>CALNHX010000230.1:0-418416 GCA_940337035.1 Agriotes lineatus
TCCGTAAAAGTGACCGTTAACGAGATATTCACGAAATACCGTTTTTGGTGAACTTTGCCCCCCCTTAAAATTTTTAGCGGCACTCGGATCGATGAGGACTTTTGACATTTTGTTTAGAACCACAATATTAAGGCTCATATCAAAATCCAGCTTTCTGGCAATTTTTCCGAAGTTTTGCTTTTATTTTGTCTAATTTCTCTGGACTATTGGTACACATCGAGACAAACCATGTAGTACAGAATGAGACGGTGTTAATGACTTGGTTCTTATAAAATTTCCGAAGAAAGTGCTTTATATTGCTCACATTATTAACTATTCTGGTGTTGATGACTATAAAGTGTCCTTTCTTCGTAAAAGCAATAAAATAGCGAGTAGTTACCGTTTTCCGGATATTGCTTCAATATCTGAACGTGACATTTTCAGGGTATTACCCAAACCATCAAATATGACTAATAAAAGACTTGCAAGTTATTATAAGTTTGCTGTTAACTTTGGTAACTTAGATGTTCGATAAGCACCAAATTTAAATAATTGACTCATTGTGGACTACTATGGTACACAAAGAGACAAAAAATATTGTTTTTTTCACAATTATTTTTTTTATATGTTAATGTAATACAAAAATACATATATACATTTTGTATGCAAAACTTTAAGGAAGATAATGCAGTGTTTAACACGTTGACTGCTCATGACGTGGATCCGCATAGCTCGAGTAATATCATAAGGAGCGGCTACACGTGATGAGCACATCTCAAACATTTCCTATAACGCCACTCCACCGCGGATCCGCGTCATGAGCAGTCAACATGTTAAATTTCAATTATATTTAAAAATGAAATTTCTGTTACACATACAACAAATTTTGTCTCATTGTGTACTACCCTCCCTAATTGAATTTTTATACTTTTAGCTTGATTTTAAAGCTGGAGTGATTTTTAATTCCAAATTTTACACGCACAATTATTGTTATCATAACTCTATAATAAAGCAGAACAATTCCCAAGGTCAAACATGTATGCGCGTGGTCTATGTGTAGTTAGAATTTTGGACGTGGTCTTGATATTAGCAGCGTTGCCAGACTCTTTATTAATGGCTAAATATAATCTTAAGCTGGTATGACACGATACTAATTTTTTGCGAAAATAATACATTTTCGCAGAAGTTTATTATCGTGTCATACCAGCTTTAATAAACATTAATACTACAAACATAGTGTTTAGTGTTATGTTTTGTTCCTTTAATTATTGTAATAATACCGCGTGGTACAATTTTTTGAGGACCTCTGACAACACTGTTGCTCGCACAGCCTCCTAAAGTTCGATATTACTCATTTCGGGATAAATAATGGCGATCGTTCTACCAAAAAGAATAAAAGTAATAATTACTGTTGTGTGTTGCAGTGTAAAAATTATTGCACGGACAATGTTCCTATGCACGGTTTTCCGCGCAATAATAAAAATTTGTGCAAAACATGGGAAATACGTCTAAAAATAGGGAAACCCGTGTCGGCCCATATGAAAGTTTGCAGTAAGCATTTTGTGAAGGAAGATTTTATATTACCCGGTAAGTAGGTCTTGCCAGTTTGTATTTTCACTGGCTTGAAATAATCATAAATATGCTGCCTTAAAGATACATGTTAATTAAGCAAGTGCCACTTGATGTTAAACATCTTCAGCTTACTCCATTAATTTCATAATTTAGGAGTTTCAATATGATTGTTTACTTGTAGATTATGTCAACAAGCGCAGATGCCTGAAAAATTTGCCCCGTGGAAGTGTCGACAAACCGCCATCATTTAAAACGGTCCAAAGCAAACAGGCGCGTTTGAATAGGCTCCAAAAGAGGAAAACGGAGCAACTCACAAATCGTGTTACTACTGTTACCACAAAACACAGGCCCGTCAAGCACCGGACAACCTGAGATGGAAGCAGCTAATGCTCTGTTAGAGTTGCACAATATGCAGATTGGCAGTAATAAACTGCATGAAGACAAAGCGGAGCAAGTGAACACATTTGTAGATAAGTGGTTGAAGTTTGACATTGCCGATATTATAAATATTGAATATAGGGTAAAATGTTGTACAGGCATAAATAATTTAGCCCTTTTTAACGTAATTGTTGATGTGGTCTCTAAACTATCACCGTCGTCAACAAAGTTCTGCATTAGAAAGCAGGTTTTATTAACTACAATGAAAATTAAATTGGGGCTTACATTTAGATTTTTGTAAAAATTGGAGGTTAGCAGGTTAGGTTTTGCATCAGTTTTGACCAAGAACACTATACTAAGGAGATGCAACTTCCTATGACGGCTGTATATAAAAGCGGCCCCTATGCCGGGGATAGCCGTCGCGGCACTGTTGACAGCGTGTAACTACTTCGGTCATTTTCGTTTGTTTTCGCTGCTGTTCGAGAGTTGGAAGCGAGCTAAATTAACCTGTAATCCCGGTTAAAAGTCAGTTTACGGTTGTTAATCCAATGGAGTGTATTTCAAGTGTGTTATTAATTGTTAAAACATGGTCCGAATTTCCAGCTACACTCAGTAAATATTAGACATTGACAGTTCACGAGTTTTGTGAATGAATAAAGCTACACCACGACCGCCTTATTTGTCAACTTTTAGCGGTTCGCTTCGAAACGGGAGTTGCGTCTCCTTAGTATAGTCTTCTTGGTTTTGACACAGACCGATGCAAAACCTAACCTGCTAACATCGAATTTGACATAGACTTACAGTGCCACCAACATATTATTCTGCTGCATAATGTCACATTTTACTGACGTTTGAATAAAAATACATTTCTATCGTGCAAAAAACCTCATGAGCATCACGAACGTTATGGAATTACCAATCTCAGACAATAATTGGAGTCGTCGCTTCACTCCTCCAAACAATTGTCTTTCATCGGTAAAATGTCCTTACCGTTCTTAATATTTAATATACTCTATAGGAAGTATAAATTGAATGACAGAAATAATAATGATAAATGGCTACAAAATCGTTGATATTTTAACTTTCTCTTATGGCAAATAGTATTTAAACGTTTTCTAAGTCATGGAATTGCCATGTTTCGTACAATTTTAGGCAACCTCTATATAAAAATGTTTATTGCAAGCAAAATAGTAATTGTTTTATTGAATTAAAAGTGTCACTTTGTTTGACAAGCAATTATTTTAATTATATATTACCTCAAAAATTGCAAGTCAAACAGAGCCACTTTTAATCCAAATAATGCATACTATTTTTTGTGCAACCTAGAAAAGTAAAAATTCAAAATTTTAGATTGCTTTTGACGTTACTCATTTAAAAACCATTATGACAAGTGCATCCATAGACAACCAGTTAGACCTTAATTTTAGTTCATAGGAAATATAGGCTATTTATGTTACAAGTATGAAGTTAAGGACTTCTTTTGGGTGAACCGCAGTGTACGGTAATGCGAGCGATGTACATAAAGAAGGCCAACCTTAATGAAACATTGGAATTGTATATATATATATATATATATATATATATATATATATATATATTTATAATTAATAATAAAATAATAAGTACATTTTATTGTTACTCTTTTCTCACTTGGGTGTTATCCTGTAATAAAATAATTTTTAGGTAATTTAATACCAGTAGAATTGTTCTGCAAATTGCGAAATAAGATTGAGATGACAAATTGCAATAAAATTGGGAATTAATTAAATTGCTCAATTTATTTAAAGTAGTGATATTTAATAAAACATTATTTTTAATATTAATAACTAAAGTAAATACTTACAATTAAGAAAGGTTTTTGAATATGTACTTTGTAAATGCGATTATATTAATTATCGTTATGAGGCGGCAGTATTATAGTACCTTTGAAAGAGGTTTTAGTAAAGTTTTGGAAAATTAATTTGGAAGGATTCCAGAAAATCAGACTGATTTACAGTTATCAATTGAAAAAAAAATGCAATAATACTAGCAGTCTTTTTTAAATCTCGTGGGTAGAATATGTTCAGGAAATTTATTGACAAATATAAATGTGTAATAACATTAGTTAAGCCAATTAGGTATTTTTTTGTAGAAAAAGTAAGTAATATGATGGACATTTTACTTACCATGTTGATTCACACACCACTTATAAGAACAAGACACCAAGCTAAATAAACAATATACCAAGACAAAATTACAAGAGCGACTGAACACCAAGAACTTTAAGCAATAATGTTGCTGATATCAGGTAGTTTTACAGGTGGGGTTGATTACCTGAGTTTTTGGAATAGGAAGTAGACACTTAAATACGTTTACAAATTATCCATCATAACTAAAGCTGATATTATATGGCAAATGCATATTTTTTATAATTGATAAACCGGATAAACTTTTCGCATATGTATACTAATTATGTGAAAACAATTTGTTTAAGCCAAGTTTCACTTTGCATATTTTGCATATTTATACGTTTTTGGGCATACTTTCTGGATTTTGCATATTTGGTTATATTTAGCAATAATTTGTAATGTATGAACTTTTAAAGATTTTTTTGTTAAATTTACTATTTCATGAAATTTATTAATTAAATGTTTGTGTGCAGTTGAGATATATACTTTCACTTTCTGCCGCTGGAGTGCAGTGCGCATATCGAAATAAGCAGAGGAAAGGGAGAGTCCCTATTAAAATCTTTGACTATATCAACATAGACTGCCAGATACCCCCACTTTTCCCATAGAAGCAATGTATAAAGAATCAGACAATATAGAATCCACTTCAAGAGTGTTGGGTGAATAATAGTCTGGCGGGGTTACGGGAAATCTCATTTTTATGTTGATTACAACCTGAAGTTGGCGTTGGCAGTCCATGTTTATATGGCCAAACGTTAAAACGAATGTCGTCTTTGAATAAATATTAGGGAATTAAATAAACTCATACAAAATAATTAAAATTTTTACATTATTTAGAATACTCCTACCTATTTTCAAAATAAAATGAGGAGCATATTATGTGCATATATTATAACTTTGGGTGCATATACTCAACAAAATATATGCATATATATGCGCATATATTCGTACATTTGAGTGCATATAATTATCAGCTTTAATCATAACAATAAAACATAATATTTCCTTTATATTTGGGATATTCCAAAAGCAAATAAGTACTTATTTGTCCCTATTTTCAGAAAGTTGTAGGTTTGTCTAAATATAGTGCTTTTAGATATCAGCGAACGGAGGATATAAGATGGGGAATAAAGAAATAAAAATAGTGTGCTACGCCTAGTGATGTGGGTCGGGTAAATACCCAGTGGGTACGGTATTTATAAATGGGTATTTACCTGGGTATTTACCCCTGCCTCGGGTAAATACCTAAACACTGGGTATTTATCAAATGTGTAATATTTAGAAAGCTAAGCTAAACTTTTACTCACATCATAATGTTATCTTAATAAATAAACTACATATAAATGCACTGGAATATTTTATGTAAAATAACAATTTAAATGTAACATTGAATAAGCATTCACCCAGGTAAATTACTCATTTATCGGGAAAGAACATTGGCTGCCGAAGTTTGTGGAAATAAACAGTTAGACGCAATAAATTGCGCCTGTTAGAGATTACAAAAAACATTGTGACGGCTATGACTTCATTTTTAAAAAATGAACATAACATTAATTTGAAGAAATAATCCTTATAATTATTAACATTAATATATACTGATAGACATATTACGAAACAATCTTAATAAGGCAAAAAATATCACAAAATAATATAAACAACGCTGTATACCGATGGGACCATAAGTATGCAACAGCAATAAGATAGCATGAGCAAAAACACATAATACTTGAATAAGAGATAACCGTAAAAAAAGTTATTTTAGTAGGCATATTTTGTTGACATATGCCATAATTAAAATGAACATCAAGTTTATTCAAATATTTGTTTGTATGTTCATCTCTTTCTTATTCAATCATTGAATTCTGTTTCTTCTTCATGCTATCTCATTGCTGTTGTATACAGGTTGCCTAAAATTATATGGAACATGGCAATTCCATGAGTTGGAAAAGATTCAAATACTAATTACCATAAGAGTAACCGAAATAGAAAATGCAATAATTACTTTGGTAGCTAGGCAACAAGTAGGTATAATAGCTACTTGTTGCCTAGCTACCAAAGTATTTATTGCATTTTCCATTTCGGTTACTCTTATGGTAATTAGTATTTGAATCTTTTCCAACTCATGGAATTGCCATGTTCCGTACAATTTTAGGCAAAACCTGTATAATTACGTCCCCATCTGTATTTTGGGCAGTAAATGTTCTCAGTTCAGCTATTTTCTTAAACATTTTTATAAAATTCGAATAGAGTACCTTCAGTTATGAATCAATTATACTCATTAGATAGATACATTAGATTATAATATTTGTAAATGAGTCTATAAATATCCGCTTAAATACCCATTTTGGGTATTTACCCGGATAAATACCCCAGGTATTTACCCCTAAAAATAAATACCCGGGTAATTTACATCACTAGCTACGCCGATGATGCCGTGCTCCTGGCAGAAAATGAAAATGACTTGCAACGACTATTGTTTAGGTTCAAAACAGCAGCGGAAGAATTTAACATGAGAGTATCAACAGAAAAAACAAAATCATTGACTATCTTGAAAGAACCTCTTCGATGTAACTTGGCCGTTGATAATAATATGATTGAACAAGTTATGAACTTTAACTACCTAGGTGTACACACATCTAGCATGAGAAACCTAAACGAGGAAGTTCGCAATCAAGCAATGAAAGCGGCTGCGATATCAGGCTACCTACGAGACGTGATATGGACAAATAAGCACATGTCGGTTGAAAGTAAAGTACAGATCTATAAAACCTGCGTCAGACCCATCTTAACTTATGCCGCCGAAACCAGAGCTAAAACAGCCAAGAAGAAGAAGAAGAAGAAGATATCAGCAAATTCCAGGAATTGAGTTTTTGGAAACTGTCCCAGTGACATTTCCACTAATTCAATTTACAGCATTGTAACAATAATTATTATCATTTAATACTGAACAGAAAAATCTGGTGTGATACACGCACACAACTTCCTTTTACAGTGATCTTATAATTAGTCAAAAAATTGATTTTAAATTTTTAAGCATTGGTCAAAAATTTTCAAAAATTACAAATTGTACAAAAACGGTGCAAAATAGAGCGTTAGGTAAAGAGACAAATTTTCTCTATAATTTTAAGCTGAATTCAAAAATGTAATAATATACCGGGTCTTCTATTTAAAATAGGAGTTAATAAAATTTTTTTTTAAAAACAAAAGAAACCCATTTTAGAGGTGTTCAACTGGAAAATCACCTATCTCACATAAATACACATTAAAAATTTAATACAAATGAGAAGTTTGAAAAAAATCGTTAGAACCGTTTTTGAATAAATCGAAAAAAAATGAAAAATCACAAGAGTAAACACCTACTTCCAGTTATGCGATTTTCTTCAAAAGCTTGCTGTCGCATCTACATAGTACACAAAACTTATATATAAAGTTTCAACCCCATACCTCTTTTCGTTTTTGAGATATTCTGTTCACAGGCAGACACTCACACAGACACACACACACACACAGACAGACCCTCACACCGACACACACACACACACAGACAGACCAATAAAAAAATATATGTTTTTTGGGTTCAGGAGACTCTAAAACGTGAAGATCTGTTGAAAACTCAATTTCGAATTTTTGGGGTGAATCCAATACTTCCTTTATTGTAAAAGGAAGTAAAAAAGAAGACACTATTCAATTCAGCAGTATCGGCTGTATCCAATATGTAGGAAAGTGGCCTGAAGGCTATCCAAAAATTTCCAATCTCTAGCGTGCTTTTAAAACTTTCTTTAGTGCAACAAAAGTTATTAGATTCGTCCTACATTTTAAATGCGGCATATGCCGCGGGCTTCAGCTAGTGACTGTATATTTCAAGACGAAAATATTTTTGATAAATTTTCAAAATTTATTACTGAAAACAGTAATGAAAATTCTCCTCACTTCCATCGATGCACTAAGCAAGTAACTTATGTTACTAATCCTGATCACCGTGAACAACACATTTCGGACTATCATTTAGGTAAAACTAATCACAGAGGAATTAAAGAAACTAGCGAACACCTTAAACGTACTTATTATTGGAAAGGAATTGACAATGATATTAAGCGATACATCAATAATTGTGACACATGTAAACGAGAAAAATATCATAGACACCCAAATACATTGCCTTTTAGTTTAACGCCTACTTATGAGAAACCTTTCTCTTGTATCAGCATAGATATTTTCCAAATCAATCAAATTAAATATTTAACCGTAATTGACAATTTCAGTAAATTCACACAAGCATATTTATTAGAATCCCAAAACAAAATAGACATAACAAAAGCATTGTTAAAATTCTTCTCACATTATGCCGTACCTCAGAAAATAATCGCTGATAACGAATTCGATAACGCTATAATAAAAGAATTTTTAAAATTACATAAAATACAATTACATCTAACTACACCTTTGCATCATGAATCAAATGCACTCATTGAACGAGTACACTCGACAATTTTAGAACACTATAGATTATTAGAGCATACCCCTGAAAAAGAAAAAATGCCTTATTGCATATTAGCCTATAATAACTCAATACATTCCAATTTAAAATTTACTCCTTCTGAAATTTTATTTGGACATACAGACAGTCATAATCCATTTGAATTATGCAATGATAACTATTTTGAGACTTACATTAATGACCATAAAAATAAAATGTCACATTTTTACTCAGAAATCCAGTCTAAACAAAAACAAGCCAAAGAACAAAGAAATGAAAAAACTAATAAAGATAAAGGACTTGTATCTTTTAAAGTTAATCAAAAAGTTTTCCTTAAAAATGACCGAAGAAATAAAAGAAGTATGAAATTTAAAGGACCCTTCAAAATTATAAAAATCCTAGACAATAATACATATCTTGTTGAAGATTTAACTACCAAAAAAACATTTAAAAGACATGCAAATGAAATACGCCAAACTGGCGAAATAATACCTGTTACAGGTACTACATCTGGTGCTTGAGCCTGCCACTGTAGCGAATTTGCAATACATTTATGTAACCACGATTATAATACTAAGTATGATTGTAATAATAATCTTAAGTTTGTTAGTATATACCTATTGTAAACGCCAAGCCTTACAAGATAAATTCATGGCATATATAAAATCCAAAGTATTTAAAGACGATATTCCTAAACCTTTTGAGTTCTTAGAAATCAAAACGTGAAATTCAAATGCTTTGAATTGTCTTAAGAGGGGAGGAGTAATGTAACTACTCAATCAATTAACTATCAAATTAAATGCTTGCTGCCGCGAATTCTATATTTAGAATTCTCTGAACTAACAAGAAGTGTTAGAGTTGTGAAACATTGTGCAATATTGTGAAATTATGTGACGCCACTCAATCACCCCACCCGAAGATGGCAGAGGCTATAAATAGCCGTGCTTGTGTAATTTTAGTTAGTTTATAGATTTGTATCATACAGAACGTACTAGTTTATAGATTTGTGTCTTACAGAACGTTGCTAGTTTTAGATGTGCTTCTTACAGAACGTTACTCTGTACAAATTTGTAACTCCTACATTTAATTAAAAACTTGTGTAGTAAAATAAATAAAGTTTTTTTTGTTAAGGCCACGATTGGCAACTTAACTCGCTCGCCTTTCCATATTTAATTCTACGATAAACGGAATGCTTAATACATAACCTACCAACTGTTAGGATCAGAATCTACACCTCATTGACTTAGCACGATAAACTCACAAACAATCTCCAGGTGCTTCGGCAGGATAAGGGGTACTTTTCTGTCAAATTGAAAAGCTGTAGCAACTCCAGGTTGTTCTTCTTGAAAAGGTCAGTTATGTATGTACTTCTTTTACATGCTACGTTAGTGCTTAATTGTACTGAACTTCGTCGGTTCCCACAAAAGACTAATTTGTATAATGTAAGATAGATTTTGAATTTTAACGTAAATACTTATTGTATCTGTGTTAAGACGCAAAAGTATAGTTAATTTAAGGAGCTCCTTTTGGTAATTGAATTTTATGTACATGAAATTCATTCCAACTGTTGTGTATTGTGACTTGAATAATTTATCAGTGTGTTTTCTCCGTAAAATACCTGGAGAAGGTAATTCAAAGGAAAGTAAAACCAGTACTATATAACAGGTATTGTAGGTGATGCTTAAGAAGTCCCGTTATCTATATTGATTTTCCGACGAACTGCCTCCTGCAAATAATTGCGAATTTTCGTTTCGTTATTTGAGAAGATTAACAGCTATCCTCTATTCGATTTCAGAACATGTGGCGTTCTAAAATTTAATTAACATCCACGACTTACCCTTAATTTGACCTAGTAAGCAAACACATTTCATCAACTCGAATCTCCCCTTTCTCTCGACTGTCAGCTGGTCGGAGACATTTTTTATTACAGGTTTGCTTTATTTTGTTGCTTAATTATCAGTTTCACAGTTGCAATAAAACGTCGCTGCGTGTGGTTTTACATAGGGGTTATTCTAATTAAAATTTGCTCTGTAATAAACTGACGCTCGTGTAGTACACGCTAATTGCACATATACAAAACTGACGCCCCACTAGGCGCCGCGCTGTGTGATTTCCGGCATATCATAATGATTGACGCTTTACCAACCTTTTAAAGGAATTCGGCGTTCCTATAACATTCCCAAAATCAGCTAAAGATCCCGTTGAAAGTATGTTACAGGGTATTTTCATTAAAATGTACAGCGACGCATATAATTGGCCTAACGGCTGTTGGCTGAGTACCAAAATTTAAAAAAAAAATCTTTTGTTACCGGGCCAAGCGCTAATTAAACCACAAAACGAGGTAATTAGTAACAAAATAAGCAATCCTGCACTATGAACTCCTCGTGTAATATTTAAAATAGCCAAACTTTGTTCTGGTCGGGTTAAATTTAGCAAAATTACATTTTCTCAATTATTTACCCTTAATGCAGATCAGTAGGCCAAGAGTTCGATTTATTGTGGAGTGAAAATAGAATAAGAATAGTCTCAATAATATACATATATTGGTCTTTATAATACATGAGGCAGTGTAATTAGTTTCAATAAAGAAATATTTGAAACAAATAAGCTTGGAAGAATCATATAATTAAATCTTGATGGGTGTTAAATTTCAAACATTATTAATAAATTTAATTGAGACAATGAGAGAAGAGATTTTGATATTGATTGAATATGTTAATTTAATAGTTACAGAAAATTTTAATAAAATACAAGCCAAGGTAACGATTGACAAATGTGTTATAATGATAATGTGAATTGTTAAATTGTAAATAATGGATAATTTAAAATACGTAAGGGTGCAGTAAGAATAGTATCCAACAAGAACAAGTTTTTGTTTAAGGGTAGTTACATAAATAAACTCAATGAAAAAATGTATAAGATATTTTGAAACGTGATATTTATTAAATAAAAATGGAAATTAGTGCAGAATTTGTATAGTTGTTTGGTTGATATACAAATGGGGTTGCTATTAAGAAATCTACGAGGTAATAAAGGAGTCTAAATATTAATATTAAAAAATACTCACAAACAGTGAAGAGATTGTTAAGTGCTGCGAATTACATTAAAGGAACTAGAGAACGACAAAATTGGATGGAATTGGATTTATTGACTGGCGTGTCGTACAATTACATGTTCATGTTGGACATTGGTGGTTGAATCGAAATAAGGTGATTCAGCTGGAGCGGGATTTGTGGTAGTACTACCAGAGTTGGACAACATCGGAGCAGATTGCAGAGTGCTGAAGGATATCTAAAGAAGAAACAAGATAAGAGCTGTTGCAGTTAGAAACTTTAAACTTACCAGGTTTTGTTGAAGTTGAAGCTGCCGTTTGACAGAGAGATTGCAGCCGGCATCAGCAGAGGTATTGGATTTGGTTGATAGGTGTCAGGCGAGGACGACGTTGGGATCCTTTAGGAAGTAGGAGAAGCTGGTGTGTGGAGTTGTGCGAGTAAAGCTGAATAAGTGACAAGGTTTGTTAGAAATTAATATTAAAACATTTTATATAAAGATCAATCAGTGAAACATAATAATACAAGGCAATATTTAATTGAATGAATTGATTAATAAAAACACAATTGTCGATACCTGGTTTATTGAGATTTGGAAGTCGGTTTGACAACTAAACGTCATTAACTGTAATATTGACATTCAATTAATAGATAGAGATCTTGATTTGGCGAACCACCTGAGATAAGAGAACTTGATTTATTTTTATTAAAGAATTATTATTGAATTTAAAAGGGCATCACATTAATAAAAGTATAGCTTTATATAGCCACATCATAATAGTATGTACACAACAATAAATAAAAAGTTGTATGGAAGTTTCTGGAACTTTCGGAAGCTCCTACGTAGGGAGACAACCAACACCGCGTCCTCAATCGGGGTCCGGCTCTTTGGCAATATGCGTCCTGGACGGCGCTGCGTGCTTTACAGCCGGTTGTGGAGTGATAACTTATTAAACGCAAATGGCTCCGTTTCTAAATAAAATACGGGGCCAGTGATGACTTTTATATGTGAATTTGAAAGTGAGCAATACCCCTTGAAAAATTTCTACTGCAGTGCAGGACCGTGCCAATGATAAAGTTCGCGACTTAATAAGTAGTTGATGCCGTGGCCTTCCTATTCGCCGGATTTTGACAAGCCGGAGTTTGTTTCGCCGGATAATTATTTCACCGGAAAGCTATTCGCCGGATTGTAGGGTGCGGGTTGTCTCCACGATCAGCATAGTGTCCTCGATCTTGATATCAGGCGAAATGTATTCCGGTCAAAAGACTTCCGGCGAATCGAATTCCGGCGTGATGAATTCCGGTGAAAAGAATCCGGTGAAGGGAAACGGAACGGCGGGGCATAAGTCCTAGCAGCAGCAGGGCGCTTTGGTGGACTTCTTGGCAGATTTGCAGGTCGAATCTTCGGGGTATTGCAAAGTGCTATAATTGGCCTAGAGGGGCCGCAGGACCCTCCTCTATGTTAGACGGGAGATTCGTCACCACGTAAGTAGGTGTGTTCACAAGCCAAGGTTTCCCGTTGTTCTCTGAATGTCATTCTTTGGCAGTGGTCTATTATGATATGTTTTATCGAACTTTTTCCACTGTCTAGGGTGTAGATCAAAACTCCCGAAACGTCGTGTGATTTACACCCTAGACCGTGGAAAAGGTCCGATAAAACATATCAAGCTTTCCCTTTCTCCGAAGGAAAGATATATGTGTTACAGCGTACTATGGGGCCGCTGTCCAGGTGTTAAGATTACTTCAGGGCGACAGGGCAGGGCACAAGTATCTACTTGTAGTTGGCGTTGTAAATCGGTAGGGCCTCAGAGCAGGCCCCACGATGTTTTCCTCGCCGTTGAAAAAGGTCTAATCGCCTCAGGGGGTTTAGGTATCGATTTGTTAAGGTCTTGAACTGACTTTACGACACCGCACCGGCTCATACATAAACGAAACGGCCGGCGCGTGCCGTAATGGACGAAATCGGGACAAAAGTTCTCCTAGGCCGCTACCCAGCCGCAACAAGTACGCCGGCTAGACTTTCAGTGGAGTTGGGCGGGTTCTTAACGAGATTATCTAAGGGTAACGGCCAGAGGGTCGGTAAATAACGGTAAAATAAAGAGGGCGCCACCAAGCCTGTCTTAACCCGAATAACCGGGCCTGGGCGGTTAGACGGGGGCGAAGTATTCAAGACACTCCGTCGATAGGGGTACTCGTGAATTATAAACTCACACAACGATTTCGTGATGGCAAAAATACTTAGATTATGAAGTGGGGCTCTTTCAGCCACGGCAATGTCACCACCAAGCTTACCTGCACGCTCTGATCTCACTGGCCCCACCGTACAATTATCTTCTCAATGATGGGCGCACGCTGAAACAGAACATGCACAAATCGACCAAGAGTAAAGCGTCTCTTAATTAGATAAGCGTCTATTATTCAATTCTTACATTGGGGCAGCAAAGCGTGCCGCAAACATTGCGTTAATTCTTATAAATAAGCATCAGCTGATGGGCGCACTACTGTTACTAAACAACACCCATAACTGTACAAAATCAAGAGCAGTTTGACATATGAGTCCCACAAAGGGAACGTTTGTTCATACAAATCGAGTTATACAACAGCAAAGGCGACGCGAACAGCGTAGCTGTCGGCAGAATCCGGCGCCGCCAAGAGATGCGGCGAATTAGTTAGAAACCCAATTCGCAAGGCAAAAAGGGGGCCGCGTTACTGAGATATATTTGGCCCAAAAGGGGGCCTACATAGCCTAACGCCCGCAGGCGAATTTAGAATATGACACAGCTGGTACTACGCCGCCCAAGCGATCGATAACTTCGTGTAACACTCAACGAGCCGAACACGACGCCGTTGCTAACATACAAAAGGTCTCGCACAAAACTTGGCGAATATGGCACCGCCCTGATAAGAAGTGATCTGGCTCACATGATAATTTGGGCAAAACACAGCAAAGCCCAAGTGAGGGAAGTGATTAGATTAAAAACGGGCGACGCCACTTCGCGACAAAATTTTTAACGGTGCACATGATTTCACATCAAGTTCTCGCACATGCAATTTTACTGCGACCAAACTGGCGATGCCGCCTTACAGCACGTAGGCCAAGAGTTCAGCAATTATTCACATGGTTAGGCGCAAAGCTCGCGCACAAGAAGTTAGTCACATGGAGTACCGCGGCACACAAATACGCCTCCGCGAAGCGAGCGTACAAGCGGAAGCAACACCGCAACAATGGTTATGATTCAATGGTTACAAATACCTTAGTTTTATTGGTGACAGCCCAAGAGATCGGCATGCGGTCCAGCTGGCGGGAAACAGGTTGCCTGTGGCAATTAATTCGCCGCTAAAACGGCCGACGGTGTGGATGGTCTGGATGCGCCCAAAATGGCGACAAAGGCTGGCGCTTCAACAAACGCCGCTACGACGGCAAAGCTAGCCCAAACATGTCCTACCTCAACGGAATCCTCGCACAACGAGCTAAAGGTAACACTCCCTTAAGTGACGACGTAGAACCGGGCAGAAAATTCCATCACACCTACGCCTTGACGTAATAAGATCGCCGCTAAACGACACACACCTCCCTTGTTCAATGGCCTGAGTAGAACTGCCACTCTCGCTTAAGGCGAAACAGTTTATCAAACACTTGCTGAAGCAGCACGAGACGGGAAAAGGCTGACGCCCCCGCCAAGGGCGGGAGCGCCGCACGAACACCCACACTATCCGACCTCTTAGATCGACGGCTCTCGGCTGAATGGCCAGCAAGAAGCGTTACGACGCCCGAAGTGGCGTGAGCCAAAACGGCGTTACCACGTGACTCTCGACAGCCAATGGCGATGCGCCCAATAAAACAAATAAGTTCCGGTGACAAAGAGAGCGCGAGGCCTCGCAGTCGCCTCAACAGCGTAATTTCTAGAAGATTCGGAAATCTTGCGAGCGTTAACACCCGGCTGTCAAAGTACCAACAAAGGGGTGCCCCGGATGACGAGAAATACTGCGCTTGAGGCCAAATATGTGCAAAATCATTATTATGGAATTAGGCGATGAAGCCAAATAAGTAACTAAAAGGGTTTAACATACGGGCACGCTGCCCTAAAGCCTAGGTGGCTAATTAAAATACAAAATGACCTGACAGGTTTTAAAGGATAAAAACATAGTTTAGTAGTACAACTCGCTGTGCCACTCGCAGCGCATATCGCCATGCATTTATACTTGCCTCTACCAAACATAATGAAATAGTTCATCTCGCCCTTTCCAGTCTTTTAATGTCATCAGATAAAATCAGTACTAAAACTGTTCACGGATACCGACAGTGAAAGTGATTCTCCTAGTAATGATTTGAAATTGTGGTTGCTTTCCAAAACAAGAGTCCAAAGATGGAGTGTGCTTTCAGTGAACAGAGAATGTGCTAAACTCGGTGAATTTCATAATTTGTATCAGAGGGAAATATGTAAAACACAAGATATAGTGAGGTGGTCGCGACAAAGGAGGAGGGAATGAAACGCGCACGTCGATAAGATGCACAGAAACAGGCTAGTACGCATCGCCAGGGACGGAAAACCAAGAGGAGAAAGACCGCCAGGAAGGCCGCCAAAACGATGGGGAAGGACAGTTGGCAGTCCAAATCTCGGAAGTGACAAACCGTTAACTATAGACCTTAAGGCCTAACATACGAAGAAGAGGAAGTATCAGCAGCTCAAAAATTACCCAGAGAGATTTCATGAATACTTGCGACTGTCCCAGTTTACGTTCAATTACATTCTACAGCTTGTAGAACCTAGAATTCAAAACCTGTACACTAACCTCCATAAACAACCAATTAGTGTCAAAGACAGACTAGTAGTAACTCTCAGGTAAAAAGTAACATAAGTATTTATTGTAATGTACAAAGAAAATACAATAGCAAGTGAAATCTTACATTATAAGAGCCGATGCCGCCGGCCGACCGACCGTAAGCACTAGCGCGCGCACATGCCGATCGTAAGCACAAGTGGCGAGACCGTCAACATTTGTATTGTTAACGCTGGCAGGGCCGGACGTAGGCTGGCTACCAGCTTAAGCAAGCATTTTTATTGTTAACCGTTTCTTTAAGCTGGCAGAACCAGACGGAGGCTGGCCACGCGCGTTCTAGTGTAACTAATAAGTATATAAACATTAGTAACTAGAACTGTCACAATTAAATCCAGGTGACCCAAGAGGTTGCATCACTGTGTAATAATTATTTCCATCAAAAGCGATTGCATGTTGTATAGCTGCTGGTGTTTGCAAAGACGATGACGAAAATGGATTCGTCACACTAGTGGCTGTTGCTCTATTTCTGACCCCATAGGCGCTTTCCATAAGCAGTTGTTGAACATTAACTCTAAACTGTAGCTTCTGAGTAGGAGGTAACTTTTCACGTGCGACAATAAGGACGTGAGAAAGGCCACATCTACGTCATCTTTATATACAGCTGTTTCATTTGCTTTTCGCATTTTCAGTGTTTCTTTCTCTATTTCCAACAAACCTTCTCCTATTACATCCATTGGGGCTGGTCTTTTTCTGTACCCTAAATTATTTGTCTTCTCCGCGGTATATCTGCTTCTTGTTGAAGAAGACTGAATATCAGAAGAATGTCCAGCACTTGATGATGGCGAAGATGGTGTAGGAGAAAGTGAAATATCAATTATTTCATCGTCGTTGTTCTGTATGCCACCTTCATCTTCAGGTCTTTGATCCATTTCGAATAAATAACCACTTGCAGGCCTTCTTTCAAAAATATCTTTCAAAAAAAGCCAGCTTTTGAAATACGGCCATTCCACTTCATCTTCTGGTGCAGGCTCGTCGGAGTTTCGCAGAGGGAGTTTATCGAAATGCACCTTAAATTGCTGTCTTAAAACTTTCCACGCTTTTTTAGCTGCTGCGGCTGGAAAAATATTTAAAAACCTGTAATATTACTGCTAATACATTTAAAATTATTACAAAAAATATTAGTATGTCTTTAAGTGATCATTCCTTTCCCCTTTACAGATTCCTAGCCACTGGAAACTCATTCAAAAGTCTAGCATTTTCTTTCCGTTTGGGGGCTTCTACCGTTGCGAAAATCGTGCCAGAAGTCACTCATTTCTTGTGGGAAATTTTGAAGCCTTTGCATATGAAGCCACCCATTGAAAGGTTAAAGAAATTGCAAACACTTTTTATTACAAATGGCATTTTCCAAACTGCCTTGGCGCAATTAACGTTAAGCACGTTCAAATTAAGTGGAAAACTCGGCCAGGAACGCTGTTTTACAACTATAAGCAATACTTTTCAATTGTATGCAAGCCGTCAGGGACGAAAACTTGTAACGGACCCATTCGTGCCACCTGTATATATGCATTTTCATATCTTTTTATTATATCCTGCTAGCTATAATGCCGAACCGTATGTTTCATTATGTTCTAACCAAGTAGTTAAGCAGTATAAGTAGTTGCGCTGTATTACGTGGTTACGCATTATAAGTGCATCGCACGTGCGTGACTGAAATTTGTGAATATGTAAGACAGCTAATCCCAGGCAGCGGAGTTAAAAATAGAACGGCAACTGCGTAGTGTTTGACCGCGGTTTCATTGGCACTTAAGCCTGCGTTGAGTGAGTGAATGACTGCGGGAATGATGCATGTGGTGCCAATTAACCAAGGTACGAAGCGTGCTATTTAAGCAGCCAAATGCAAGGTTAGTTCTTATTTGAAATCGTGATACGAAATAAGAAGCGATTGCAACATCTTTGGCAATTGCTTCAATGAATGATTGCATATCGAAGATAACGGGGGTTTACCGGCAAGCCGACGCAAAGTTATTGCCTCAGCCGCTCATTCAGCGCGTCGCTCGAATTGAATGTGCCGAGGCAGCGTTTCCAGCGATAACGCATTCCAAGAATAGACAACTTCGCCGAGTGCATTTGTGCGCGGAATTCAATTACATTTCGCACTTTCGGTGTTCGACTTTGTGTACACAGTTGAATATTTGCGCACTATTTAAGAGGTTTGCATGCATGTAGCATACATCCTTTTTATGAGTATTGTGTATTTTCCATGTATTTTTATGCAATAATCCGAGTAGAAACAGCTGTAATTAAAGCATTATTAACAGCTTCATTGTGTGTTTGGACATCGTTCATTCTTGTTGTTTTATGTACCTGTATTCTCTTGTATTTGTGTTTTTTTACAGATTATATATCTTCTTATATAAACTGTTGGATTTTTATTGTTGGCAGTGTTTGCATGCATCATTTTAGCATTCCTAGTGACAACGAGCAACTGCAAAACAATATTAACTTACCCTTAGCCGCACTGACGGTATTAATAGTCTTACAAGCAAATTGCGCGCTACGCGCACGTGAAATAGGATACGCGAAAAGTCAAGCTCCGAGCCGAGCGCTAAGATAAGAAAAACAAAACCTAAACAAATATAAACATCTGTGAAGCCAGAACGTGAGATTTTATTTTGTGCCACAGACACACAGAAACACATTAAGGAAAATTATATTATAGATACTTCTCCGACAGATTGAGCTAGCGAACCAAGGTCAATATAAATTAATACTACAGTAGAATGTAGGGCTAAGTAAAAAGCCGCATTACAAACTGTAGATTTAGTGCCATTGAAGTTGGGGCATATGGTAAACAAAGCGATGGAGGAACTTTTCGTGGGTCAGAATTGTACAAATTAATGGAAAAGTTAAAATTGAATACTCCTGCAGACGAAGGGAACGCCAGGACCAAAATAAATGAAGAGACAGAAATATTTAACAAGAGACTGTCACGAGCACGTAAAACTATTGAGTGTAGCTTTGGAATCTTAACAATGAAATGGAGAATATTGTGCAGCGCCATTGAAACACATCCCGACACTGCTGCTGCAATTATTAAATCTGTTTGCGTCCTTCATAATGTTATAATTGATAGGGAAAACATAATAAATGATAGTGGGGACGATACAAATATGGACAACCCGCTGTCTGATATTCAAGTATCTGGACGAAATAACCGCTCTACAGGAGAGGTTGCGTCAGTGAGGAATATGTAATAGTATATTATACATCAAGGTAGCGAAGCGCAGTATTATAACCTGAGCGCATATTAGATACTGAGCGCGCAGCGCGAAGTATCTAAATCGCGAAGGTTATAAGACGATTCGCTACCGTGGTGTATATACTATTTTTTGCACTACCAAACGGCGTAATACCTAAATTCCCAACAAAATTCGAAAATATTTTAACTGTCAACCTGACAATACAGCTCTTTAAAACGTCAAAATTAAAATAGTCATATTTGGTAACTTAGCAATTTATTAGTTACCACGGTGAAAATTGTTTATTTTACTTTCTCTCCCTTGGTGAAGAAAATCAACTTCACGACCTAAAAATAGGCCAATAACGGTGCGTTCTGAGACTAGTAGTGCAAAAACAGTATTTTGTTACTGAAGGAAATATGTTGTGATTTTTGCATTATTATATGTTATATGAAATAGAATAGGCAACGGTATAAATAGGTAACAAGTAAGCATTTTTCATTTTAATTTTTCAGAATTGATTTTTAATTATTAGTCATGTGTATCATAAACTGAAAAATAACGTTAATTTAATAAGTGTATGTTTTACCTACCTGTAACTCCACATGTAGCAGCAACCTCTTATCAACACTTGTCCAATACATATCTGTTGTAGTGGGATTTGTGTCGCAGGTCCCATATTTGGGTCTTTCGGTATATTACACTAATCGAGTTATTTTTGTCCATATTTAAAATAAACACAAAATTTACTATCTCTGACACGATTTTGCTTATTATGATAACTTGTGAATTACAGTTGGTTATTGCAAACAGCAGACATGCAGTATTAAAATAAAGAAAGTGGGAGACGCGTGATCTCGGGAAAACCAATCACGGAGCTAGTTTCAGGCAATGGCATACCCAAAAACAAATTATTTTATTCCTTTAAGTACGCCAAGGTGCCCGGAACGGTGCGCGGCAAGCTGAATGACTCCAATATGTTCGTGAATGAGTTTCTTATGGGATTGCTTCTTCATTGCCATACGGCGGTACGCCTGGCGAGTGACTCGGCAGGTTAACCTGTTCCATTATATTTTTACCCTAAAGGTTAAGTTTCGCCACCGAAGAATCGGCCTGGCTCAGGAAAACGGTTTCAACAGGAAATTATGCCACCGAAGAATCGGCTTGGCTAAAAAATGGTTTAGCAGTGAATTATGCCACCGAGGTATCGGCTTGGCTGCGAACGCAGGTTCAGCAGAACGTTTCAGAACCATTCCGGCTGCCTATCGGCGGGGTTCTAGTGGAACTGCGCTATGACAGTTTGCTCCATAGCTTTGCGCACCGTGGGACAGTCGCGCTTATCGGAAATTGCCGTGCTTATCAGATTCAATCGCCGATTGTGATGCGTGGGCGGCGTATAAATCCAAACATAGGTACTAATTGATTTTAAATTCAATTTATGCAGGCGCAGGGCACACATTTGTCCCTTTGAGGCTAAGACGTACAGCTGATTGCAAATAAAAGTGGGACAAGTCTTGAGACTACTTTTTGCGTTTTTAATAACGTGTGAAACTTTCTCTAACTTATATTTCCGTAGGTGAATACATAAAATACTATTAAAGATAGAAGCATAAGAAAAGGAACATAATTACGAGTATGTAATATGTTATTGTACCTCATATTACAATATTACATATTAGCTGTCCCAGTTTTATTTGCAATCAGCTGTACCTAAGCAATAAAGCATATCATTTCCACTCCCTTGCGAGCTTATGATCGCTCGGTTTGGACACCACCGCAGGTCCGGTCCGGTCATTTCGAGGCCTATCCAACCTCTGACAACTCTATATTGATTTTTTTATACCATTTTGCCTAAAAATTACATCAAATCACCATAAAATGTATTAAATAAGTACAACTGAAATACACTATTGCAGATTTTTCTAATTTGTATTAAAGACAGTTTTTAAATAAGCTTTATACAGTTGTAACAGAAGGTTCTATGACGTGATGGTTAGCGTCTCTGGCTACTTTTATTGATTTATTTATTTACATCGCACTCAGCCAACAGCCGTTAGGCCAATTATAGGCGTCGCTGTGCATTTATGAGGACTTCCAACCCCACTAACGACTGTCATGATGTTGTTATGACCGCCGGGACCAACTATTTCCGTGACAGCCGTGTCACGAGGCGCCGAGAGATGCAGCCGTGGAACTCCCATCCAAGTTTTGACAAGAGAGAGCGTTGCTTAACTCTGCTGATCGCACGTGGACGCTTGTTCAAGCTGCACCACCCGGGACCTTACAGAACTAGAATCATGAGTTCAAACAGAGAGATTGTTACGGTACTTTTGGAGCGTCCCCTGTATTAGTAAACATTTGCTAGTTGGATTTTTATCCTTAAGTATTATTAGGTGGCTTTTTGGTAATTTTGCATGCTTTAGATTAGGTCTGGTTAGCTGTATCCTAGTTTTAAATATTTTCCTATAATTTATTAAGCAGTTTCGTAAGCAACTCCCCTAGTAATTACCCTTATTTTACTAATTAAATTTATTTTGGTTTCATTTCTACAGATATTTAAGCCTGGTGGTTAGGCAATTTTACATGCATTCATTATAAACTATTTTCTGGCCTGAATTGTTGCTAGAACAAATTTGTTCTCTTGTTGCAGTGATATCTTTCAGGAAGTTTTTCTTGGTCCACTTGCCCAAAAATTTTGTTATCTTGTGACCTATGAAGCTGGTGTCGAATTCTGCTTCACTTTCCAAGCAAAATTGCCGTGCTAGTTGGTCATCCCCTGCAGCTTAGTGCTTCGAAGAGCCCTTATTGATGAGCTCATCTCCGAATAGTTTTTATGGGAGGATCTAGAAGTACTCATGCTTTGTTTCGGGCGTTTGTAATTGGTATATAGTTGCTTATCTATGTCCTGTCGCTTTTGCGGATTTCTGGGACCAACTTTAGCGCGTTCCCATGGCTTCATACCATTGTTAGGTAAGATACGGCCCTGTCTTCTTATTCGCGGGCTCATTTGGGCATTGTATGTTCTAACCATTTCCTGTTGGAATTAAGCATTCCCCGTTCGGTTGCACTTTGCTGGAATCCAGTCCGTCAACCTGAGCCCCTGAAACTGTCAAATTGCCTGTGGATCTCGCAACGCCTGAGGGCTACGTTAGGGAATACGTGACTGCATTTCACCCACCTGCAGGCCACTCACAGCCTTCATAGCTTGCACCGCCGTCAGCAGCTGCTGCCGTGACCTTCGCTTCCCGGCCGCCTCCAGCTGCGCCAACTACATGGAAGCCAACGGAAACGTTAGATTCCAACGTACCTTTCTGCAGGCAAAACGCTACATAGTTATTACACATTGCGCCTGGCGTATTTTATAATAGAATAGTAGTGCTTCGTATAGATAGAAATTAGGGCACGCTTGACGAATCGTACCCCTCGTGTGCTTTGCTTTTTGTAAGTGTTTTCGTTTAAGATATGAATGGTAGGCAAAATTCGTGCGGTCACTTTTTGCAGCTTATTGATTAAAGTCAATTAGGCTTACCAAAGTTCTGTCGGCTTTCACTCCGCTGCTTTACAGTGGGGCGCCCTATAAATTACAGATTAGATGTCATAGGACTACGAGCTTTGATAGCATCCTATTTGAATGTTGCTTTTCACTTACCTGGTAGCACGCGGTAGCTGTGATTAACAGCTTAGCGCGTTAAACCCTCGGTCCCCGGTATATATTTAAATGTAGATTTATATTTACACTTTTCTATTTTGCTCACACACCGCCACTTGCGGTTCAAAATTTTACAGCGTGAAGATAGCCGCTAGAGGACGGTAGTGGCTGGTAAACCGCCCACGGAAGTCGCATGTTCAAATTCAAGTCTCCGCGACCCGGTTATTTATTTTACGCCTGTATCAAATCTGTTCAAGAGCAGATACAAGTCTTTGCTATATTATTCATGAATACCCTGATGTCTTTCTATTAATAGGGACCTCGGCGTAAGGTGTGGCCACGCTAGACGTATGTTGCTTCCGACAGCTAGAAATTTTGGAGCGTAGTTTTAACGTCAATTAGAGCTAACAATCGGGGCTAAATGTTAGCCAGAATAAACTTGCATTGCTCTGTACCGGCGTAGTATTTGTTGAACCTGCTCTGCGACCTATAGTTGTTTAATTATTTTCTTTATGCTTCTGCGGCGCCCGAACATAATGTTTTTTTTTAAAGTGTATGTTTTGTCCGCCGTATACCTGCCTAAACTTTCATATATTGATATTTATATTTGTATTTCTATATTTAAACATGCATGCTTGTGATATTGCACTATAGTACCCACCAAATTAAAATAAAGCTGTGATATTTTATTGGTCGTTACTTTGATTTCGTTTGTTCTGCTGGAATTATCTCCACCTTGTGATGGTCCGACGCAAGGATTAAAACAACGTCGAGGACCTGGCGCCCTCTTTTTTTTTTGTTCTCTTTCAGAGTAGCTGGAACCTCGACCCTTCTCGGCAAGTTAGCCCAATTAGGCCGATATTTACCAGCCGGCAAGTATTATTACAGTATTATCGAACAATAATGACTTCTAATTCATTTACGAAACATTAGTTGTGCTGATGATTCTACTTGATTAGATACACACCTATAAACGGTATAAGGTGTCAAGGAAGAGTAGATGCTGTAATAATAGGTTGGACACAGTTTAAACACAAAGCGGAATGTTTTTAACTTTCTCCATTAAAGAGAATGGCCATTATCTCCTTATAATAAGATCGATCAAAACACTGAACTGGAAGCTGGCCAAGCATTCTCAAAACAATTTTAGTTTTTTTAATAATTCTTCCATCTATTTACGATTTACCAGTCAACATTTGTTTTTCAAACTCAATCTTGTTTACAACCATGCGACACCTGTAACTCGGAAATGAATGTTTTTATGTAGCAATTTGTCCCTTCTCTTTGAGCATAAGCCGAACACCAACCTTGACGTATCATAATCATATAGAAACATTATTTTGTATTTTATGGTTCATGGTGGGAGTTATTATAAAATATTCAGTTGTGATATCCTGCCTGTATAAAGTTTAATGAGTTACACTGTGTACCTACCATAATTTTAAAAATGTTGCTTGGCAAATGACTAGAGTGTATAACTGATAAAATTTTATCACAAGTAATTACACAAGAGGTAACTTTTTATCTGGATGTAATTGGCCCCAAATATAAATGAGGGGAATATCTAAATTTTAAAATTAATATTTTTATGCACAAATAACATTATTCAATAAGGTTTTAATACTAAACGACGCGGAAAATTATTTCTTTAATTTACTACCACTACCATTTTTTCCATGAAAATGGTGAGCAAAATATGCATGACCGTGATAAGCCATGTAAATTGCCTATGTTCAGAGGTATGACCAACCACATAGGTAACATGCTGACATTTCACGATCTTGTTCTTCGGGTATGTTAACTGTAACTGAACTGAAACAGACAGTACGAGTTATAAAAAAATAAAAAGGCAGCTTATATAAAGGGTTCTATTATATCTAGACTGCAATAATTAATCATACTTAAAATATACAAATAACAATTTAATCCTGCTGTTGGTTGCTAATGTGTTTCTGTACAATGTGTCTGGTGAGGGAAGAAATGAAACTGTACGAACAACCGCAGATGTGGCACCGGTGCAAAGCGCCAGCACCGCGGTGGATCTCAGCGTGCCGCATCAGATTCGAGTGGCGGGAGAACTCCCGGCTGCACACGTCGCAGCTAAACTGTTTGACGGGGTCATGTACTCGACGATGGAAGTTGAGGTCCCCCTGGTTGACGAACATCCGATTGCACACCTCGCACGCATACGCCCTGATGCCGGTGTGGATGAGCAAGTGCTTGCGCAGACTGGACTTGTCCGTGAAGCGCTGCATGCAAAGGGAGCATTCTAGCGGCCGCAACGAGGGGTCGTGCACGGTCAGATGCCGCTTGAGGCTGCCGGCTGTGTTGAACGACTTCGGACACTTGGAGCACTTGTACCACCTAAACAATTTTGTTAACTGCTATTTATGCAATACCAAAATTAACACTACCTTTCCGTCATGTACATCTTTTGGTGCCGCTGCAGGACCGACTCGTTGGCAAAGTTCTTGCCGCACAGCTTGCACTTGGCCGACTTGCCGCAGAAGTGAACGTTGTTGATGTGCTTGCGCAGCTGGAAAGGCGTCTTGAATTCCTTGTTGCACGTGTGGCACCCATTGTCCGACTGCTGGGGAGTCAGATTCACTCTGGTTGACTTCTTGCCGTTTTTGTCCACCGTGATGATGATTGTGAGCGAGACGGTTTCGTTGAACTCGTTCCATGAGTCTTCCATTTCTAAAGACAAGTCTTTAATTTCGTCCTCGTCCTTTTCGTTGTCGTTCGTGCAGAGCATTTTACCGTCACAGTCGGGCTTGCCTTTGCACGTGTCTTCCGGCAGCTCTGCTTGCTGCTGCAGATCATCTAAAATAAAACCTTTATTAGCATTGCTAAAAAATAAATATTATAAACATAAACATTCGTCTCACTCGAGCTTTTTAATATTTACACCCGCTGGCATAAAGCTGAACTGTACTATTTGTATTGTACTAATTAGGTTAAGTATGTATTCTGTATTTTAAATACGTGCTAAAATGAATTGGCACCCTTAACAAGGAGCTATGTTGAGTGCAGCTAAAAATAGAACGGAAGGACACAGTGACGTGTATTTGTGTGGCAACTGGCATTACTGTTGTGATAGTGCAGACAAGCGGTTGCATGTGAAGACCGCAGCCAACGCTTGTTTTCTTCGAACTAATATCAGAGCCCGGGGGGTATAATGCGACTTTCAAAAGCATTGCCAAGGTTTGTATAATTCTCAGCAGGAAGCGGCTACAGCAACTGAGTTTAACAGTGCTGCCTGTTGTTTTGACTAACAAACCCATAACGGGGTCAGATCTGCTGTTCAGCTCACAACAAAAGAATTCAGGTTAGTTCCTATACAATGTATTTGATCACATCCACGATCCAGTGCTAAATTGCTAAATACTTGGAGCACAGCACATGATTGCACAATATTTCAACAGAGTTAGGATGCTGAATGTTGTTTCGCGTGTACGCAGTACCGTATTAAAATGAATTTGTGGACTTTCATGTTAGCATTAATGTTTGATATTTTATTATTTGTATTTTATGCAAGCTGTAAATGCGAGTAGAACCTAGTTTTTAAACTTGTGTTTATTCAGGGCACATGTTAAGGCCAAATTGTTAAAGAGAGTAGAAGTTAGCCTTTAGCCCGTAGCTAGCTATTCAACTAAACTTGAGTTTTTATTATTGACGGTGTATAGCATTTGTGTATTAATCTTGTATTTAGTTTATTTATATGTATGTATACCACCATATAGAGTACATAGCGTTTATGTAAGTTGCCTTGGCTTTTATTTCTAGCGGGATTGGAGTGTTTGTTTTCAGTTATTGAGGTAAGTAACGGCTCTTATGCATTGATGTCTGAGCTAGCTAGTAAACAAAGGGCAATTCATATTTAAATCAACAAAAGGGAAGCGCAAACGCCCCGATATACAATCTTTTATAGATATTAATAGTGATTTCTGCTATAATCAGTCAAGGTTTTTAATACAGAAGTTAGAAACACATTCAAGTTTTTGGTTATCAATTTGTACATTCACAGAACTCCTATCTATACCAGAACTATAGTGCTGAGTTACTACGATACTTTTTGTTTTGCTAACACTTAAAGCAAATGAATTCGTTACTAACCAGTTATGTGCAATTGTTAGGTCATCTTTTAATTCCTCTACAATTTCTAATATATTTTTCACCTATTACATATGAGTGCATCATCTGCAAACACTTGTATATTAATATTAGAATTATATGATTTTATAGTAGCTACATCATTTATAAATATAACAAATAGTAGGTCCCAACACTGACTCTTGGGGTACTCCATGTGCACCATAGTGACATTTTGATGATATATGATTAAATATGACCTAAACCTTTTTAAAGCTACTCCTTCTAACTTCTGTACTAATCACTGATGGTCAATTGTTTCAGAGACTCTACATAGGTCCAGCAACATCGCTAGAACATGTTTCTCATTGAGTGCTTTCTTCCAATTAACTAACACTGTCTGAATGGCTGTCTGACATGAGTTATTTTTCTGAAGCCGCTTCAAATTTAGTTAAACATTGTTATTTTCAATGAAGTCTAAGGTCTCCTTTCCAAGAAGTGCTCTGCTATGTGTGTTAACAACCCCTTCAAATAGGAATTACTGCTGAAACTTTTCAGCTATCTGGAACACCCCCTTTGGTCTTTTTCTCTTTTAGATGAGTCATTGATAAATTTCTAAAATTAATAGCTGTTGCAACACGAACAAGGCCAACACAATTAGTGTGAAATGCTATTGTATTGTTTTCAAAAATAACTTCAAATTTAGAAAGAAGCATCGAGAAGAGTGGAAGAGAGCCGTGGCCTGTATGCCACAAAAAGAGGATATAGATAAAGATAAGAAAGTAGAATATATAAACGAGAGAGATGATAAAGAAAGGCGTATGGTAATAATTGCATATGGCCCCTAAAAAAAAAAAAAAAAATAAGGAGTTAAAGACCAATTCGGGAAAGATTTACAAGATAAAACAGATAGAAAAGGGTAAACTAATGACACTATAAATGAAAGAGTAAGTAATGACCCTGAGGATGCAGAATACACAATTGGAAGATTTGGAGAGAGCAGAAAAGATAATAATGACCTAATTGTGACAAATAGCATTTTTGCTCATAAAGACATCCATCCATAAGTA
Organism: Agriotes lineatus; assembly: GCA_940337035.1. Lineage (NCBI taxonomy): Eukaryota > Metazoa > Arthropoda > Insecta > Coleoptera > Elateridae > Agriotes > Agriotes lineatus. Next base: position 28,457 of record CALNHX010000230.1, read on the forward strand.
TACGAGAACGAAAGCAAGTAAAAATGGGAAATCTCTAATTGATTTAGTGATAATAGAGTCAGAGCAGAGAAAAATTTTCAGAATGTAAAAGTGACAAGAAAACCTGGAGTAGGGAGTGACCATCATTTAGTTGTTGCAAAAATAAAGGAAAATAAAGAAAGGAGTGGAAGAAGATGCTGTATAAAACAGTAAAAGGATTAAGAAACGAAAAACACAAGAGAAATTAAGAATAAAAATAAAAGAGTTCAGACAGAAGTGAATGAAAAAATAAAAATATGGTACCAATACTTCATAAATTTGCTAGAGTCAGGAGGGAGATAGAGATGAAAATCGACCACAACTCAAAGAAAGAAATAGCAAAGATGTAACTTTAGAAGTCACTAAAATGATCTCGAAAAGCTGGAATAAGCAATAATTCTATCAGATGATTTTGGAGGCTTTCTCACAGCCATTGTCATTAAGTAAAAAACAACTTCCAGGATTGGACCGTGTCATTATTGAGGTCGAAGAACACAACATTTTGCCCACTTTCGTAATGGGCTCCATCAGGAGGAAACGCAACTCAACGTATAAACCACGCCAGAGACAAAACAGTCTGGCGTGGTTTACATTGAATTACCGTGCTCTTTTGCTTTTCCTCCTGAAGCCCCTTATGAAACTGGACGAAACCTTGAGTTCTTAATAATGACACGGTCCAATCCCGAAAGTCATTTTTAATTAATAATTCTATCAGTATCTAAAAAAGGTGATTGGAGTGACAACTACAGCTCAGTGTCTCGAGCAAAATGTATGAAAACCTACTAGAGAAACGGCTGAGAAGAGAGTTAGAGAATACAATTGAGGATACGCACTGTGGCTTCCGGCCTGAACGTAATACACAAGATCTCATTTTCAATATCAGACATATTTGCAAAAAAAGACTGAGTTATAATAACCATTTATATGCCTGTTTTATCGATCTAGAGAAGGTTTTTGATATTGTTAAGTGAATTTTTCGTGCTACAGCAATTAAGCACAAATCCGCCAGACAAATGCAGTGATATAGCTTGGGTTTTCCGCAAAATGTAGGCGTGCTAATTCCCGCAGTAACGAGATGTCATCGTAAATCAATTCTAGTCCACAAAAAACACATTCAGAATGGCAGGGGTTAATGTTTCTCCCTCAACCACTCACCACATCATACGATTCCACCAATCAGATAGCATGTTTTATTTAACCAATCGGGTGCGATCACCTGATCCCTTCTCTTTTAGCTTCTACCTTGTTACGTCTTGCGTTGACTTGATCTAGTGTTTTCATCATATTTTGCATGAGCTGCATCATAGATGGTTCTGATGATGCTGGGGATGTTAATTCAGTTGATTGTTTGTTGGTGTAAGATATTCCGGTTCTAACCATTTTAGATATCGCTGGCTTTTGTTGAGTAGTTTTTTGGCATTGACCGTACCATTTCTTCTTTTCTGGAGCTCCTTTGCAACTGAGCAGCCCCTGTAGTTAGCTGGGTGTGCTTCAGAGCAGTTGATGCACTTGGCAGGTGTGTCTTTAGGTTTTGAGCATGCTGTAGTTAAGTGTTCTGCGTATTTAACACAAGTTGGAGTTCTTCTACAGAATTTCTTTGTATGTCCATATCTTTGATATCTTTTACATTGTGGAATAAGCTTGCTATTCCTTAATACCTCTACTTTGACTTTCATGTACAAGACTGCATACGATGCATCATCTACTGTCTTACACACTGGATAATTCCCGGTCGATTTTGAATTGATGCACAAGAATCGATAACCTGTTGTTTTAGCACTTCTACATTTTCTATTGATGCGGAGTATATTAATCGTTTCAATTCTCCCCATAAAAAGAAGTCTATAGATTTAAATTGGGTGAGCGTGCAGGCCAGGCAACAGGCCCAGCCCGACCTATCCAACGTCCAGGGTAAATTCTATTAAGATACTGAAATGAGGAAGTGCATCCTGCATAAACCATGTCTTCTCAATGGGAATACCTTGCATCAATCCAGGTAATCTATTTTGCAGAAAGTCAAGATAAATAGATCTCGTCAACCTATTTGGTTGAACACAAGGCGCCAGTATTCTATCGCCAATGATATCTGCCTACACATTAACACCAAAGCGCTGTTGATGCCTCGACTGTATTATCGCATGTTGAATTACATCGGCCCATTGATCACCGTTATGAAAATTGAAGATGCCGTTTCTAGTAAATGCAGCTTCATCAGGTAACAACACATGCGATATGAAAAGAGGGTCACCGTTACACTGCTGTAAAAACCATTGGGAAAATTCCAGCCTTAACGGATAATCTCCAACATTTAAAGCTTGCACCCATTGGATATGGTATGAATAAAGAAGTTGTTCATGCAGTACATTCCAAACACTCTTACAAGAAACTCCTTCGGCTAAAGCAATTTTTCTAGTGCTAGTTGCAGGATTTTTGCCATTTTTGTTTCCATCAGCAATGACTGATTGAGTTATGTCTAAAATTTTACTTGAAATTGGCAAGACTGTAAGTCTATGTCAAATTCGCGATTAGCAGGTTATGTTTTGCGCCAGTTTGTGTCAAAACTGACGCAAAACCTAACCTGCTAACTTCGAATTTGACATAGACTTACAGTCTTGCCAATTTTAAGTAAAGTTTTGGATTGCCAACAAACGTCATGTTGACGGAAGTGTGCTACAAACCTCAAAGTGACGCATATGTCAGAGGAATAAACATTGCAGACGTGGCGGTACTCTCCTATATACACTAGCTCTGGAATCTGTAAGCTATACAGACCTCAGACAAACAAGATGAAACGCTTATTATGACTCTATAGGACGAATATTATAAAAAAAAACTGCCTTTGATCTATCAACGTTTATAACCATTTGGAAGAGTACCACAAAGTAATGACTTCATTAGCAACAACTTCAGATTTAAAAAAATTGGAAACACTACTACATAAAGTAACTTAACCTAACATTTTTTTGGTCTCGGTGTCAATGAAGTTAGTTGTGTTCTATCAAATTATATAGGGTAATTCCGGGATAGATGGCCATAGTTAAAAATTTATAAACCCACGTTTAGATGGCATCCGTAGTGCAATAGAGTTGTGCTACTTGAGCTACACGTTATGTTTGTTGTTGCGGCGTGCACCAAAACATTAAGAAAGGAAAAAAAATTAGTTATTTGTTTATTACATAGTGAAAACTTTTAACAGCAGTTTGCGTATCTAACCGGTTTATACTTTGTGTAGGGTTTTTTCAATATTCTTGTTACAAATGGTGTTTGAGACATCTCACAGACACCCTAACCTCAAACTGCAATTACACAGCATCGTTTGTGTGTCACCCTTGGATGTGCCACCTCTCTCATAAGATCGGGATAGGTGGCCCGTTAATATCAGGGAACGATGGCCATAGATGTAAACGTGTTTTTAAACCAATTTTACTGGATGGTAATAAATATTTGGTATTTAAATGTATTTTCCATGCTAAAAAAATACTAAATGCTCGATAAAAAAATTAAAATTCACGTTAAATTAATTGGAAATGCTTGGTATTTTAACAAAATCTACAATATAAAATACATTATTTGCACAGTAAGTTCACCGCGATATCTTAATTAAATATGTACCCTATAAAACAAAATGCTCGATAACTGAAGTTTACTATTCATTCAATTCCTTTATAATACTGTATTAATAAATGCTCGGTAATTTAATGCGTTTTAAGGGTTCCATTTGCCCGCCAAGTGCAGCATAACCTAGAAAAACTAAATGGGCATGTGTGCATATCATCTCACCGAGCTCTGTGGATTAGTAGTTAGCACGTCTGCTTAGCATTCGGGAGTTCGAGGGTTCGATTCCCGTGGCCGTCTGCTCTGATTTAAGTTTTTAGGTTGTTTTTCTGAGTCAATAGAGTACATTCTCTGAGGTGAATGCCGAAGCAGTACTTCTACACCTTTTCTGGCCTCTCTTTTATTCTCCACCCATCTTTTCTCAAGCCCATCCTGAAATCCCCGTTATTGGCTGAAAAGGAATACCTGCGTCCAGTTGGGGGAATTGAAATGACTTTGAATCTGCTTATTACTATCATTTATTGTTTGTTTATCACGTTAGAACAGACTTTAAGTACGAGTCACGGTGAGATTCCTTAGTACAGTTCATTTGAGGAAAATAAAAGTGGTGTATCTGAGAAGTATGAGCCAAAGAAATGAAGGAAGAAGGTGGATTAGAAGTAAAACAGAGAACAAGTGTTCAATAGCAAAGCCTTAGCTCTCAAATCAGTGAAGGATGAAGGTATTTGGAGCTTTTTTCATAAAAATGGTGGTACAGATGGAAACGTTACTGCTATTTATCGTTACAATAAAGTCAAATATCGCAGAGAGTAATGTGTCTCTGGTGTATATTTGTATTATTCGGCCAATACTTTTCACATCGATCTGAATTGCTTCATACTTGCGGCAGTATAGTATCCAAAGTAACCGTTAAAATGAGTGAACATACTAAAATGGAGATTAAGACCCTGTTCGAATATGACCCAAAAGTTAAACAAAAACAATTTTAGAACTTTTAGCAATACACTTGTATGCTACGTTATTACCATGGTACTTTATTTTATTATTTTTTTCTTCCTTACTACTTGCTTTAAGTGTTGTTTTGTTGTTTATGTTGTAACGTTTCGCCCAACAAGAACGCGATTTTGAAATTAAAAATTAATTCCCATGGCTTGAAGCACGTTAGGAATCGGAACAACCATTAATTGCGACCTGAACGGCTCAACACAAGTACAGCTTAAAACGCACACGAGAAACTCCAGCCTGTAGTTATTCGCTGCGAAAGGCTGCATCGCAAGAGGCCGGCATTAATTCGCATTCTACAGACGGGGACTGCCGCCTGCGAGGACCGGCTTTAATTCAATCATAAATCACTTACCTGGATTTCCAAGGTTTCCTGCAGGTAACAGCGAAATGGAAACAAGATATCTCCGACAAAACAGCTTGAAGATCCCGCAAGTTTCACACACCTAGGAGATCCGAAAGCGCAAGCGGCATCAGGTATAAACTTTCATTAATTGTAATTCTGTCGGCATTTTGCCCGTTTGAAAGTTTAAAAACCAAATTTTGTTTACGCACCACTGCCATGGTTGGCGGTCACCGCTAAAAACTGTCATTTCTCTGTTTAGTAGGACAAAGAAGTGCAGGAGACATTAGAAGTACTCTATACTGAGGCTGTCCCGGAAGTAACTGACACCGTCTGGAGTCCACCGGATGAGACGCGAGACCACAGAGTTCCTGATTTAGTTGTTTATAAACATTGTTAAATTTTTATTTTACCATGTATTACTACCTAGACGAATTATACGCTTATAAATATATTCCGTAGACTTTCTCTGGGTTACTAAACTTGAGCATATTAATGATACCTTGGCATTCTGAGCTGCCTGGAGCCAGTGTCAGCCTGGCAATTGTAGCAAACACATTAATCATTTAAATTAAATGAAACTAGTCAGCTTTAGGCTACGATGTGTTACTTATCAGATTTTATTACAGTTTTTTGTTCAAGTACCTGTGTTGTATTTTATCAAGTTTTCACTTTTTTACTAAAAAATTCTTTCTGAGTATTAAAGTTTACCTGGATAAACTCATTGTCTTTAATGAAAGGTAAGTAAAAAAAGCCAAGCAAAATAAAGCAAGTAAATTTCATATCGAGCATTCATTGTAATTAACGTACGTCTGTTTTGTCTATTATTGTGTCGCAGAAATCTGCCTACGTAAACGCAACACTTTTCCTACAATGGTTACGTGAACATTTTATTCCAAGGAAACCAATGGGGAAAGTATTGATGGTACTTGATGGACATTCGTCTCACGTAAATTCGGTAGAAATGTTAAAATTTGCCGATTCCAATGCCATAGTGTTGTTTTGTTTACCAAGTCATACAACACATTTGCTGCAACCTTTAGATAGAAGCTTTTTTAAATCCTTGTCGTATTAGGCTAAAAAACCATCCTGGTAGGCGTTTGCCGAGATTACAGTTTGGCAAATTAGTGAGTACCTGCTGGGACAAAGCTACAACAGTCCAAAACGCAGTCTCTGGATTTAAGGATACAGGAATAATGCCATTAGACCGTGAAGGCGTACCAGATTATACATTTGCTTCCGTCGAAGTTGTTCTTCACAACCACCAGTTAATCAACGACCTGAAACTAGTGTTCAAATTGAATCACAACCAGGTACATCTAGGGAGGAATAACAGGAAACATGGAAGAAACACCTTTCAAAATCCTTGCTGAGCTATCACCCTTCTCATCTGGTAAAGTCGCTAATGTGAGAAAGCGCACGAAAAACTGGCAATGATTCTTACATCACCAGATCATCGGAATCTGTGTAAAGAATGAAACGGAAGAGAAAGGAAAAGCAAGACAAGCGGCTAGTGGCTTAAAAAAGAAAAAAAGAGAGAAGGAAAAGGATTCTTCAAGTAGAGACGAAGAAATTGAATTGCAGAGTGATGATTCCGTAAGTGATCAGTGATCAGTTCAATGAAGATGAGTGTGTGGGTTGTGGAGAAGACTATAACCAAACAAAGCAGAAAGTAGACTGGATAACATGTATAAAATATGGATTTTGGTTACATGAGCCCTATACGTCTTATAATAACTATTGTCAAAAATGTGGAAGGCTTACTGGCTAAAACAAAGGAAGAAGAAAGTAAAAAAACAAACTGTAATCTCCCCCGACCAGTTTGGGAGAGATGGCCATAGGTACATTTGATATATTTTTTTTTTGTTCAATGTTATGTTCTATTTCAAGTTTAACTGGAGTTTACTTTGTGTTTTAGTAGAGTTGTTTTCAATATTGAAAGTTTTATATCGTTTTGTAACAACTATGGCCATCTATCTCGGAATTACCCTACCTCGTAATCGTCAGGTTTTATTAACCTCCACAGCACTCATTCTACAGCTTCACACAAATCAGAAGTGTTGTATTACATTGTATTGGGTACTTAAAGAGTATTGAAGCCACTAGTAAAACTTTTCAAATAATATAACGTATGTCGTAAAAGTTTTGGCACAAAATTCAATGACTAAAATAAAATATAAATGAAATAATATCAAGTTGCCTTTGGAAACAGAACATTGTTTATGTTTATTCAATATAGTTTAGGAAAATTAGTCAGCTAATTATCTTCTTATATAATATATTTGACGTTTCGTCAGCTTAGCTGACTTCTTCAGAAATTACAAATTATGTTGAAATACAATAGACTCAAAACGAAAATGAGATTAAGGTTAGATTATTTAAACAATGTATATTTACTCTTACCTTATATGTCAATTCAAATTTTTAGATCGTAAAGTTGTAAAATGTTCAAAGGTTAATAATAATTCTTACAATATAAGCTGAAAAGAATACTTAAAACGATTTTGTAGATATAAAATGTCAGATGGCAAAATTTTAAATCTAAACTTTCTTATTTTAAAGGTATAACTTGATACAAAAGTATTGTAAAAGATATCTTGATATTAATTGTAATTTAAACGATATATTTTTAAATTTAATTATAGAAGAAAATTTAGAGAGGATTATAGTAAATGGAATGAAGATTTTCTATGTCGGTTTTGTAATTAAAAGAATTTGTATTTTTTTTTAATTTCAATCATTTCATATACAATGTTCAGTTAGCTAAAAATAACACACTCTAAAAAAATCTCATTGAACTCTTGGTTCATTTACGAAAAATAGCACTTTTTGGATTTTTACAATTTCGAAAAACGCTATTTTCCAACTAAGCAAAAAGCACTCGGTGTATATGATAGGGGCTAAATAGGTTTTTAGACAAGCACAAATTATTGTAAAATATTTTCTTTTGGCAATATTTTGGGTAAGTTAAAATTAAAATTATGATAATTATCAACTGGGTTTATTAGGGTTTAAAATTTTTGTTTTTATAGAATTTTTATGTTGAGTTAATCCTTTTCTTAGATTTTGTTTCCTTTGTCCTATGTATTTAGCATTAAAATTAATTTAGTAAACAATATTTGATTCAGATTAAATTTTTGTTTTCTTTTAGATTGTTAAAAAATTGATTTCCTATTCTTGATCTAACTTTAACCTTCCAGCAGGCGCGCTTACATTTATAACACGAGCGGTGGCGTGTTGTATTTTATACAACATATACAGTTTTCAATAATTAGAATGTAAATTTTATTTATTTATTTATTTATTTAATTATTTAATTTAATTATTTAATTCGCACTCAGCCAACAGCCGTTAGGCCAGTTATAGGCGTCGCTGTGCAGTTATGAGGACTTCCAACCCCACTAACGACTGTCATGATGTTGTATGACCACCGGGACCAACTTTTTTCCGTGATAGCCGTACCACGAGGCGCCGAGAGATGCAGCCGTGGAACTCCCATCCAAGTTCTGACCAGAGACAGCGTTGCTTACCTCTGCTGATCGAACGTGGACGCTTGTTCAAGCTACACCACTCGGGACCCTTTTTACAAGATATCTCAGGAACTTTGTTTATTGCATTCTAAGTACAGTCAGACCTCGCCGTTCGCGGGGGTTACGTTCCAGAAAAGAATGCCGCGAAGCGCAAAACCGCGATGCGCAAGTAAACACATAAAAGATAAAAACGGGGTTACGTTCCATAAACTAGATTTATTTATACAACCTCAAAAAACCAAAACTTTTCTGCGTTTTTTCTCTGGCAAATCTCAAGCTTTGACATGGTTTTCTGTGTTTTAAAAATTAAACTCACTTAATTTTCGGCAGAAACGCTCGAAAAGACAGTAAAGTTTGAACTAAAATTATTTCATACGTAACATAAGTCTGCCACTTAAATCTAGAGCTCGAATGTTCATTTGTTTATTCAAATTATAATTTTACAATTTATTTCAGGTCCGATTTGGTAATAAGAGATTCAAGTGTGTTTACAAGTTCGTGAAAAAATAATGTTAATTAGGTGTTCATGACATAAACCGCATACGTCTGCTTTATTTACTTACGGCCGGTCTTATTAAAGTTCACGTCAGATTAGTGGCCTTCATAAGACCGGCCGTTAGTGTGTGAAAGTTGAAACAGTTGACAATTCCATCCGCGAACGGCAAAGCAAATATCCGCGATCGGCAAAGAAAAAGGAGCACAAAGGTGCCCCGTGTAAAATCAAATCAGAGAACCACAAAGCCGCGAACGGCGAGGTCTGACTAACTAATACAGGGTGTCTAGCAGATATGGCATTCAAAATTCCGGTATAATTTCCGTATTTTCCCGGTCATTTTATTAAGATTCCCGGATACTTTCTGGTCTTCCGGTCTGACTTTTTCGGGTATTCATCTAAAAAAAAAAAAAAACAACGACTTGTCTTCGCGCGTCCCTTTCAGTTTTGCAATTATTCCGGATAATCCGAAAATTTTTACGGAAATTTCGCTTATTATTTCCGTAAAATGGCAAAAATTACTGCAAATTCCCTTTGATAAAAAAATTCCCGGTTGCCTAAGAAATTCCCGCATTTTCAAGGGCACTTTCAAATTCCCGTATAATTCCCGGTTTTCCAGGAATTCCTGTTTGCTAGACACCCTGCTAATATTTATAAATAGAAAGATATTAATGAAATATAAATGCACTGTTAAAACAATTTCAACTCTCCAATACAAGATTTGTGAGAAATTATAATATTTATACAGTTACTACAGTGAAAAAAATAACGTCATACAATATTAATTCGAATAGGAAAAACCCTAACGTTGTGAGGCATATTGTTAATAATTAAATTAAGGGTAATTTTACATTACTAATTACGACTGTAATACTCCCCTTTGTCGCTACAGTATTCGGGGGTATTAGTTATTTGCATTTTACATCGTTGTGCATATAAAAAAAATTCCAAATTTGTGCAATTTTATTGTGTATGACAAAATGTTCTGAAGTTTATTTACTAAAAATAGTTGCATTGTATTATTATCGCAAGTCGTTTCCACTAATTCAAATAACCAACCTCTTTGCATTGAATAACAGGAGCAAATATGCAACTTGTGCATCCGTTAGCCTGTAGTAATAAAAAATACGTCGAAATTAGTTTCAGAGGCTGTACTGACCAGATATACTGCGCGTAAACAAAACAATAAAGGAATACCTAAACTTTACTGCCCGTCGCTTGACTATTGTGCATGCAATTTGCGAAAATTCTCGACTGTTGTACTTTTTACAACAGCGCGGCCGCCGAAAGGTTCATAAGAACAGAAAATAATAATACTGAAACAAATTGGTACAGAAAAGAAATTAAAACTGATAGATACTTAAACTAGAATTCTCAAGAAGTGTAATTAATAGCTTAATTGACCGTGCAATTTTATTATTATCAAATAAATTTCATATCATAAAAATTAAGAAAATATTATTAAAAAATAATTATACTATTCACTTCAGTAACACCAACTTTAAGAAAAGAATAAATTTAAAAATAATAACACAAATAATATTAATTCAACTATCAACTTATACCCTAACTATTTAGGACACGAATTTAATAATAACTAAAACATTAAAAATCAATTTTATATTTCAATCCCATAGATACCAAAACTATCACGTTTAAGTAAAATATTAACAAACAAAAATAATTTTAATATCTCTTTTAAAAATTACAATACAATACGAAATCAATTTTTTAACAATCTAAAAGATAAAACAAAAATTCAATCTGAATCAAATATTGTTTACCAAATAAATTGTAATAATTGCAATACTGAATACATAGGACAAACGAAACAAAATCTAAAAAAAAGATTAACACCATAAAAATTCTATAGAAACAAAAATTTTAAACCCTAATAAACCAAATACTGCCCTCTCTGATCATGCAGTTGATAATTATCATAATTTTAATTTTAACTCACCTAAGATATTGCAAAAAGAAAATATTTTACAAAAACGCCTTATATATGAAATGATTGAAATAAAAAAAATATACAAATTTTATTAATTACAAAACCGATATAGAATATCTTCATTCCATTTACTATTATTTTCGCAAAATTTTCTTCTATAATTAAATTTAAAAAATATATCGTTTAAATTACAAGTAATATCAAGATATCTTTTATAATACAATTTTTGTATCAAGTTATCCCTTTAAAATAAGAAAGTTTAGATTTCAAATTTTGACATCTGACGTTTTATATCTACAAAATCGTTTTAAATATTCTTTTCAACTTATATTGTAAGAATTATTATTAACCTTTGAACATTTTACAACTTTACAAACTAAAAATTTCAATCTAAATTACATAAGGTAAGAGTAAATATACATTGTTTAAGTGATCTAACCTTAAATCTCATTTTCCTTTTTCGTCTATTGTATTTCAACATAATCTGTAATTTCTGAAGAAGTCAGCTGAGCTGACGAAACGTCAAATATATTATATAAGAAGATAATTAGCTGATTATTTTTCCTAAACTATATTGAATATACCTAAAAGTGGTATAGCCCGACCGTTTGTGTGAAGAGTAAGGAGCGAAGCTTTAAACACTAGGGGCTATACTAATAATTGTATCTCCAAATTGCTCCAATTCATCAACGAACATCATGCTGAAGACAATATCATGTTTGGCTGGACTTGGCAACGTGCCGCTACTGTAGAGATACCCAAACTGACTTCGACAACACCACATACCTTCCTGAAAACGATAACCCTTCAAACTTACCTCAAGCTCGTCTAATCGAAGATTTATGAGATTTATTGTCACGGAAAGTTTATCACGGAGGGTGGGAAGCCCAAAATAAAGAACAATTAAGACGGCGAATTTACGAAAAACTAAGTGAAATCAATTTGGAGTCTGTCAAATTGCGTCTTGTCTTCACTTAGTTTAAGAATGTAGTTTAGTTGATTTTTAAAAAACTGAATTGCTGCAGGCCCTGGATGGCTTGAATCGGTTGGCAGTACTGAAGTGTATTGTCAGTCTATGTCAAATTCGAGGTTAGTAGGTTAGGCTTTGTTTGTCATTTGACACAGACTGACGCAAAACCTAACCTGCAAATCTCGAATTTGACATATACTGACAATACACTTCAGTACTGCCAACTGATTCAGGCTATCCAAGGTCTGCTGGCATTCAGTTTTTAAAAAACACTCTGTATTACATTGTATTTTATGACAACTAATAAGTTTCTGAATACATTTGTTTGTTGATAAAAAATCTGGATAAATATTTTGTTACAAAACAAGTGGTGTACTGTACTGCAATTGTACAAAATGTAACTAACATTTCAGATTTCCATCTTGCTAATGTATTTTCAACATTGAATAATTGTAAAATGTCATTTGTAAACATGATTATAACCTCACTTTTACAAAATTTTATCTCTTGTTTTTCATGTCCCACCATTATTAATTAACATAACCTCACTTTTCCAGAGTTCTACGATTACGTATTTCTTTTATGCAAATTTGCAACAAACATTATAAATTAATAAAATAGCTTTACATACCGTTATCCACCGACGCATTCGTTTCGCTCACGTCTTCACCTCCGTCGCCTTCGTCACCAGCAGTCGACAAACTGTCGTTTTCATTGTGCAGCACAAAAACCCACGCCTGGTCATCCGTCTTTTCGTCCTCCACATTAACAAGCGCCATGTGTCCATACACGTACGACACCATTTTGTTGAAGCCGTCCATTTCGTGATCGTACCCCTTTTCCACAAGCTTCACTACGAGGTTCTTATTCTGCAGCCTACGCTGAACCGTCTCTAACCCCATCAACCCACTTAAAGTCCTCCCGATGCTGCAATCGAAGTTCTCTCTAGTAACCAAATGTTTCTTTATAAGAATCTGAGGTTGTACAGACGGCTGCTGCTCCGTTTCTTCAACTTTTACCAAATCCTAAAAGAATCTATAGAATACCACCCTTTAAGACGCACTTAATTTCGTACCTCGACGCGTGGTTCCTGTTCCTTAGCAATAGTGGGCGCATCGCAACTATTTGAAACTGAATTCTTCTGCTTTAAACTCCTCTCGGCGCTATCTTTCGTCGAGTGGATACGCAATATTTTCCCCACGATCTTTTTCCCGCTCGACGTCTTGCCCACCACAACCTTTTTATTAATGAAGGTGCTCTCCGACTTGTTCGTGCTCCCGTGCCCGTGGAACAACTCGCCCTTGTGCTTCTTCTTGGAGTTGAGGATAAGGCACTGATTGGTGGCGTCGACGTTCGCCAGCCTCCGCTGCAGCTTGTCGAAGTAGCTGTCGAGGGTGACCGTCTGGCCGGTTATTAAGTTTCGGCCCGTGATCTTATCCAAGTCGATCGTGGTGGAAGACGACGAGGCTTCGTCTAAATTGATTGACTGCTGGAAAGCCTCCAGTTGTTCTTGCAGCTGCTGGTGCTGGCTGTCGTCCTCGATGATGCTGAACTGGCCGCTGATCGGCGCATCCACGACGTCCAACGTCTGCAGGTGCAGCTTTCCGTTTTTGAGAATGGCGTACTGATACTGCGGCTGTACCTGGCCTAAGCTTGAGTCGGATGCAGCGACGATGATCTTTTCGTCACCTAAAAATAAATTTCAATAGATGAAAATTGAGTCTGCACGAGTGACGTCATAATTCTAGTTATAATCACGCTCCAACTTATTGATTGTTATGTGGGAATTTGTTTTGCCCAGCGTTCATATGTACCCCACGTTGGGCGCCATTTACGTGTAACACCCTTTACACGAGGAGTTGACACGGCCTGTGCTAGCTCTTTTAACTTTCGACAGAATATGGCGTGGTCTAAGGACTAGGCAAGAAAATGCTTTGGGCATTAAAATTGAGCAGTAGGATTAATAAAATTTGGGCGCCTTGGCGTTACTTACAACGTAGGTGTATTAATTGATATGTTAAATGCTTGCGGCAAATATTGTTTCATTTTATAAGTTAATTAAAAGTGTTTGTGAAGTTGAAACTACAATGGTTCTTAACTAAGAAATAGCATAACACACGTAAATAAAAAACTAAATGGTTGTAAATGTGTTTTTTTTTTCTTAATATGCATTAACAATTTCTGTTAAAACAAGCAGACTATCGAGCAACTTTTTTAGAAAAAGATTATAGCACCCAACTAGAATTAAGTATAAAATTGTTAATTTCCATCTGTACCAAGTATTTTTTTACCAAGCAACAAACAAAAAGAAAATTTATACAAACTGTAAGTACCTATTAATAATATAAACACGCAGATCTGTGTATCTATCTGTGCATACGGTGTTAGTAGTTAAAGTTATGGGGTTGTTGATTTAGTTATAAAATATTAGGTGACAATTAATTGCAGAACATGTTCGGTCAACTGTAGTTAATAAACGTTAATTAAGAGTATCATCTAACTTATTATATACAGAACACTCTGAAGTTAGTTGTATAGATCCTATATGTACTAATAGATGAGCCATTGGATGCATTGGAAAGTTTAAAATCGGCAAAAATCAAGTACTACATTGTTTGTGGATCCAACACAAATCACCTACATGTCCCAACTCTTGCATATAATTAGTTAGTTGCAGAGCCAGTATATGTAGGAGAGTACTGCCTTCTTTTTGATACTTGTAGTGGGTTTTTTGTAATTACTTTGTTTCTAGTTAATAAAGATATTCAAAGAAAACAAGGTTTTATTTCAATTTCATCCATACAATCGTACACACAACCTGCACGATCCTTATATAAAAAAATATATATTCTTGGATCTTAAACACATAGTACTTTTATTTATTCTTATGTGAACGTTTTTCATACAATGGAATCTATATAGACGTAGCTTCCAGCACCTTAGCAGTGAAACAAGTAAACTCTCGAAGTCGGCCCATGGTGTTCTGCTGATTTTTACAATGGACCACTGTACCTGCTCGAATTTGTTTGTGTAAAATACGGCCTGCTGAATTATGAGAGAAACATCCAAGTACATGTACAGTGACAGTGAATCTTGACTGTACATCAGTTCATTATTAAACAACTTAGTGGTGCTCAAACCAGAAGGGAAAACATCCAATATCGTCTACAAAGAAGTACTTTTACCCTCTATTCGACGGGATTGACTTTTACTTCACAGATCGTTACATAGAATCTGGAGAAGGTAAGAAATTGTAATTTGTCATATTAGTTCTTCATATGACCAAATAGGGCCAAATCATTTTCAGGGCTTTTCAAAATGCATTCCTCCACAGGGACTAAATGTGGTAACCGGTTTTTCTAAACATCTACAACGAGGAAACTACTACAGATGGGAAGCTGAAGTTCGACATATTAGTTCATTTTACAAATCAGATCAAGCAAATTTCAAGGTTTTGCAGAATTCATCCGCGAAAGGGACAAATGTGCTTTTCTAAATATTGCCACAAGGAAACTACTACAAGTATAGGAAGTTGAAATTGAGCACATTAGAACATTTTTCAAATCGGGTCAAATCATTTTGAGTGATTGTTGGAATTCACCCCCAAAGAGGTTAAATGGAATAGATCTGACTTTCTAAGTCGCCTGCACGCGGCAGCTGCTGCAGGTAAGAAGTTGAAATTCAGCAAATCAGTTCCTTTTACAAATAGAGCACGTCATTTTCAGGATTTTGTGAAGTTCCTCCCGCCTAAAGGAGTTAAATGTTGTAGATGTGTTCTTCTAAAGATTGGAAAGAGGAAACTACTACAAGTAGGAAGTTGTAATTCAGCATATTGCTTCATTTTACAAATTAGATCTAATCGTTTTTAGGGTTTTGTAGAATTCATCACCGAAAGGGGTTAAATGAGATAAAACTGTTTGTGAAAATATCACCACGAGGAAAATACTATAAGCAATAAGTTGAAATTCGGCATATTAGATCGTTTTACTAATCAGAAATCATTTTTAAGGTTTTGGAGAATTCATCCCCAAAAGAGGTTAAATGAAACAAATCTGTTTGTGAAAATATCGCCAGGGGAAACTACTGCAGGCAGTAAGTTGAAATTCGGCATTTTAGATCATTTTACTAATCGGAAATAATTTTTAGGGTCTTTTGAAATTCATCCCCTCAAAGTGGTTAAATAGACACTTTCTATTTAAGTGTTTTTCGAAAAATAGCCACAAAGAAACTACTACAGGCAGGCAATTGAAATTCGGCATATTAGATAGTTTTACAAATTAGGTCAAATCAATTTCAGGCTTTTCGAAATTAACTCCCGAAAGGGTTAAATGGGCTAGATGTGTTCTTCTAAAGGTCGCCTTAACCCGGCAACTGCTGCAGATAGGAAGTTGAAATTCGGAATTTTTTTAAATGCATCCCCCCAAAGGGATTAAATGGGGTAAATGTGTTTTTCTAAAGATCGTCATGAGATAGATACGGTTTTGGAGGATTCATCCCCGAAAGAGGTTAAATGACATAAATCTGTTTGTCAAATATCGCCACGGGGAAACTACTACAGGCAGTAAGTTGAAATTTGGCATTTTAGATCGTTTTTGCATCTTGTGTGTGAAGTGTTGTGTATAGATAATACATTTTAACTTGGTGAAGTCAGGAAAATATAACTATAAAACTAGCAATATTAAAATTATTGCTTTTCTATTAACATTCATTTTATAAACTGCAGCAGGTCACGAGCGATGAGCAGTAAACTGCTGCGGGAGGGAAACAGGCAACCATCCTGACGAATCGGTCGCGGTTACTCGGTCGCAGTCATCAGCGACTGGCGAATGTGGAGGAAAACGCTGCTTTATTCACGAACAGAAAACCGCATTTTTGGCTTAGAGACCATTAATAAAACTCAAAATTCAAGTGAAAATGGATTAAAACCAGTTACTGCAAACCAACTTGTTTGCTTTGTTCTTTAAAGGCTATCAATAATAGTAATTAACGTGGCAAGCTTAGTTAGCCTTTATGGGCGAGCCGGATTACTTGCAAGGTGAGCGATGTAGGAGCGAGCCCTGTAATCCGGTGAGCCCCAATAAAGACTAATTGCAAGCGAGCTGCGTACATTTTATTTCCTCTTGCTGAAAATATTAGTGATTAACATTTTACAGGAACCGTGCCTGTAAAGAGTCATTTACCGAGTCCGTTCAGAGGACAGTAAACAACTGTTTAAAAAGTCAAGACGAAATAAAATACATTATACCTGCTAGTTATCATTTTCACAGACAGTTAAGTGGAAAGGATTTATATAAATTAACACTCAACTCCTTAAGAATGCTTGTCGAATGTGAATTCACAGTAATCAGAACAAGTCCTTTGTTAGAACTTAGAGCAGGAAAACGGCGTTCGTTTGAGATCGAGCAGCTGCTCCAAACTGCATTCGTTTGATAAGGTGCAAGTTGCTCGGAACTGCTTGGAACACCTGTTCTTACGCCAGGTCTTTAGGTGGAGTAAAAAGTAGCAGACTTGCGCAGTCGTGTAAGACAGCTGAAAGTCAGCTGTTTTGCGCGTCTTCCCTCTTCCATCATGCCATGTTATTTCCTAATTCTAGCGTTTGAAGTTGTGTTTGGTTGTTTAGCATTGTTTAAAAATACGTCTACGTCACCCTCCACTAGCATCATTTTCACAATTTCATCCATAACTACTCAGAATAATAATAATATAAACACGTACAAGCGCACCTCGCCAGAACTTAATTTATTATATTTAAGGTTATGTTATTTGTTTTGTCAACAACACGAAACTGACCAAACTGCTCTAAAACTGTTCGTTTGTTTCTGCTCGATTCTGCGCAATTAGTTTGCTCGAACCTGCACTAAACTGTTCTGGTGACGTCACGCTCAAGTGTTCAGAGCAGTTTAGAGCAGGACAAACGAACATACCTTAAAGTACTTGACTGCATTTAATTGACTATTTTGATTTAAACGATAACCTTACTTTTTTTCTGTTGACATTTCTGTAACTTATTACTGTAGTCTGAAAAACGTTATTTACTAGGCCAAGAAATGTTATTAACAATTTGCTACCAAGGGAAGTCCAGTAAATGGATACTTGTATTTTTACGTGCGTTACTAATGCTAACCTGTCTCTTCTTGCATCTGAGCGAGATTATCTTCAATACTAATACAGCCCTGCAGCCCATCGTCTGCCTCGACATAATTTTGCTCCAACTTTATCTGTTTTGGCAGCGGAATCAAAGTTTCACTACTGCTGGTTTCAATTTGGCCGGCATCGCTGCTGCCAATAAGTGCTTCGTCCGCCTCTTCAAATATGCTCTGATCCGGAAACTCTCCTGCATAATATATAATGGGCGGCCCCATCTCTTCGTCCATCTGCTCCGAATCTTGCCCCTCCTCACCTGCAATATTTCCACAGCTGAACATAAATCTCCACGAAGAAGCATTTACTACCATTAATAATGTACTGCTCGAAATCTCCTTGGTCATCCTGCAGCACAACCGTGTGTCCACTGATGGGTATAACATACTGGCCTTGCTGTACGAAAACTGTGCGAGTGTCGTTCGCATAAGCCACCTAAAATTGTACTAGTGAATGTCGGGGAGAGTTGTGCGACTCTCTTACGTTTACGTTGTACTCGTCTTCACCTAGCTGCACTATGTTGCTGCCGTCATCTTCGGCCATCAGCTCGGCGCTCACATACTGGACGTTTTCGGGGGCCTTTAAATTGCTCGTACATGCCATAGGCCTGGACAGAATCTAGCTCGAGTAAGCTGCTCGACGTACTTATCTGATAGGCAAAAACGCTGAGCCTGGAAAAATTTCTTGAGATTCGACTTACTGTAGCCATCGCAATGCGCGCAAAAATCAAAGGGGAGAAACGACAACTGATGGCTGGATGGGTTTTTCTATAATCTGAAATTTCGATCGGTAAATGAACTTACCTCAAACAAAACTTAACGCCCCAATCGGTATTTTAGAACAAAATGGGGAAGCGGTTTAGGCCACTTTTGTTACGACTCCTCTACCATGGTAGCCGAAAAATTCCAACTAACAATGGTATGCACTGACAAATTGTAAATTTCCTTACATGGCTTTTTACGCCACGTACTATAAGCCACACCCTTGATACACAAATAGCTATTAAAAATCCGATCTTAGCATATTTAAAAATATACATATAATATGCGATATGTCAGATATACAGTCGCGGCCAAAAAAAAACGGAATATTTTTTTTTGACCTAACTTTCAAAATGCGAAAACAGTTGTTGACACTGGCAATTTTAATTAATAAATGCCATCAAAAGTCATTATTCACTTCAGAAAAATGCCGGCACATATTGGAAATACGGGTAAAGTGAGAATAATTGCTCATTGCGACACATTTTGAGAATCAAGTCAAAAAAGTAACGGTTTTTTTGGCCGCAACTGTAAATATTTTTTGAAAGAAAATAGTTAATGTGCTTCACGCAAACGTCAGATTCTTGTAGCCCAGATGAAATCTATGTGTAGTGCACACAATTTAACTTTTTGAAGATAGAGAAAAAATAGAGTCCCTGTATATAGGTTACTAAGAGTTGGGCAAACAGCCTGATTTGACATACATTTTTGATCCAAATAGATATTTGACATATGTCGAACAAAGAGGTTATGAGAACCAACCTTGCTAACTTTCCTTTGACGGGAGAGTTTTCAGACTATTGATCATTATTAGGATCTCTAGAACCGACTATTAGGAATATACGTCCAATTTAGTTACGATTTAGATTTGCATGTGTGCAACTATCGGTCTTAACATGTTGTGTGTTGTCTTGTGTTATGTTGTAGACAGTTGCAAACTCGTTGCCGTTGGCGTTGGCGGATCCACTGCCTATTTGGTGGATAATGTAGAATTCCCTTTATGCATGTTACTCATTAAACTAACGGGTGTTCCGCGGCAAATTTTTCACACCATTTTTAAACTTGAAATAAAATTTTTATTTCTTCAAGTATTTTATTGAAAAAAAATGCAAAATAAACCTCAATCTTTGGGAAATTATTTGTGAAACAGCACATCCGCCAAATGACGCCCCTCACGTCGTACCACTTCTTCCAAACAAACCTGAAAATTGCGCATCACACGCATAAGCATAGCACGTGTAATTCCACGAATTTCTAGGGTGATGTTCCGCTTTAACACATCCACAGTGGGTGCTGCATTCTCGTAGACTTTCGATTTGGGACCAAGGGGGGGGGGGGGGGGGCATTTAGATTCCCTCTCTTAGAAATGATGCTATTCGGGAAAAGTTGGCGAAGCCATTACAATATTCGCGGTATCAGGAGTAGCCTTATCTTGCATAAATCAGATATCTTGACCTCTGTTAAACATTATCCGACAACGAAGAGAAAGCCACAGAAAGTTACTGATCATTTCCAGGTATCGTTCTGACTTTTCCCGAATCGCATAATTTTTAAGAGAGGGACTCTAAATTGGCCTCCGCGAAGCTCTGATTTAACTCCTTTGGACTTTTTGTTGTGGGGATATCTCAAATCAAAAGTTTACGAGAATGCACCAACCACTGTGGATGTGTTAAAGCAGAACATCACACGCAAAATTCGTAGAATTACACGTGCTATGCTTATGCGTGTGATGCGCAATTTTCAAGTTTGTTTTGAAGAAGCGGCGGTACAACGTGAGGGGCGTTATTTGGTGGATGTGTTGTTTCACAAATAATTTCCCAAAGATTGAGGTCTATTTTGTAATTTTTTTCAATAAAATACTTGAAGAAATAAAAAATTTATTTCAAGTTTAAAAATGAAATTTGCCGCGGGACACCCGTTACAAGCTCTCTTACTGCTGTTGTAAATAATTAAATGTGTGTTATAATCATCCAATATTCTTTCTTTCACCGTTCCCCTACAACATGTTATTTTTGGGGAGACTTATGTCTACCAAGTAGGCCTTTATAGGCCCTTTTTGCCAACCCCATGAACAAGGTCTAGGCATGCAGAGTACCAGGTACCTTTGTCCTACTTAGAATTTTGCCGAGACTAAAGAGTTCCAACCCTAGCAAGGGATCTTTTACATGCTACACATCGTAGTAACATGGGACCCACGTCTTTACATCACTTCCGAATGATGGAATTCTGTAAAGGTTTTCATCCGCATTTTTTTATTTTTAAAAACCTCACCGGGATCGGGGATCGAACTCTCGACCCTTAGCTCAGTAGCCAGAATGCTTACCACTGAGCTATGGAGCCCGGCGGTCGCAACATGTTACAAAATATGTAAAAACATCACACATGCCTTGCAAAAAGTGATCCAAACCAATAAAAATGTATCCCGTTGTTGTTGTTTGCCCAACTCTTAGTAACCTATATACAGGGACTCTATCTTCAAATAGTGTAACTGTATAATAATTTAGTAAGAGTAGGGGAACCAGCGAAAAATTTTGGATCATTTTTTCATGCCTACCAAGATTTAATGATATATTGAAAAACAAGGTTGGTTAAACTGACACACGAGTTGTCAGTTTCATCAAATTCAAGGTTAGCAGGTTAGGTTTTGGATCAGTTTGTGTCAAAACTGACGGAAAACCTAACCTGCTAACCTCGAATTTGACATAAACTTACACTGAAAATTGGGGGTGTTCTGTCTCTCTCCGATACCGCTATCAAGGATAATCCTTTCAGATGACACTTATACATGCCTCCAGCAACATTTTCTCAAAAAATAGGCCTTAACTAAATGATCACTAAAAAATGTCACCAGCTCTTAGACTATAATAAGCAGCTACAAACTGTGGCATAAACAAGCGATGCAGAAATCTATCAAATAAAAAATAAGAGCAACAAAACAGACAGATCGAAAACAATGAATAAACAAAATAAACGCATGAAAAAAAATTGATAGGATCCAAACAGAACTACAAAATATACAAAACGAAAATAAACAGTTAATAGTGGAAAAAGAAAAGCTGAACACGCAAATTGTAGAGCAAAAGAAAAGATTATAGAAAATGATCGTACAAGGCATAACAGATCGAGAGTCATAATTAATGATTGAAGATAAAAGTAAGGAGCATATAAGTAAAATGGGCATAACAATAAATATGAAGCGGAACTGTGTGATAAAAATAGATAAAAATTTCCAATACCGAAGAACGCTAAGGCACACATTAATGAAACTCACCTCAAGAAATAAAAAAGTTGAAGTTCTAAGAGCATAGAAAAAACAGAGAAACCAACACTGTGATGGAAAAGAAAAGCGAAGACAAAAATAACGGAAAGCCAGCATTAACCGAAAGATCACCAAAAGAACCAACCGCAAATAAAATATACACTAACAAGAAATGAATCAGGACAGAGAGGCACCAAACCAACCTAAAACAAAAGTATTACGGGATCAAAGTTTGCTGACCAGGTTTCCAGGCTAAAAGTCTGGCATCAGCAACATATAAAGGAGATCAATACATTTAACTCACAAACACAGAAACACAACTGGATATACAGGGAATTTATTTTAATAGTTAACATAAGCGTTTGGGTTCTATGCCACCATTTAGTCATACAGGTCATTTCCATAGTTACAAATGAGACCAATAGATTAAAGCGTGTATTTTACGAGTTAACATAGAAATTATTACTTGTCAAAAAGACAATTAAAAGTTTTGCTAATGTATACCACTGAAGAAAAGATACAACTTGTGAGTTGTTCGTAGGTATCTACTTTTTAGTTGCATACCTACATTTCGGTAACAAAATTAAAGTTTCTTATTAGCAAGTACCTAATTCAAATTCGTATGTTAACTCGTAAAATAAACGCTCTAATCTATTGATGTCATTGGTAACTATGGAAGTGACCTGTATGATTAAATGCTGGCATAGAAACCAAACTGCTATGTTAACCATTAAAATAAATTCACTGTATGAAAATAACATCAATAACAAGAAGGAAAACAGGAAATTTTCCAAATAAGCGCTTTTAATATTGAATCATAGGTAATAAAAACTGAAAAATGGAAAAGATCGTAAGAAAGATGAGAAGGTACAAGGTAGAAATCTTGGTACTACAAGAGACAGGATGCAAAGACGAAGAAAAAATTGAAATACAAAACTACACACTATATTTTTCTGCAGATAACAGACAAGGATATAAATTTGTGATCAAAAAAAGCCAAGAAAAAAAGTCATACACTTCAAATCAATAAATGGAAGATTATCATATACAGGGTGTAAATATGGAATATAGCAAATATTTCAAAATCTACTGGAGATGAATTTTTCAAAATTGCCAGACATATAGGTAAAAACGGCGCATCTAGGAAGGACAAAATCGTTTCTGTAACTGTACAGGGTTAGTCAGAAAAAATACCAACTTTTGTATTTTAAATTGGACACCCTCTATACTACCGAAGAATCAAATAGTCTTTCAAAAGACAAATTCAACGATATAAGGTTTGACGGATTTATCTGTAAAAATTTGGTTTTAACAAGATGGCGCCCCCGCTCATTTTGGTTTACAGGTGCGCCAATTTTTGAACCAAATGTTCCCAAATCGGTGGATAGGGAGGAGAGGCGAAATTGAGTAGTCTGCTAGATCTCCTGAACATCTTATAAAGTAATTTGTATCCAATCTTCATGTACAAGGTGCCCCAAAAAGGAGTGGTAACTTTTACAAATTATCTCAACAGATGTCACTTATTGTTCCTTAAGAAACAAGAAAAATAAATGTTGCAACATTTGAATTTCAACGATATGGTGAAAAATTTGTAAATGTCATTAATGTCACATAATATTACCTGTCAAGATTATGGAATTTTAGGAATGAATTGTTGTAGTAAAGTGGTTCTACCAATACAAAATTAACCAAACAGATAATATGGCTGCAATATTTGTACAACAGAAGTGGGTGCAAGTATCGAGAGATCCAAAAAAAACTGTTCCTCAGCGGGCTGTGGAAATTCAACGTATGAATAATATGTTGATGACACTGTACGTCAATGTCAAATTCGAGGTTATCAGGTTAGGTTTTCCGTCAGTTTTGACACAAAATGACGCAAATCCTAACCTGATAACCTCGAATTTGACATTGACGTACAGTGTCACCAACATATTATTCATACGTTGAATTTCCACAGCCTGCTGAGGAACAGTTTTTTTTGGATCTCTCGATATATGGAAGGCAAGCGCCAAGTAAGAATTCGATTTTGAAATTAATGAACAAATTTGAAAGAACCTGGTGAAGTGACGAATCAGTGCAAGAGGAATAGTGGCCGGAGAAGATCAGTGCGAACGCTTGAAAATGCAACAGAGATCCACCAACATCTGCTAGACGAGCCCACGACGTCTCAACGGCGATTCGTTCGCCAACTTCAAATTTCTAACGGTTCGGTATCTCGGCTGATTGACGACATTGGTTTAAAATGTTATAGCCCTCAGCTAATTCATGCCTTAAATGAAGATGATCCCGACCGAAGGCTTGAATTCTGTAACACTTTCTTGGACATGGTATATAGGCACAATTGTGTTGTTTATTACTCAGACGAAAATGAACATCCTACCATTGAGGTAGGTATTCACCTGGCATTAACGTTTGAGCGGGCATTTTCAGCGGAGGGATTATTGATCAAATTCCTATTTGGCGCTTGTCTCCCTTGCAGTTGTATCCAACACTGGTTGTATAAATATTGTAGCTAAACTGTCTGTTTGGTTAATTTTGTATTTCAGTCAAATTAGATGCCTAAACCTTGACGTTAATAATTCGTTATAACCTATAAATATGCTATGACAAATCTCATGACTTATTTAACCCCGGTTGTTAAATTGTCAAGTGATACCAACTCATTTTAAAAATTATACTACTTATGTCGCTATGTTGCCACATTTCGTAAATTAATTTTACTTTAAATAAAGCGACATCTGTTGAGACAATTCGGAAAAGTTACCACTCCTTTTTGGGGCACCTTGTATTTCCTATTTACACCGTGTTCTTGTTAATTTATTTCAAATTAGTTTTTTTAAGTCTTTTTAAGCAATAAATCCGTCAAACCCTATATCGTTGAATTTGTCTTTTGAAGGACTATTTGATTCCTCGGTGTATAATAGAGAATAAACAAGTCGGCCTAAATATAATAAATGCCTACGCACCTACCAAAGAATCAGAAGATAGAAAAAACAGAGTTCTACAAGAAATTAAAAGAAATCTGCGAAACTATCTCAAAGAATAATATATTAATGATAATGGGGGACTTGAACGCGAAGATTGGGAAAAAGGGATACATCAAAAACACAGCAGGAGGAGAAACAGTATGTATTGTAATAGTATGATGCTTACACCAATTCTGGTTGCATTGCTAAAATATAAAAATGAAAGAAAGATTCAAATAGGCCCAGAATTGGTATTCTATTTATTGCAACAATAAGTCACTATTAAATATTAGTAATTACATAAGAAATGATTAGCAGTAACTATAATTTAATTAACATAGGTTAGCATTTGAATAGAACAGTATCGGCAGGGGTGCGTTCAGTTTATTTTTCAATATTTGTGCTCGTTATGGCAAATGCATCTAATTTATGATGACTGACAGATTAAGTATTGTAAAGTTAAGACAAGATTATGATTTTGCTTAAATGCAGAGGTGTTTCGAGACATTGCAAAAGTTTTATGCAGCGTTCAGTGTTAATATCATTATGCCAGCAATCGATAATGCAGCTGTAGGGTGAAAAAGCAGTGTAAGGAGGCACGGAGATGCAAAGAGCATGAGAAGGCAACCTAAATATGCAAGAAAGACAAACGTAAAGTGCTAATAAACTTGTGAATCAGTGTGATTTAACATAAAGTGTAAAAAGCAATCAAAGTGAGGTTAGTGCATTCCAGAAATGACATTTATACAAAACAGTTTAAAATTTAATGAGAAACAACGTACAAACTTCACGATCACGATCTGCCTATTTCAATCCACTGCTGGATGTAGGCTTTTCCCATTTCATACCATTTCCATCTATTGTGAGCTTTTCTCATCCACTGAGTTCCTGCCCTTTTCTTAATATCGTTCTCCATCTCGTTGTTGGTCTGCCTGCATTCCTGCGTCCAAGTCTACGCCTCTACTTTAAAAGTAGTTTAGTCCACCTATTGTCAGTTCTTCGGGCCACATGACCAGCCGACCTCCACTTCAATTCGGCTACCCTCTCCATTACATCCGTAACTTTGGTTTGTTCTCGGATCGATTTGTTACGTTTGCGATCAGT
Source organism: Agriotes lineatus (assembly GCA_940337035.1). Classification (NCBI taxonomy): domain Eukaryota; kingdom Metazoa; phylum Arthropoda; class Insecta; order Coleoptera; family Elateridae; genus Agriotes; species Agriotes lineatus. The sequence continues at coordinate 54,553 of CALNHX010000230.1, forward strand.
TAATTTGACGCCTAATATGCTTCGTTCGTAAGCTCATTGTGCTCTGGATAATTTTTGAGCGTGTTTTTTCGTAGGACTCCACGTCTCAGCCCCATAGGTGAGCACAGGCAGAATACATTGGTCATACAGTTTTCTTTTTAGAGTATTGGGTATTCCTGATGCAAAGGTGTTGTTTAGCTTGCCAAATGCTGCCCAGGATAATCTAATTCGCCGAGAAATTTCTTCACTCATGTTCTCTTTTTCTGTGGTGATTTTCTGTCCTAAGAACCTATATGTAGGATTCGACTTTTTCTAGAGGTTGACTGTTGAGAGTTATATTGACATGTGTGTCTGCGTTTGCCATTATTTTTGTTTTACCTATGTTCATCGTTAATCCGACCAATTTAGAATGGTTGTCCAATTCCGTAATCATTTTTTGCAGTTCCACAGGGTCATTGCTTATCAGAAGAATATCATCGGCGAACCGTAGATGGTGGAGATATCCGCCGTTGATGTTTATACCCTTGTTTGTCCAATACATTTGTCTAAAGATGTTATCAAGGGCTAATATGAATAGTTTGGGAGAGATTGTGTCACCTTGCCGTACCCCTCTCTTTATAGGAATTGAGGAGGTTTTCTCCCAGAGGACGATATGCATTGATGCCTGCAAATAGATGTTTTCTATTAGTTTTATGTATCTATCTTCTCTTTATGCGGCATTCCGCAATAGCGTTCAGTACTGCCCACATTTCTATGGTGTCAAATGCTTTTTCGTGTAATCGATAAAAGCGATATGAAGGTTTCAATTGTACTCATTGCATTTTTCTATGAGGCTCTTGACTGTATGTAGGTGATCAATTGTACTGTAACCCGAGCGGAATCCGGCTTGTTCACGAGGTTGCTGATAGTCTATTTTTGATGTTAATCTATTGGTGAGTATTTTCGTGAACAGTTTGTACATTTGAGACAGCAGACTTATAGGCCTATAGTTGTTGAGTTTTGTTATATCTCCCTTTTTATGTATAAGGATAACTTCCGCTTCTATCCAGGGTTCTGGATTTGCCCCGTTTCTAGGCAGATGTTGAAAATTTGTTTTAGTTCTTCAATTAGTTTTGACCCTCCTTGTTTTAACATTTCGAGGATTATATCATCTGGCGCGGCAGCTTATTGTTTTTAACCTTCCTGAGCGCATGGCAAATTTCATCGCTGGTTATCTCAGAGATGTCCTCGGAGCCCACATTCTGTATTTTCTTCTTCCGTTCTTGACTTTGATGTGTGTTTGGGTGTACTTTGTTTGCGTAAAGGTCCGTATAATATTTTTCTACTTCTGCCAATATCTCTGTTCTATGTGTTAGTTCTTTGCCGTTTTTATCTTTAAGTGAGATAATTTCTTTCTTTCCCAAACTTACGTGTTTTTGAAATATCTTTGGCCCCTTGTTCCTTTCAATTGTTTCCGTTATAACTTTAGTGTTGTACTGTCTGATGTCTTTGCGTAATTCCTTTCCAATCAATTTATTAAGTTCCGACCATTCTATAAGATTGTTGTCCTTGTCTACTTTTAGCTTTCTTCTTTTTTCAAACAACAGTTTAGTATTGTCACTGATCTTTCTTGTTATAATTTTCTTCTTTAAGAATCCTCGTTAGTTCGTTTACTTTACAAGTGATGTTATCTCCGGTGTGTATCTCGTCTAGTTTTTTATTGAGTTTTCTTTCATATTCTTCTTTGTTTTCAATTATTTTGATTACGTCAATTTTCTTATGTGATCTTGTTCTTGGCTTCTTGTTGTTTATGTTTATTAGTATTTTGCTTCTTACCAACCGGTGATCACTTCTCGTATTTATTCTATTAATTACTGATACATCTTGTACTATCTGAGAGCGATCTGAAAGTATATAATCAATCTCATTTTTGTATCTGAAATCAGGGCTTCTCCACGTCCATTGAATTGATTATTTACATTAACAGTTGATATTTCTGCAGGTTGCTAGTTTTTTATTAATCACCAGTGTGCTGAGTCCATTTGTGCGAATTTTCACAAATTTATAAAGTGCTATCCAAGAGGGATTTGATTCTGAAGTTTCGCCCACTTGAGTTCGACTTCGGGGATAGTTTTCGGCTAGTTTTGAGGCTGCGGCAGGCATATAACAGCGTGCAGCGTGTAGATTGGGCCTTTCCTGTGGCATACAACCAAAAAGCAGGAACAGAAAGCATTCCATGAAGAAATTGCGAGTGTGGCGTCTCTAAAAAGTGTAATCCAGGTACCAGGTCCACTTTTGAAGCTCGAAACAACAAGCCAGGAAGCCCTGAAAGGTTTCAGCAACGTGCAACAGCTGGAACAGACATCGTTCATAGTCCAGGGACAAGCAGCAGCTGCCAGGCAAGTTCCAGAAGAAAGTTACAGTGTTGGCGTTGCCAAATTGTACAGGAAGCAGAAATAATTTTGCATCAAACAAAACAATTGCCAGGTCCGCGTCTTCTCTGACGTCAAACGAAACAATTACAGGTCAGCTAAACTACTTGATTCATTAAATTACATTGCTATTTATTATCTGAGATAAAATTGTTAATTGTTGGCAGATTTGTGATCATTTACGCTGGGTCTTCGACAGCTCTGTGTTTGCTGTGAATTTTATAGGTTAACTGTCACTCGCAGAAAAGTGGGCATTTGCTCTACAAGAGTAAGAGTCATACTGTGTATAACAACTTAACCCTTTGATTTGAGATCTCAAATGCTAGCCGGCGCATTAATTTTGAAATTAGTTGCCAATGAATAAAATAGAAAAAGGCAAAATTCCATTAATTATTGCAGTTAATAATACAAATCAGAACATTTTTAATAAGCCCTGAGATCAATGATAATTCTTATTAAAACTAAAACTAGTATTTGTTGTAATATCCTACTTATTTTATTTTTAATTATCATTACAGACTTATCGCCACGCAATTAAGAGTGGGGTATTATTATACTATGTATGTCCATCACTTCAGGTCTGAAGGCATATAGCTTGAATTATTTCTTTCAACCTTTTTCTGTTTTTGACACATGCTTCCCAATTTCGGACGTTTAGCACTCTTAGGTCCTCCTGTACGTATATCCACCACGTTCTCGTGGGTCTTCCCTTCCTGTTATTACATCTTAACTATTGATCAAACATAAGCCTTGACATCTGGTCTTCATTTAGCTTTGTACTACAGGAAATTACAAACCACAATGGAGAAAGATTATGCAACCTAGCCGCAACGACAAACAAATAGTAAAGATAACAGACCAACAAAAAACAACATGGAAGCAAAAAGACCACAGCCAAAATAGACAGCAAAAAATGGGAGTCCCGCTTTAAACAACTACACCAAGAACACGAAAAAATTGAAAAAGAAGCAGATACTGGCAACAACAGTGATAATCATGAAAATATACCAACATAGAAGAACAGGTACACGAAAACAGTTAAGCAGTTAAACAGTTTGTGAACTCGACCATCATCCATTTTAGATTCGAAAAATATAGTATTGCCCAACATATTTACGAAACGGGTCATAATATTACGGAAACTGATCTAAAAATTACAACATTTATTTTTTATTATTATTAGTATTTAGAAGTGATAGTGATATCTTGAAAGTGTTGATACACTAGTTAGATTAATTTATTAAAATTAACAAAATTGAAGGTGTAATCCGTTCTTAATGTTAGATATTTGAAGGAATCTCCCACTGAGTATTAATTGTATTTCAAAATTTTTAAGATAAAATTATTAGGAAAGAGGGATTGCATCACAGAGTATTAATTTCCGAAGTGGGTTAAAAAATAACAATTTTTGTGTTGGTTCTTAACTGCGGTTACCAACACTGAATCCATGCTGACCCAAAGAAAATAATTTTGGAGGAGGAAAAGTGGGTGATAAAATGAATAAAAAAGATCAGGATTAAATAGTTTTTTTACACTATAAAGGTATGATTCCAAAAATTATTTTATATTTTTTAAGTAGTATATGAAATGCGAAATTTTTTTACCCCTTCGTGGATACATTAAATTTAAACAAGACGTTTCGTACGGCTAATATTTAAATAATTATTTGCCCTTTTTATTCCTTAGGTAGCTCAATAAATGTGAAATTCTCTTAATAGTTTGTAGTTTATAAAAAATCACTATCTGCCAGAACAGCAATCTGGTTCTCTCTTGTAGTGTTGGTCGTGCTAAAACCTAACTTTAAACAATTTACAAGAACAGCCGATTTGTTTACCTTAGCGACTAATTTAAAAACACAAATAAAAAAGCATAAAAAACAAATTTAAAAACACAAAAGAAATAAAAGAAGAACAACGTAAAATATCATCAAAGAAAATGTTGAAATAATTGTCTTTTAAAAGAACGCAAATGTCAAAATATCTCTACAAAAACGAAATGTCAAAATTGCCTGAAGCTGATACTTATTTGAGTCCGGCTCTGTTTAAACTCACGTGCAAGCTACACACATATTATTTGCTGATAAAACACATTCCTTCTCTTTTGAAAAAGATCGCAGTTAAAAGCAACGTTATCAAGCTGATATAAAAACATTTTACTTGGAACTGGTTGCTGCATACCCTTGGAAACGGCACTGCTCGATTGTATCACCCGCTCCTGGCGCACGTGATGAAACCGGGAACCCCCGATCGCGTGCAGCCCCTCTGACAGTTGAGTTAGCTTCACTCAAAATGGATGCTTTAAATATAGCACAATGGGTGTACTTACATGTACAGGGTGTTTTTTTTCGTTGATATTATAGGGTACATACTAAATGGCAACAAATACAAAAAAACTAGTATACATGTCTCGTCCTCTTTTTTAGTGGTTAGTTTAATAGCGTAGCTCATAAAATTACATTTTTTTACCATTGCAACGATATATAAGTAATACTTCATATTTTATTTTATTTTAAATAGCGAAAATACCAAAAAACCCAAAATAATACGATCTTATTAGTTGGCCACGGGTTGAGTCGATATTTTTTTTTTGTTAATGACATTTCAACTTTTTTTTTAAATAGGAAAAATGTCAACAAGTGAAAAAAGATTTTTGTGGATGTGGTATAAAACTCCAATTTTGTCTAATCCATAATTAATATAGGACAAAATATATTCTCTTTTTTTCCAATTCATAATTATGCAAAATTTTTATTTTTAGATATTCTGGCTTACGCTTTTAGAATATTATACAACTAGTATTAAATGTCATTAAAACAAAAAGTTGAAATGTCATTCTAAAACAAAAAATAATGGCGATTCAACCCATGGCCAACTAAAAAAATCGTATTAATTTGGGTTTTTTCGTATTTTCGCTATTTAGAACAAAATAAAATATTAAGCATTATATGGTTGCAATGGTAAAAAAAAATAATTTTATGAGCTACCCAGATACAGGGTGTCCAATTTAAAAAAATGATAATTTTCAAAATATCTCAAAAATAAAAACCCTTCTAACTTTTTCAAGTACGCCGCTGGATTCTAGGTAAAAAGTCGCATGTTTTTGTATTTATAATTTTTTTGTAACTCCGCTAATTAAGAAGTTACAAGATATTACAGAAAACAGCAAATTTTGAGAATCACCCTGTATTTCCTAAACCAATATAGTTAGAGTAGATCTGATTACGCCATTAAACTAACCACTAAAAAGAGGGCGAGACACGTATACTAATTGTTTGTATCTCGTACCCTTTAGTATGTACCCCATAATATCAACGAAAAAAAACCACCCCGTACACTCGGAAAATGCGTTTTAGAAATTTACAAACGCTGGATTTCTGCACTTTAACACTGCTTGTAGCAAACGTTGGCTACCAGACTGCTTCGAATTAACTTATATCGTCTTGGACGAATTCGCGTACTATACTTTTTAGTCGAGAAAATCCATGCAGCTATCAGCTACGTGCGACAACCATCTTTGGCGTCTTCTTTATTAAATTTGCACTAGTTGAAAATCCCCGCATCCCGCGTACAGCGTGTTTCTTGCTGCAATCACGAAAACCAAAATTTACAATACACATCCAGCGCAGGACCGGCTTTGCCAACATTTGGTTAAAAAATACAATACTGAATCTAATATTAGAACATAAGAAATACAACTTGGCTTCTATATTTAAGCATAAAAATAAACGTTATCGGTGAAGAATCCAGCTGGCCCGTTACACATAGCATAATTCTCGGCCTTTGTAAATCAAAAATTAAAAAACAAAATTACTTTTTTATATTCGATAAAATAAAATCTTTAAAATTCCTTGTAGAAGTTACGTAATCTATTACAGAACTACATTTTTCTAAAAAAATTTAAATATTTTCTATAATTATATTTTTTAAAATTATATTTGTTTATAACAGCTGTTTTATAGGTATATTCAATATATTTTAGGAAAATTATTCAGCTAATTATCTTCTTATAATAATATTTTTTTTGACGTTTCGTCAGCTCAGCTGACTTCCTCAGAAAATACACATTACGATGAATACAATAGACTAAAATTAGATTATATTTTTTGACTCTTTGGACACTATTTACCGATGACTTCTGCTCTGGAGCTTTTACATTTTACATTTTTCGTAATCCATATGTATGTATGAACTTTTAGTTAACCCGAAGAATTTTATTGAAAACCCGAATCTCGAAGAATGATACCCAAACCCGAAGTCTTCGGGTCAAAATGACAATGTTGGCAACCCTATTCTTAACAGAGAATTAATTTCAAAATCATCTTCATAAGTAAAAGGAAAATTTATGATAAAATAAAAAATTTAAAAACGAGAGTATCAACAAATATTAAATATGTAATTTAGGTACAATTATGCATAATTATTATTGTGTACATCGCATTGACGTTTACCTACGTTTTCATCTGTCTTTGAGCTATCAGCAGTAGTAAACAGGATTAGATTTTATGCATTAATTTTGAAGAAAAATTACATTAATTAGTTTTAAAGTTTTCATGAATACACAAGAAAAATTCAATTCATTTTAGGTTAGTACAGTGCACGCCAAAATCTTCAAATTGGAATGAATTTGCTTTCTAATTTATTCCAGCTTAAACCAGTTAAAAATCGGTTTACAAACCTGTTTATAAACCGGTTTAGAAACTGTTTAAAAACAGGTTTGTAAACCGACTTAAAAAACGTTTTAAAAACTATTTAAAAAACGGTCCAAAAATCGATTTCTAAACCTGTTTTTAAACCGAACTGGTTTATTTAAAAGCAGGTTTTTCAGTAAATGGGTTTGCAGTTTTTAAAATGTTTTCCAGCACTACTTGTAACTAGAGTGCTTTATTAACATAGTACCTTACCTGTAACTACACACACATCGAGCCCTATACTTTAAAAAGCATTAATATGTTTTAAAATGGTCTAGTGCAGGGATGGCGAACCTTTATTGATCTACGTGCCATTTTTTCTAAAGAAATGGTTAATGACGCCATGACGTGCCATCAAATAATGCCAGGTAAAAATAGGCTAAAAATACATATGCCTAGGTACATAACCGAGCTGAAAGGCGGGAGCTGAAGAAGACTAACCTGGAGGTGGCAGACAGCCTGGAGTGCCGTGCAAACAACGAAAGTGGGCCCCAAAATTCCGCAAGAGCGTAGTGAACGTAAGGATTGCAACCATAAACAATTATCCTAACGTTAAGTGGGCTTTCGTTGCTTCCAAATTCTCCCTCACAAATTAACCAAGCTATAATTAAGCTGGTGAAGCACGAAGCCGAGGGGCAACCAACTTATTCAAGCGAGGCTGGGATGGAAAAGATCGAAAAATACTACCACACGCAATTCAACTCAGGTTATCAAAATCTTCCAAAAATTGGAAAAGGACCACCACAAAAACTACTGGAATGCAGAGTGGTCTAAATTGATAGCAACATAGCTGTAATTTGCTGAAAAATGTTATCACAAGATGAAAACAAGGTTGCCTAGCTACGCAGGGAAAAATTTATTCAATATTTAAAAATAAATGTGAATAGGGCTGCCTAACAATCCAGGGGAGATCTTACAAAATAAATGCTTAAAGTAAAATCCAACTACTTATTTCAAATACTGCATGTGAACTACAAACTAAACGTAACAGCGCCCCTGTCGCCGTCCCGCCGCGTCGCCCGCGCTAGCTCACTCCCATCCGTTCGGTCAAAAATTCGCGCGAAATCTACCTATCTCTGTCCCGCAGTCTGTTGCCGTTCCGGCACAGGTAGCCTTGTTCACAATGAACTTTGTTACTATGACTTCAAATGTAGACGAAAAAATAAATTGGTACGATGAGGTACCTAAATTCCTTAATTAACGCCGTGCCCAAATTATTTTGATGCGTGCCATTGGTTCGCCACCCCTGGTATAGTGTAATGCTTTATTTTGTTACACCTGTGTATTAGTGTGAAAACTGCATATTTACAAATGTGCGCACATCTCAGTTTGTTATTAGTGCATCCAGTAATACGTGGTTGATGTTATTCTTTTCTTCATACGACTAATGGTGTCATTTTTTACAGCAATTTTTCTTTGTAATGATTTAATTATAAGCCAAAGTACTGTAGAATTTTTTTGGCGTGGGCATATTCACGATAACTTGCACAAAATAGATTTCAAAGAAAATTTTAATGCAATAAATCAATGCGCTATAGAAAACAAGAAATATGTGCAATTCTTTTTTAACCTGGCAAAAAAATGCTCTAAATTGCTTATTACTTCGCCAAGATCTTAAAACAATACTTTGTCATATTTTTCGAATTTTAAAGATGGAGTTTTTATTATCCGTGGCACATTCTAATATTTTTTAAAAAAGGACGGCTACCCCGAATATTTACGCAACTCGCTATTATTTTCTTTCATTTTTTTACATATTCAAATACCTTACCTTTCTCCTGTCTACGAATTTGCTATGGGTATTATTTTATACTCACAAACTTAAAGCCTTCGACATAAAATTAATGACGATGCGAGTTCAAACCTGGAGAATCTAATTCAACTCGCCCTTAAAAAGATATGTATGAATTAGAGAAGGTGTTTTTATGCACGCATCAGTTCTTTTAAGTATTAAAATATTACTACCTTGCATATCAATTACTATGCTCTGCTATACGACGTAAATAGAAACGTAAGGAAGAAATATTAAGTAAGATTTACAACTCTTTAAATTATCTTTACGGCATATTTCTTCAAAGCAAAATATAAATCTCAATGTTGAGGTAATAACAAACAGTTAATACAAAAAACATCAGTTTATTAAAGATAAAAAAGTATTCAATTTGCTATTGTATCTGCTGCAAGCGTACAGTTCATGAAGTAAATTCATAATATCACGCTGGAGCTTTTCATTGTTCGAAGCCAACTGTAAAATCTTGAAGGCCTCCTGCGGAATGTTTGTGGTATTTGTCCGCAAAGCATTTGTACACATGTTTATAAAACAATTTTCGTAAATAAAACAGAAGTTCTCAAGCAGCAACAGGGGAACTTCTGAGGGCAGATCTAGATTTCCTGTAAGAACCATTTCATAGAAAAATATTATATAAATTTCTTGTAGTAGTACCATGATTGTGCCATAAGTAATTAACGAAATTAATTTCATTTGGGTTTAACGGTTTGCGGGAACTCAATCTTTGAATAATATTCGACAATAATTTCATTGCGTTGGGCGTTCTTTTTAAATTCAGCAATGAATATCCCAAATTCACAATTTTGCCACTTAATTCACACTCTGTTGAGTGGGGTAGTACTTGATTAGTGCATCTTACAGGCTTAGTCGTTTTATCGCTACATTGGCTTTGGTTGTTTAAAGATTCTAAATCACTAAAATTAAAAGATCGGCCATATTGATAAGCGCAATAGTTTGAGTCGAACATATTATTTCCTCCATACTTCTGACGATCCCTCTCTCTAATTATTTCTAAAATACTTGTTGCATGGATTACAATTTTTAAGATATATTAGTATTAGTCATTTTATTACCTAACATTTTGAATTTTTCCTTATTAAAAACATCGAGCATTCTATAATAATTCATCACTGATAAGGTTGTGTCCAAGTTCAAGGTTTCATGATCGTCTAAAACACTTTTCATTACTACACTGTTTGGTGCAGATGGGCTCACGATATTAACTAAAGAGTCTACAAAGCACCCGTAATTGTTGACATTTACTTTAAAATGCTGCGAATTATTGGTGCACCACTTGTGCAGCATCATCTAAAACATATACTTCAATGTGCGTTAAACTCATTAATCAGATCTTACCAAAACATCCAACCGTTGATTTTTTTGAATGGCATCTTTGCTAGATAGGGAATCGTAGATGATCGTAGCAATACTCTTTGAGATTCGTCGTGCTGCTTCAGGTGTTAGCATCTCTGAACGCAAAGAATCCTCCATTTCTTTTGGCGATATAATTCACACGTCAGAATTGATTTTATTATTATCTGACCTATGCAGGCACGTACATTTTTGAGCAGGACTAATATTTTGTAAGTTTTCAGGTAAATGTTAATAATTATGTAAGTTGGGTTATGTTACAAGATACAAATTTAAGTGGAAATGACTGCTGAACCGGCTAAACCAGCGGTAGATTAGCAACTCATTGTGAACCACCAGCAGATTAGTAACTCCCTGTTATTCTGTTTCCGCGAACGCATTTCCAACTTCCAAGTGCAATAAGTATTACTTCAAACGGTAAGTGTTTGATTATAAAATTATAATATATGAAATGTTTGATGCTCTAATTAATTCTGCATGTAAAGTTATGATTAGGATACGTAAATTTCGAAAAAAGACAAAATTAAAAAAAAATCAAAATGTTAAATTTCGCATTTATTCGTAAAAACTAAAAGTTGTTAAATAAAACTGTGTTGAAAAGTTGATTTTAATGGACATAATTACGTATGCGAAATTCGTTTTCGCTAGCGTTCCTATGTCGCTGTGGTTATTATTAGTACGGCCGCGAAAACGACTTTCGCGGTCGTAAACGTACACGACATTTTATGTGCATATTATAATGAAAAACACATTATTAATTTTTTGCGGAACTGTGCCGCCAAGATTACGTCCGTAAAAGTCAATTATTTGGCATGGTTGCACAAAATAGTTATTTATACAAGGTGTATCTATAACGCCACTTAGTTTGCACGCGTGAAAAAATTTAACGAATGAGGCGGAGGCGAATTCTTTAAATCTCACAAGTGCAAAAAAGCTATGAGGTTTATACATATTTTTTTCGACTGCTACACATTTACGCTAAAAGAAATTAAAAAACATTGCCACATGTAATGTAATGTAATTTAATATTGGGGGAGTGGAAGACTGGCTATGCCAAACTCCTACCATTTGTGTATCATTATTTGTATGCAATAAACTGATTTATTATTATTATTATTATTAAATACTTTCAAATTGAAAATTCACTAGTATCATGTTAGATATGCTTTGATTGATTGTTTTAAATTGAGAACTTATCAACTTTTACAAATAGTTTTAACAGAAGTGTGAAATAAAATTATAGAAGTGTACAAAAATAGTTGATGATCGCCCCACCTGATTTTATGTAAAGATATATAAGATAGATAAATAGGGACGTATCACACAGCTTACAATAAAAAGGTTTTAATAATAGAATTCTATGTCAATCTCAGGGCTGATTAAAAAGATGTTATAATTATTTGCTTAATAAATGGTTTATTGCTCCTATGTATTTTACCTATTTACAATTACTTAGGGCAATGCTGCGGTGTAGCATAAGAAAAACAGGTTAGGTTCAACAAAAAACTTTGTATTACAAATACTTTGGTGTATGACAAATTAACCAGTGTAGTATGGCAAACGCTCAAATTCATTCTAACAGCTCTTTAACCTCAAAATTGACTGCAACAACAAAATGATCTGCATTTACAAAAAATAGCGTAATCTGAATTTTAAAAACACCAAAAATGGCAAAACCACATCAGGTAAATACTGCGAATTATGTGACGTAGCTTCCAGCTAACCTGGTTTTGTTTCAGATGAAGTAAACCGACGCTCTGATCTGCTTTTGTTTAATTTAAGGGACGCTACATCAATTATTCAAATGTGGACGGATTTACGCAGCTGGAATCGCGTTTAATCCTCGGGCAATGTCCAGTCTTAAAAAGATCCACGGTTTATGGGCCTTCGGCAACGCGCTCCTGTGGAATCCTACCCTAAACGGAGAGCTTCGCACGCTGGATACATTTTATAGTGACCCCACGGCAATTACACACTTGGTGACAGCTTTATCCTCCAAGTGTCTACACCCAGGCACTCCTGAAGGTCTTCTCCAAACGTAGCACATACGATTTTTGCGGGCCGATGTCTCCAAGTAGTCGACAAGGGGCCCCGATGTTCATCTCACTTGAACGATTCTTGCAGCTGGCTATTCCTCTTCACTGGGAACTGTTATCAATATGAAAATTAGCCACAAAGATGGCCTGAACACTGGTGAATATGAACAACACGTTTTGGCTGGTACAAATAACTTTTTTATTTAAAATTTTTACATTAATCTGTGAGCTGAACTGGCACACAGCACACATTTTTGAAGCTTGTTTTGATATTATAAACAAATAACACTCTCGTTAAATAGCGATTGCCATTTACATTTATTTTTATGAAAATAAGGTTCGATATAAAGTTTTTACTTATGAACTATAGTTTTGATTTTTGCTTAAATACTAAACCGTCTTTTCTTAGAAATTATCACTTTAAATTTTGCTCCGCTTTTATTTACTTGAGTTTTAATTGCACTGATTCACCTGAGTTTATTTAGCACTGCACTAATTGTCTGTGTCCTTTCGATAGGTTGTCTTTTTCATTGCTTTTTGCAATAATTGCTTTGCTCGCACTGCTCCTTCACCCGTCAGTTATCTTGCCTTTTGTTGGCTTATAACTTTTAATACTCATAAGGCTCATACAATTTCTGTACTTCACAAACCATATTTGTATTATTTCAAATTTACATTATTGTTTGACGTTACTAAACTCAAATCTGTCAGCTACACAAATTAAGCTGTATTTGCCATTGCATTTATTAATGTAAAATACTGACTATTTTGCAATAAATAAAATATTTAATTCTGTGCTCATTTTGAAATTATTCATTTTCGTGTTAATTATGCAATTAAAATTGCTGTGGGCAGTAAACCTTTACAATATGTATCGAGGGGATAAAACACACGTTTTTTTACCCGCGGCGTGAATTTTATAGCACGAGGTATGGAGCACCGAAGACTATAGCACGACAAGGGCCAAAGAGGCTGGTTGTACCTGAGGTGCATAATAACTTTACATATGATCGAAATTTTAAAATGAGAGATCCAGCTTATCAAATCACTGGCAATAAGAACAGAGCAATTCTTACAGTTACTTTAGCTGAATAGGACCTCCTTTCAGGCGTAAAGCAAGTCTTTTTCGCCTTCAGATGATAAAATTCTTTTCTGCTAGCAAAAATGACGTCAGCGGGCAAAAAAGATAAAGCATTATTTGTTTATATTTTATGTGCAGTTTGTTCATATCTTTATATTTATGAATACGTAGAGAAAAATATTTATTTTAAATTTCGTGTTTGTTTGGTTGTAACTCCAAAGAAATTTGTTTTCTTATATGTATTTTGTGACCAGTTTAGATTTAAATATTCTCTATAAGATTATATTTTTTGTTTATAAAACCAAAGAAATTTTTGGTTTTTTAAGTTTTTTAAGTGAAGTTTACTAATGATTTATCTTAATACAATTATTTTTCCGAATTTTTATGTCAGTTTTAATATTATTGCATAACATTTTTGGAACTCGGTACACCTACATGGTTAAAAAATCTTTTTTAAGTAATTAGGTGACGGTATAGCTAATATCTACAGTACCACCAAGCACAGAAAGACCGAGGAAAATATGTGAACTAAATCTAAAATTCAAGCACAGTATATTTACACACTGTGTAAATATACTGTGATTCAAGTAAGGGGAACCAAAGAACCAATAAAAAAGCAAGCTTCGCGAAAACGTACATTCAAGCGCAAAAACATAAACGCCGCTTTGATATTGTTGTAGTGTTGTTTTTCTATTTTAACTGTTGTTGATACTGCTTCTATTCGTCAGTTATTATTGTTATTGTTTACCTATTCTTCATTTAATTTCGGAGGGATAGTTTATTTATATAATGTTAAACCGTAAGTATTAAATGCTTTCTAAAATGTTACTTTTAGTTAAGATGTAACGTCCCGCCTTTATTTAGAAATATTTTAATTGGCCTTATTGCCTCAGGTATGCTCTAAGCCGGAGAATACGTTCAAATTGCTCTGATATAGCGTAGATCAATAAATAACACAAGATAAATAATAAAAATAAAATATACTGTCTTTAACTATGTACATTGAAAGCGAACTTAATAGAACACACTGTATATTACGGACAGGGGGGTAGTTGCATCAACAGGGGTTGCTCCTAGACGCCGGTGGGGCTGTTACGCGGCGGCGGAGGGATTTGGTAGAATGCCCCGGCCTAGCGCATGTTACGCCTCTGGGCGATGTCCCGGAGTGGGTCAGCCGCGCACCAGCTGCCTCGCGCATCGACTTCGGAGCAAAGGTCGTCGGTCGCAGGCACCAGGTGACATTTGTTTACAATGGCTAGCTGCTGCGAACACTTCAGATTAGAAATGATGTTTCAAGAACATACCTGCCGGCGTAGGAAGCTGCAGGAGTTCGCGTTCGGTGAGCCAAACTGGACCGGGGGCTGCTATACGATTTGCCGGCTTTCGTGGCTCGCTATTCAAGCGAATTTGCGGCTTCGACTGGATTGCGGCAGTGTGGAGATCTCTCTCGGATGGCTTCAGGAATGCTCATAGTATGCTGGCGGTGATACTTACAGGCAGGTCCCTTATCGCATAATCTCTGTATGCGTCCAGCCTGGCGGCGGCGGGCTGCTGATGACTTCCTGGTGCCTCATAATTCGGGTGAGTTAATACAGTTGAAACACGGCTTTCGAGAACGCAAATGAAATGCGCCTTCGGAATTCGGATGATCACTGACGGGACGGCGGCGGTAATCTCGTTCAGCGGATTACAGGAATGTTAGTTACTAATTCCACGGTTTCGGCCTTTAACTAACATCGGTTCGGTTACAAGGGATACGGGGAAAGCTAATTAGGAGCCACGGTTTCGGCCTTTAAATTAATGGCGGTGAACGGGTTCGATAAGGACCTCCAGGTTATCGGTATGTTCTCACGGACTGACAGTAACCATACCAGTACCGTAAGAACCTTTTAGCCGATTTTCCCTTTGCTTAGACAGTAACCTGCACAGGGCAAAAGGGTAATCGTCTCAGGTGGATTGGGAGAAGGCTTAGGGGAGAACCCCAGGATGGGATCTGACTCAGGAGCTGCCATGTGTTCCTTTTTATACGTTCAGTGGCTCCCGGTCGGCGGTCGTGCTCCCCACTCTGGCGGCGGGGGAAACACTCCTGCGCGCAAACGTAGCTTTCTGCGCCTCGGCTACCGGCCCGCGCTATCGCTCTTTAGCGCGGTCTTGAGATGCAAACGTTTGATAAGGCGGCGAATTAAATTCCCAATACGTTTCAAGTATCTTTAGAATTTAGATTCACAAGCGAAACGTTACACATGACCCATCCTTCGGAGGAAATCGCTTCATGGTGGGCATCTTCTCCGAGAAATTTCGAATTATATTATTCAGGATGCAGGTAGGCAAAATATAAGGCAACTGAAATGCCTTCGGAATAGCCCTTTTAGAAACGCAGCGTTTCCTGGAGCGAACGTACGTTCTTGTATGCCTTTAGGCGAACGTATGAAAATAAGTTCACGTTACAAGATGATACGAAACTGCGGTTTCAGTCCGCCATCTTGTCGACGTTTATGCACACACCCACAACTGCGCTACTGAAGAATGTAGGCGTTGCGGCGTCGGCGTAACTTCGGGTAGTGCATTAAATTGCACTTAAAACATTAACACTTTCTGGAGAGAACAAGCTTTCTTGTAGGCCCTTGGGCGAAATGCTCGCTCTGGATGTGGTTAATGAGTGAACACAAGTTCAGATTACCAGCGAATACAAAACACTGCGGTTTCAGCTTGTATAAACATTCTGGAAATTATTTTAAATCGCGTGAAAACATGCAGGTTTCCGGACAACCTATTTTTCACATAGCTGGCAGGCTAGGGAAATCGTAGAGGCCGCGGGAACCGGCGTACAATCTCCAGAAAACGGCAAACAGGATTCTGGTACAGGAAAACATCTTTTCACCTTCAAGCTTCGACGTAAATCTACAATCTCCTGTCAATTTCCGGGTTTACGGTGACAAAAGGAGCACGCTTCAGAAGAGAAAAACATTCGGAACAACTCGCGCTAACTAGGGCGGCATTTATACGCATGTCCAGGCATCCATGCATATTCAACTTCAGGAAATTTCTGGAACGGAAGCAACTTGCAAAAGCATTCGGAGCGGAAGCAACTTGCAAAAGCATTCTAAGTGCAACATCGCGGTTTCGATGCGCAAGAAAAATATTCTAGATTTTCCGGAGCGGAAGCAACGTTGCGGTTTCAACGTGCAAAAGAACCTCCTGGAATTCTCGGAGCGGAAGCAACGTTGCGGTTTCAACGTGCAAAAAAAAATCATATCCAGGGGCTTTCGGAGCGGAGGCAACGTTGCGGTTTCAACGTGCCAAAAAGAAACATTCTGGTTTCGAAGCAGAAGCAACGTTGCGGTTTCAACGTGCAAAATAACCTCCTGGAATTTTCGGAGCGGGAGCAACGTTGCGGTTTCAACGTGCAAAAAAAACATATCCAGGGGTTTTCGGAGCGGAGGCAACGTTGCGGTTTCAACGTGCCAAAAAGAAACACTCTGGTTTCGGAGCGGAAGCAACGTCGCGGTTTCGACGAGCTTGTAACGGCGGTCTGGTTCTCCAGGTGATACTACGCGGGCGGACATCTGGGTTGTCCTGGACGGTCCGTAGTATCTTCGGACATCAGCTAGGACACCTCGGGGTCGCAAAATCCCGTACCAGCAGTTAAGCCGCTGGCCCCTAAGGGTATTTAAAGGACTAGGCCTTCTGGTACATTTTTCTGGACGGCTCAACTGGAACAGTTTGACAAAAATGCATTATTTACACAAATAACATTTACAGGATTTTTCGGGCTCGGGCGCCAATATCTGATAAATCGGGTCGGCGAACGAGTGTTTTTATTGATCTACTCATATTCGAGCTGTCGCCTGCTTTTCGGGCGCCATGTAACGTCCCGCCTTTATTTAAAAATATTTTAATTGGCCTTATTGCCTCAGGTATGCTCTAAGCCGGAGAATACGTTCAAATTGCTCTGATATAGCGTAGATCAATAAATAACACAAGATAAATAATAAAAATAAAATATACTGTCTTTAACTATGTACATTGAAAGCGAACTTAATAGAACACACTGTATATTACGGACAGGGGGGTAGTTGCATCAACAGGGGTTGCTCCTAGACGCCGGTGGGGCTGTTACGCGGCGGCGGAGGGATTTGGTAGAATGCCCCGGCCTAGCGCATGTTACGCCTCTGGGCGATGTCCCGGAGTGGGTCAGCAGCGCACCAGCTGCCTCGCGCATCGACTTCGGAGCAAAGGTCGTCGGTCGCAGGCACCAGGTGACATTTGTTTACAATGGCTAGCTGCTGCGAACACTTCAGATTAGAAGTGGTGTTTCAAGAACATACCTGCCGGCGTAGGAAGCTGCAGGAGTTCGCGTTCGGTGAGCCAAACTGGACCGGGGGCTGCTATACGATTTGCCGACTTTCGTGGCTCGAAACGATGCAGCGGTCGGACTTTCGGGAAATTCCCTATTCAAGCGAATTTGCGGCTTCGACTGGATTGCGGCAGTGTGGAGATCTCTCTCGGATGGCTTCAGGAATGCTCATAGTATGCTGGCGGTGACACTTACAGGCAGGTCCCTTATCGCATAATCTCTGTATGCGTCCAGCCTGGCGGCGGCGGGCTGCTGATGACTTCCTGGTGCCTCATAATTCGGGTGAGTTAATACAGTTGAAACACGGCTTTCGAGAACGCAAATGAAATGCGCCTTCGGAATTCGGATGATCACTGACGGGACGGCGGCGGTAATCTCGTTCAGCGGATTACAGGAATGTTAGTTACTAATTCCACGGTTTCGGCCTTTAACTAACATCGGTTCGGTTACAAGGGATACGGGGAAAGCTAATTAGGAGCCACGGTTTCGGCCTTTAAATTAATGACGGTGAACGGGTTCGATAAGGACCTCCAGGTTATCGGTATGTTCTCACGGACTGACAGTAACCATACCAGTACCGTAAGAACCTTTAAGCCGATTTCCCCTTTGCTTAGACAGTAACCTGCACAGGGCAAAAGGGTAATCGTCTCAGGTGGATTGGGAGAAGGCTTAGGGGAGAACCCCAGGATGGGATCTGACTCAGGAGCTGCCATGTGTTCCTTTTTATACGTTCAGTGGCTCCCGGTCGGCGGTCGTGCTCCCGACTCTGGCGGCGGGGGAAACACTCCTGCGCGCAAACGTAGCTTTCTGCGCATCGGCTACCGGCCCGCGCTATCGCTTTTTAGCGCGGTCTTGAGATGCAAACGTTTGATAAGGCGGCGAATTAAATCCCCAATACGTTTGAAGTATCTTTAGAATTTAGATTCACAAGCGAAACGTTACAAAGATACAGTTATTAGCATACGTTAATAATGATTTGTAGGCATATACCTATACTTAAGTAATATTGAATTCCTTTTACATCGGATTTCAATGAGTTCTAAAGGAAAAAAGTTTTTGCATTCAGAAGCAAAAACTACGTTTTATTCGTTTTACTGTACCCGAGTAAAGACGTAGTCGGAAATTGTCTCGTTGAAAAGTAATTGATAAGCCGGTAAAGTATTCCTTGAACAATTGATCAACTGTTTTATCAAATACCGCCATTACATACGCCAAATGAAGCTATTTTAACCCAACCAAATAACCCATTAGGTATTTCAAAATAGTTGCAAGGTCCCAAAACGAAAAAGTTCATTATGCTGGCCTGACAAAAATCGGAGAATGAGAAAACCAGCATTATTAACAGACTTAATCCTCTCTAACTCCAATTCCAGGGTTGCTTAAAAGCAATTTTGAAAAAGAGCACGAGAAAAAAGATGAAAAGAAACAGGAATACTTCACTGATGAAGACAAAGAAGAAGAGAAAAATTATACATCGTTTACACGGCTACAAAACAATAAAAAAGTTTCGAAAACAAAACAGGTTGCCAAAAAATACGTTCTTTTCCCACGCTAGTTGTGGATGGAACTGAAAACTTCAATCTGTTACATGAACTAGTTGGCGAAAAGTTAACAGATTTCCAAAATAAAATAATTAATGATATAGTATATTAAGTATTAAGAACATTTTTCTGATCAAAGACAATTGTTTGGAGGAGGGGTGAAGCGACTAATCCAATTATTGTCTGAGATCGGTAACTCCTTAACGTTCGTGATGCCTATGACGTTTTTGCACGACAGAAATGTATTTTTCTTCAAACGTCAGTTAAATGTGACATTATACCACAGAATAATATGTTGGCTGCACTGTAAGTCTATGTCAAATTCGAGGTTAGCATGTTAGGTTTTGCGTCAGTCTGTGTCAAAACTGACGCAAATCATAACCTGCTAACCTAGAATTTTTACTTACAGTTCTAGAACGGTAAGCATAACTTACTGATTTGGCAACAAACGCGGAAACTAAGTAAAATCGTTCTATAGTGCAAAAAGAAAACATTAAAGTCAACGTCACTTACGAAGACAGCTTTAAACTGCTCAGAGCAGTATATAAAAGAAAAAATTACTCATGATAATCCTACGAGAACAAATAGAACAGACCAATAAGAGTAGTAGCGCATATGTTACACCACTTATATAAACCTGAGCAAATAGACTTGTCACTCAGAAAAAGATGATTTAAACTGTAAAGAGTACCCAAATTGAAATACAAAATAAACAACTTCTGAATATGTTTACCTTTGCATTCAGACATGATGAGGATGTTACCATAGTCTATGCAATCTCCGATGTAATGAGGATTAGGGTAGAGATCCTGCCTATTCGAAAATCAAGGTTAGTACAATAATGTAAAAGGTGCCAAGCCTACGGACATACACTGAGATACTGTACAAAGAACCCAGGTGTGTTAAGTGCCTCGGAAAACATTTAACGGTAGATTGTATCAAACCTAAAGATGCAAAGGTAAAATGTGTTCACTGCTTCGTAGGTCACCCAGTTAACTATCGTGGATTTATGGTGGCCAAAGAAATGCAGAAAATTAAAAACAAACAAACTAAGAAACCTAGGTTGCCTCGACAGCGCCAAAGAACCCAACATGAAAAAATAAATGTGAAAAAACCGAAGAAAAATAATGGACCAAAACCTGTGACCTACAGTCAAGCGGTAAGTGGAAAAACTGAAAACAATCATAATAAAATTATTTCTTCAAAAAATATTGGAAAAATTAAATGCAATGGATACACGCATTTCCAAATTAGTGTGTCGTGCTCAAGGAGCGATCCCAAAAAATAGAAATGGCTAACCAACTGAAAATTATGGCATGGAACGTCAATGGACTACATCAATACTGACAAGAATTGCAAATAGTCCTGGACATGGAAAAAATTGATATATGCCTCAATGCTGAAATGCATTTTCTCCAACATGTGAATATTGAAGCACTCCAGCTCCTCGATAACATCAACCTAACAAGAAAACTCAATAAAGCTAAAACTTTCGAAGTGAATGAAAAGCAGAGTACTTGTGCGGTAGTTACATGTTAAGATGAGTGAATTTAAGCCTTAGATTAGTTTTCAAACCCGTAGCAAATTAAAATTATTCAATGATATGTTAAGATCAGATTTTAATGTTATAAGGGGTATTTTTGTAAAAAAAAAGAACAAAAGGCTTGTGGAACGTTGATATTTCCGGTAGAACAAGCTACAGAACTAGCAGCCACAGCAACTAGGAAATCGACCTCTCTGATAAAGAAAGTCGGTAAAGAAGTATGCAACAGCAGATAATACTTAAAGAATAACAATATTATTTCTCAGCATTGTCATTAAAAAACTTAATGCGGGTAATACTTTAGTTCTTAGCTTTTCCAGGTACTACTTCTTTAACATCTACTAAGATCTACTAAGAAAACCAAATCAAGAGAGACTAAGAAAATCGTCCTCGATGATTTTGAAAGTTTTGCGAAATGTACACTGTGCAACATAAAGTACTGAGCCTAAATATATAAAACACTGCTGGAGACTGTGGTTTGAAAATATCACAAATTTGTTAAAACCTCTCACCACACATACATTTAACAACTGCTAAATACGTATTAGTAAACAAAAATTAATGAGAAAATTGACTATTATGGAAGACGAGAACCCTTGAGCGAGCATTTAAAATAAATTTGTATTTATTTTATTTATTTATTTGTTTATTTACATTTACAGTAGGCTTTCGTTATAAAAACAAATGTGACGAACGAAAATTACTCATGGAAATGAGTGCCACTGTAGCGTGGCGTTCTACATATTTAAAGATTATGTGTAACAAATTTCCGATAATTTTTAAAATAAAAAGTTTAAATTTCCTGCATTTACGAATGTTTATAATTTTTCTACGTAGTACCGGGTGACTATAAATGATTGAGATTTTTTTTCTTATGTTGGCACTGTTTATGTTGGTGACACTGAGAGTCTATGTCAAATTCGAGTTAGCGGGTTAGGTTTTGCGTCAGTTTTGACACAGAATGACGCAAAACCTAACCTGCTAACCTCGAATTTGACATAGACTTACAGTGCCACTAACATAAACAGTGCCAACCTAAGAAAAAAAATCTCAATCATTTCTAGTCACCCGGTATAATGGTCAAACAAAGCTAGCGCGAGCCTCCTCTACTCGATGTTTTTGTGTGCTTGGTGGCCATAATCTATCTATGTTGGTGGCACCGTATTTTGAACATGGTAGCGGCGATAATATATTCGATTTACTCGTCAGCAGCGGCGGTTAACTATTAGTTTATTAACATGGATAACATAACTCCACGGGGGTAAGGTCACTAAATCACGTTAGCTGCGCGTAGCTAACGTGATTTAGTGACCTTACACGGGGGTTTATTAATGTGTCGCCGTGGCGGTTTACCAGTCACTTCCAATTTTAAACCAATTTATTGTTAAATTGCAGAGAACTGTATTTGCGTCGCCATCTGTAGGAGAATGTTAAAATTATTCAATGAAATTTCTCTGATAACCGAGTAGGATACTTGTGGAATTTTGACAGTTTTTGATATAAAAATGGCGTTGCTGCTGAAGCTGTCCAGGCCCTTAGCAAAATTCCCAAAAAATGATACCATTTTAAAAGTAAGTACTCGAGTAGTGCTACAAAAAACTGATCAATTCAAGAAATGTTGGCTCCCGTCTAAAATAACTATACGAACATTTGACATTGTTACGTAAGCGTAAATAGTAATGCACCTTAAACCCTGATTGCTACTTAATACTAAACCCCCCTTCATTACTTTTGCAGCTATCTAGAGCCGCTTCGACCGCTGCGGATCTCAAGCAAACCCTAGTAAACGTTCCACCTACAAAAGTTACTACCCTCAACTCAGGTACTCCCTCTGACTGTAATATAACAATCCCCAGAGTTATTGGTTTCATTTCCAGGAATCAGAGTCGCCACAGAAGACTGGGGATCACAGACTGCAACCGTCGGCATCTGGATCGACGCGGGGAGCAGATACGAATCCTCCAAAAACAATGGCGTTGCACACTTCATGGAACACATGGCCTTTAAGGGCACGGGAAAGAGATCGCAGAGCCAGCTCGAGATCGAAATCGAAGACATGGGAGCCCAATTAAACGCCTACACCAGCCGCGAACAAACCGTGTATTACTCCAAATGCCTGGCCAAGGACGTCCCCAAAGCTATCGAGATTTTGGCGGACATCGTCCAAAACGCCAAACTGGGGGAAGCCGAAATCGAGCGCGAGCGAGGAGTCATCCTGCGGGAGATGCAAGAGGTCGAATCGAACTTGCAAGAGGTTGTGTTTGATCACCTGCATTCGATCGCTTATCAGGGAACTCCACTCTCCAATACAATCTTAGGTGAGTGAGGTTTTTATAAATTCAAGAATAAGTATCCACCGATATTTTTAGGTCCCACTGCGAACATTCGATCGATCGACTCTTCAGAATTAAGGCAATACTTAGAGTGCCATTACAAGCCCAGCCGCATGGTGATCGCTGGAGCCGGTGGCGTCAATCACGAAGAGCTCGCCAAATTAGTGGAGTCTCACTTTGGCAAAATGGGCAATGCGTATCCAGGGGAAGTGCCTTCTCTCGCTCCTTGCCGCTTTACAGGTTCCGAGATTCGAGTGCGCGATGACAGCATTCCTCTGGCTCACGTCGCCATAGCAGTCGAAGGGGCTGGCTGGAGCGACCCTGATACACTCACGCTGATGGTAGCCAGTACTTTGTTGGGAGCTTGGGACCGTTCTCAAGCCTCTGCGAAACAAAATGCAACCAACTTGGCTCGTTACTCTGCCGAGTTGGATTTGTGCCATTCGTATCAGAGCTTCAATACATGCTATAAGGTACATAACAAGCGTTAAGTGGCAGCATTAAAAACTCAATCATAGCTTTTGCCCCCCCCCTTTTTTTAATTTAACATCCATGTTGACTAATTGTAACCGTTGTGTTTATTAGGACACAGGTTTATGGGGCGTGTACTTCGTATCTGATCCTCTGAAGATCGATGACATGATGTTCAACGTGCAATCGGAATTCATGCGACTGTGCACTAGCGTCACAGAAGGAGAGGTGGCCCGTGCGCGGTCTCTTCTGGCTGCCAACACTTTGCTGCAGCTCGATACATCAACGGCTGTGTGTGAAGACATAGGTTTGTTCGACGTGTGTCTGTGTTGTATGTTTCTAACAAAGCTTGCGATTGCAGGGCGTCAACTATTGTGCTACGGCAGACGCATTCCACCACACGAGCTGACCCACCGTATTAATTCAATCACCGCCCAGAACGTAAGGGATGTGTGCTACAAATACTTGTTCGACCGGTGCCCAGCTGTCGCTGGCGTTGGACCCATTGAACAGTTGCCCGACTACAACCGAGTGCGCAGCTCCATGTATTGGCTCAGAGTTTAGAAACTGTACCCGTTCTAATAAATTAATTTCTTGTTG
The DNA here is from genome assembly GCA_940337035.1 of Agriotes lineatus. Classification (NCBI taxonomy): domain Eukaryota; kingdom Metazoa; phylum Arthropoda; class Insecta; order Coleoptera; family Elateridae; genus Agriotes; species Agriotes lineatus. The sequence continues at coordinate 78,752 of CALNHX010000230.1, forward strand.
ATTTTAAAGTGGATATATTTTATTCAGTTCTGCAACTTGAGTAATCTTTTGTTACTTTTGTTTGTAATAAAATGTAAAGAATTTCTAATGAATAACAGATGAGTAGCGCTAAGTATCAATTGTGTTGTGATAAACTGTCTGATACAAATAAATTATTTCGAACGGATAATTTTAACAAAGCGATGGCAACTGTTTTCATTATTGCAGATACCATCCTGGTGTGATTCAACACTTCTTACCTCATCTGAAGGTACTAAATTAATGTGTATATTTGTCATAAATGTCATGTAAAAATTTTGTTGAAAATGTTTCTTAAGTGTATATGTAATAAGTTTTACAAACGCTCGTAGGTTAATAAATTTAAGATAAAATGTTATCTTTATTAAATTTAATTCAAATGATAAAAATAACCGCTATATTGTCATATAACCAGCACATGCACTAAAGTTCGGGGCACCACACTTTCTGCAGTAGTTGAGCGTCAACATGCTGTTATTCAGTGCCAAAAGGGGGATCGGTTTGATTATGGAGATTTTTTCTTCCATTTTGTTAATTTCCTCGATTTTGAATGTTACTTGATAAATCTTGGAGATTGGTTGTGAAGTAATAAAGGATGGTATTGTTCAGAAACTTAATATTCAAAGTGCTTTTTGGGACATATCAAGAGATTTTAAAACAGAAGAAGGCAGTCAAACAGCGGAAGAAAGGTGCCTTACAGATCGGGAAGGAGCAGAAATGTAAGGCAGAGCCTGAAATCAGTAAGTCGATTTAAAATAAAACTAAATTGAGGTTAAAAGATAACAATAAGGCAGAAATTGCATGCAACGGGATATACAGTGAATTTATTATAACGCGCAATGCGGCATTCCCGTTTCCATAAGGACTTGATTGTTACTATTGGTTTCTACGGTTACGCCACACCATATGTAAATGCGTTTATTTTAAAATGCAATATATGAACCGTAATTTTATTGAAAAGAAGCATCAGAAAGAACAACAGGGCATGTAATAACTCACATACTTGCTGTAAACTGAAGTTTTTATACCATTTGATCAACAGAATTCCTTTCTCCGTAGAATATATTATGTTTTTACATACTCAGTAACGTTTCCATATTGCATTTTAAAATAAACGCATTTACACATATTGCGCGTTATAATAAACTCTCTGTATAAGAAATTACCAGCAGGTGAATTGGACCCAAACCAAATTTCAGAGGACAGGCAACACACCGTACACCACAGCATACTGGTCGTGTAAATACAGGGTACAGAGAAAAACCGACGCGCTGAAACGTCGGTGATCGTCGCGGTACACACCCGGACACAAGACAAATAAAATAACCGAAAATGGAAACATTTCTAGAAGAGATAAGCAAGAAATTAGACAAAATGGAAACGAGGAAGAGCACGATAGAAGACAAGCTGGATGAATTAAAAAGCACAACAGAGTTAAAAAGGGAACAACTTATTCTCTCAGAAGAAATTAAGGACCTAAAAAAGCAAAGGGAAAATTGCAGGAAAGAGTAACCTCCTTAAAAGATTTTATGGAAAAACAAGAAAAAAGAGCTTAAGGATTCTTAGGACCGACGCGCCGAACTGTGAATCAGAGCCGAAAATTGCTAAACTACTGTTCACGATTACAAGAATAGGAATTAAATAATTTAAAAAAATTCTCTTTGCTTTAGTATGTTGGTAATTGCAATAGAATTGGTACTACGAGAGGATTTGTTCTTATATTTCTTAGATAACCGTAAATTTAGATTAATTGTTATTTAATGCTTTGTTGTCAAAATTACTCTAACAAATTGAAAATTTTGTCTCGAAATAAAAATTTGATTGCAATTTAGAATAAATTGGTGATTAAAGATTTTTATTAAATAATTATTTACAATTAGAATCGTGAGCAAACATTACGCAAAATCATAGATTCAGTATTTCACGTCGAGAAGATATTCGAAATTCAGGCAACCCAAATGACAGTCATTTACCTGACTACCTGAGGATTACAAGTGATTGACAGGTTATTTGCTTTACCTGATATACAACTTACAGGGATTAGTTTATGTAAAAACAAGTTGAGTAACAGTTCGGTATAGCCGACATTAAAAATTTATTATTTTCTGTAATAGTGTATCGAACACTTTTATTTTATTTTTAACCAACATTGTAATACATTTGTTGACGGGAAATTTATTATTTTATTAGTAGAAATCGGCTACTTGTATAGAAATTTCAAATTTACGGAAATTGTCCGCCAAAACAGAATTCGTCTTTTTTATTTTTCTGAATGGCGTATGTTTTTAAAATTGTAAGAAAGTGTGTTGTCTTAATGAAATTACCAATAAAAAGCAATAAATAAATTATTTTTTAAATAATTACTTCAATTTCTATTTCTAAATTCATTAAAACAATAATTAAATTATAAATTTACATGTAGTGTGTTTTAACTGTTTAGAGCTGATTCTAGAAGAGTTGCACCTACAACATATTCAATGATGATCAAAATCCAATTAACCAAAACAAGTGCAAGGATATCATAGTGTTCTCAACCGGAGTTCATATATTATTTTTTATTATACCTGCATCAGAATCTCCGTTTAAAGCACGCCTGAGCGTGCGAAAATTGGCGATTAAAGCTCGCCGAGCTTTAAAGGTTGTCAAGAAAACGACTGAATGCAACAACGGACGTGAACGCGACAAAAACGTAAACAATTCTCGTAACTAGAGTAGCAATATTATTACGCCCTCTCGATTTATCACGACAAAAATTATTTCTAAGTTTTTAGTGCCTAATTTATTTTCAGTATTGCAGGTATAACAAAAAATAGCGTAAACTATTCGTGGATAACTGGTCTTTAAAACACTTGCTCTATTTCGAGCACTCCGGCTACGCCGTCGTGCTCGAAAACTCGCGTGTGTTTTAAAGACCTTCTTATCCACTCATACTTTAATATACTATTTTATTATACCTGCATCAGAATCGCCGTTTAAAGCACGCCTGAGCGTGCGAAAACAGGCGATTAAAGCTCGCCGAGCTTTAAAGGTTGTCAAGGAAACGACTGAATGCAACAACGGACGTGGACGCGACAAAAACGTAAACAATTCGCGTAACTATAGTAGCAATATTATTATGCCCTCTCGATTTATCACGACAAAAATTATTTCTAAGTTTTTAGTGCGTTATTTATTTCCAGTATTGCAGTTACAGGGTCCGGCAGAATGACGTATCCATTTTCAAAGTTAATTCATTTCATAATATAATGCGATATAAATTCAAATCAAGTCGCCATGCTTTCGCGATAAATGGAAATTTAAGAAAGTTGTCAAAGTGTTTGCGAGAAATGTCAGTTTAGCTGTGAGTATAGAGCATTGGTCAAATATTCAACGTTCTTTTGCTGTTGAAACTTATTTTAAAAATAACAATTCTGTTGTAACCACCCAGCGTTTATTTCGTCGTTACTTTCATTCAGAGCTGGGCAAATTACTTTTAAAAAGTAATTAATTACTAATTACCAATTACCGTCCAATGCAGTAATTTAATTACCAGAGATTCAACTACTCACAGGAAATAGTAATTCAATTACCAATTACTTAGTAATTGTAATTGTACAACATCAATAACTTTTTCAATTACTTTTAATAAAAATTATTGTCATATACGTAGTTTTATTTAGTAGAACCATCCTGCAAGTTGCAACTATCATTAGTGTTGTGTCGATTCGTAATCGTAATCTAAAAATTCTTAATTTTTATGTTTTGTTAGCTATAGTAAACTACATACTCTTTCACTTTTGAAGGTTTTATGATAATTAAATCTTGTAGCTACATGCACCGTTCGCCAAAACCAAAAGTTTTTAGTTTGTTTTGCAGTAAGATGTAAGTAAATAAATAATTTAAAGAATAACAATTATACAGAGTGTCCCAAAAAAAATGCGACACCGATTTGGCATAGATTCCTTAGGTTATAATAAACCGATTACCCCTAATATACCTTAATACAAAGTCCCTTCAGTAAGAAGGTATAGGGACTTGAAAGTTCAAATGTATATATTTTTTTATATTAGTTTCCACAGATAGGCCGTTTTTTTAAAGATCCACCAACGTCCTTGAGCATTTGAATTAGTTAAAATTAGATTTACGGTATGGATTTACCGGATGGTATAATGTGTAATACAGAGGGGTGTTACAGATTCTGTGGGTTATCATGTTCTTTGACGCAGGAGCCATAAAATTCCATTTTTTCTCGAGTTATGCAACTGAGACTGACTGAAAAAACACGATTGATGTACAAATGTATAAATCTTTCCACCAATTCTCACAACTGGAAGAAAATAAGGTGCTTTGTTTAAAGTGGAGTGTGGCCAAATAATGGATTTATAACCAAATTCATGTTCAACACATATTGCAATTTTCACATTTGGCAGAAGAGGTGACGTCTCGTCCAAGTATACAAATTTTATGTTTGGGAAATGTTCTTTGTATCTTAAATACATTTTTAAGAATTTAATTCGTTTCGCCGCTATGTATGGCCTTTCGATAAGAATTTTTCTATTATTTTTCGTTTTATATTTATAGCCCATGGCTTTCAAAATTTTACATAACAATGATTGGGACCCTTTATACTCCAAAGTGTCCCGTGCAAATGTTAACAAGTTTGTTAGAGTGAAATATTCCCCACTTCGTTTATAATCATAAATTGTGCGACCTAATTCTTCCCGAATGAAATGGTCATCAAAAAATGGAGATTTTTTACGGCCACCGTAAGTTTTGGAAGTTTGTACTTCCTGGCCGGCATTCAAAGAGTGTAATATACGGCAGACAGTGCATCTAGACACCTACAATAATTAGTGTTTCAAATTTTGAAGTTAGTTTTACCCAAAGAAATCAGCAAAGATATTTGAAAGTTTCTCTTCTAGCTATCGGCTACATAAAGAAGGGACTAGGTTTTTCAGTTTGAGAGAACATTGTAATAGGGCGGTTTTCAATTTCTTATCAAGTAAATTCCTTCCTTTCCGAGGCATAATTCAAAAATTTGAAAATTCAACTTTATCTGAGTTGCGCTTGCGTTGTTTGACGGTTTGACGCATGAAATTAAGGTGACAGCTCAATTGCAGAATTGCCATTTGTAACTCACAAAAATAACTATAACTAGTGATTTTTCCGTTGGCCAACTTAAAGCAACAGGTGGTGGATCTTTAAAAAATAAACGACCTATAGGTTATCACTGAAGTTCGGTTTTTTATCACGATTGCGGATTTAGCTGCATAGGGCCAAAGCAAATAAACCACATGAGGGATAAAAAGGACCTTCCAGTGCCGTGGGGTACATTGTTTTTTTAAATCGCGAAATTACAATATTTTAACCAACTTTTGTAGGTTATGTTGACGTCTTTATTGACAAGGTAAAAGTGTCACTCTATCTGCCTAAGCAGATAAAATAGCAACTTTTGCGTACTTTATCTGCCTAAGCACACACAATCGTTGCTCTCTTTCTTTCTTTCTATGTTTGTTCGCTATCTCCTCCGAAGATACTGGGCCGATTAAATTGTATGATGGCTTAAAAATTTGCTAATTTTTAGACTTAGATCGTAGGCCGGTTTTTATTTTCAAAAAGAGTACGAAAAAGTTTTACTTTAAATAACCATTTAAGCAGCGGATCGGAGCATCTGCCGCCGTGGGTTATGGTATGACAGCTGCTATGGCCGTGTGCTATTAGCTCGGGTGATTCAGTATGTTCATATATCATTACAGTAGCGCGTTATTTCAACAACAGAGGTTTGCGCAGGGGTACAGTGCTCGCCTGCCACGCGGGAGGCCTGGGTTCGATTCCCGGCCGATGCATCATTTTTTTTAAATTTATATTAATAAAATTTACCTAAATACGTTTGCGGATAAAATAGTATATGTTATTCGGAGTAAAAGTGACTTTATGTGGCTTAGCTGAATTATTTGCCTCACTAACGTTCGGCTAAATAAACTTCAGCTTCGCCACATAAAGTATCACTTTTACTCCTAATAACATAATCTACTATTATCTACTCCAGTGGGATAAGTAACGCAATACGGCACTCATTTGACACTATTTCAGATAGGTAATGAAGCTCATTACACCACTCAGTTATGTAATGGTTTCATTACGCAACTGAGTTGTGTAATGACTTCATTACGTAACTGAAATAGTGTCAAATGAATGACATAATGACATTTGCCTACTAAAATATTTTTGAAAATGACAGATCTGACATTTCTCTTAATGCACTTTTCTCAATTTTAGGCAGTCGTAGATAAAATTTTGTACAATACATGTGTGATAATGCATCATTAATATACTTGTGTGCTTACATAACTCGTGCTACGCACTCGTTTGTAACTTACACACACGTATATTAATGATGCTGTTATCCCACTTGTATAGTAAATAATTATTGTGTACAATTTATAATTACAATAAAAAAACGACTTTCATTACACCATTATGCCTACTCAACCAAGTATGAAACGTATTTAGAATCAGCAAGTTGTCTTTCATGAAATTTATCGTAACCAATAATAAAAGTGGCACAAAATCCAAAACCAAATCGGGCACCACGTTTTGTACATTAACATAAAATTATCATTTTGTATAAAATTGGCATAACCCAACTTTTGTTAATGACTGACAGCATATTTACAGGGTGAAATTCATCACCCTAACATGGCCTCCTATCGGGAAAATAACTATTGAACGGTTTATATGTTTCATACACATATCTGCCTTATTCTCGAATAAATTTAAACCATATCCATCCAATATAATTTCCCAATTTTAACTAATTTGATTCAAACTGTATTAAGATTGTATCATAACACTATATACAGTATTTCAATACTTACTCCACACCATGGTAAATAACGTCAACGTCAGATTGACATCAATGCTCCCTAATGGTCATTATTTAGGAAATACCTTGTATGTTCCTCTTCTTTTTCAAACATAAATCCATTTTCGAACATAGTTCTCAACTTAAATGTTCATGCTTCTCTTTCCCTAGCCGCGTGCCTACATTTGTTTCTTGCTACCTGTGCTATGTTGCTCCACGTAGCAGGTGGACGGCCTGCGCTACAGTTGTGCATTTTTGGTTGCCAATCAAGTAATTTTCTGGACCACTTTTGTCTTCCTTGACATACTATATGTCCGGCCCTGTCCCATTTTAGTTTTGCTGCTCGTTCAACTACATCTTCCAGTCGTGTTCTTTTTCTAATTTCTGTATTTCTTACCTTATCCTTTAGTGTGATGCCTAACATTCTCTTTTCCAAGCTGATATTACATTTTTCTCCATCTAATTCTATTTTTTTGTCAGCAGGAGTGTTCAACATGATCTTAGTTTTTTGAGCATTCAATCTGCGATTCTTTATCGAGTTCTTTTATTGCTCTTTCTAGTTCTGCCATGCTTTTGGCTATCAATACCATGTCGTCCACTTAAATTTGTGATATTCTCTCCGTCAACTTTGATTCCTTCATCAGTCCAATTTATATTTTGAAAACATTTTCCAATGTTAAGAGTAAACAGCTTTGGGGAGAGAGTATCTCCTTGTCCGACTCCTCTCTCGACGAGGAGTCTAATTGTGTCTGTTGCACTATCCATTTTGATGTGTAATGTTGCCCTTTTATATACTTATTATTATTATTATGAGCGTATTAGGTTCCACTGTTGGCCAAAGACCTCCCCCCCCCTTATTCTTTCCATTTCTTTTTGTTTGTTTTCATCTTCCACCATAGTTTTCGTCCCATTTGCTCTATTTCTTCATCCCATCTTACTTTTGGAGGACTTCTCTTCCGTCATCCCTCGGCATCCATTGTGTTATCCACTTGGCCCATCTCTCATCTGACATCCTGCCTAAGTGACTTGCCCAGTTCCATTTTAACTTTTTACATTTTACTAATACGTTTTCTGTCCCTGTTATAGTTCGAATGCCTTTTAAGCTCACTTTGTCACTTAGTTTATATATACTTATTTTTAATTCATAGTGAGTATCGGGAATCAATACGACATGTTACGGTATCAAAACGACTTAGCGACACCCACGCGGGGTGAGTGTCGCGCGTCTGGTTAAGTCCGGGAAAAAGATGGCACGCTCGCCCTGAGATTCGTTAAAACAAGCTAAAGGCCTCGGCTGAAGCGCTCAGGGAGTTGGGCGTGGTTCAAACGGTACGTCACTGGGCAAGCGTGGTAAGACATATATAGGGTAAGTCAAAATAAAAGGGCGCCACCAGGCCTGTCTTGGGGTGTAATCGTGTAACCGGACCTGGACGGTTAGACGGGGCGAGAAGTACACAGGGTACTACGTCAGGAAGGTACTCGAGAACTGTTGAGCTCGGACTACAATTTCGGGAAAGAAATACTTGAATTACTATTTCAGTTATTGGCTGCCACTGCGGCGACGTCGCCAAACCTACCTGCACGCTCCAACGCTCAAGCTTCGTCGTACATCAATCTTGACACTAAGATGCTTAACCTGTAAAGAGCATGCACAGATCGAACACAATAATAAGTTCCTTATTCAGATATTCGTCTATTGCTGACGTTACAAAAGGGCAACGAACACGTCGCCTTCATTATTCTAGGCCTTAAGTTATGGCCCCAGCTGGAGTGGCGCGTTACTTCTAATATACATAAAGACAAAATGGTCAACACATACAACCGGCCTTGGTTGGTCCGTTAATCGAAATACAAAAGGTTAGTTATAATTAAATGCTATCAAAGGTACACTTGCTTTCAAAACTTTCGCGTACACATTCAAAATCAAGTAACAACGATTTTGCAAAATGTTAGCTGTGTGAACGGGTAATTTTGAGATTAGGTTAAAAATTACATTGACAGCATGTGCTCTGTCAGTCGAGGCATTTTGACTTTTCAAAAATTTAAATGTCAGAGTTGATTAATTACAACCCTGATTTAATACAGTGAAAAATAGGTGTACGCGAAAGTTTTGAATGCAAGTGTACACTACTGTACAGCAACTGTATCAATTACGGGTGAATGCGGCCCAAAGCACCCGAATTTACAGCTACAACGTCGCAAGGTTAGGCTATAACCTAAGCGAATGTTCAATTTATGAATGCGCGAGGCCAAAGCACATTCAACGACAGCATAGCATAGTAAATGACAGCAACGCACATTAAATGACAGCAACGGCGTCGCAAAGTTATGCTATAAACTAGGTAAATGTTTAATTATGAATGCCCGGGGCCAAAACACATTAAATGTTTAATTATGAGTACACTTGCTTTCAAAACTTTCGCGTACACCTATTTTTCGCTGCATTAAATCAGGGTTGTAATTGATCAACTCTGACATTTAAATTTTTGAAAATTCAAAATGCCTCGACTGACAGAGCACATGCTGTCAATGTCATTTTTAACCTAATCTCAAAATTACCAGTTCACACAGCTAAAATTTTGCAAAATCGTTGTTACTTGATTTTGAATGTGTACGCGAAAGTTTTGAAAGCAAGTGTACATTCGACCAAAGCATTTTAAATGACAACAAATACGGCGTCGCAGAGTTATGCTATGAACTAGGTAAATATTTAATTATGAATGCACGAGGCCAGAACACATTAAATGTTTAATTATGAGTACATTCGGCCAAAGCACTTTAAATGACAACAAATACGGCGTCGCAAAGTTATGCTATAAACTAGGTAAATGTTTAATTATGAATGCACCAGGCCAGAACACATTAAATGTTTAATTATGAGTACATTCGGCCAAATTTAGTCACATAAATGACGGCTGATTAGTTACACTAAAAGGCGATCAAAAGGTGATAATTTTGTAAGTTAGCCTGGCCTCAGGCCGCAATAATGGCGGCAAATGCACAATAAAGCTAGCACACATACACAAGAATAAGTTCGGTTCGTATGAATGATAGATAATAGGTTATTTAGTTATTTGCACAGATACTTGATTCTTTGGCGATCTTTAAACGTGACGTGCGAGGCCACCTGGCGACATGCCTTTACTTGTGGCACATGTGTGACAGCGGGGGCGATACGTGAGGGAATAGGCAAGAATCCGCCTCGTAGTGGCGTCAATTGGGGTGCGTCTCTCACATGAGACCGATACGACAGGGAGGCCCAAATGTCCTGCAGGAATAATTCCCCGATTTGTCGGGATAGAAGGGTCAGCCCCTTACTCAACGAAGCAGAACTACGGTCATCGTAATGCCCAAAACGCCCACGCAACAGCGACACACAACACCAAGCACTCACGCGCCTTGCGTTACAGTCAACGGCTCTCTCGGAACTCGCTGTCTGCAAGAAGAAACCACGCCAAGCGTACCCACGCGGAGCAGTAACCAATCACGAGGCGAAATCTTAAGCCGCGTCAACATTAATAAATATTTACGTTGTGCGTTGTATTTGACGCAAATTTGTGCGTGTGCGTTGAAATTAATGTAGATGTGGACGGTTCGCCGAACACAAACGCGCACAAATATTTTCGTGACGAACGACGCACGCTATCCATCGCCCAGTCGGTTTTTACTTGAACTTCAAAGAGATTTGCGGCGCAACGTTATGCTGATGTAGACGCATGATACTACTACTACTAAGATAAACCCACGCGCATGGGATAAGCCCATCTCTCTCGCACGCCTGACGTCACTCCGTGACAAATTTCCACAGCAGCAGGCAGTTTAATACGACGGTTGAAGGTTTCGGTTCGGTGTTTAATGTGTTATTCGTTTTGTTTGCAGATATATGTGCGTGAAATTTAATAAATTATAATTAAAACATTGCATTAAACATTTATTACCATGGTGTATTGTGCAGTGATGGGTTGTTTAAGCAACAACATCAACAAAAAGAGCAAGAAAGTTTCCGATTGCCGTTTCTTTACTTTTCGAAGGGACAAACATGTTTGCGAACAATGGATTCTAAAGTGTTACCAGCAACACAAATTTAATGTGAAAACATCAAGAATATGTTCAAATCATTTTGTAGAAAGTGATTACTGTTCCAAAGAGAAACTGTTGGAATTACCGCAAAATAAATGGAAGTTTAAAAGTGATGCAGTACCATTCTCTTCATTTTTAACAATTTTAATGGAGAGTCATTAAAATTAACCAAAAATTATTTAAAAGTCCTAATGGATTTAGCGGAATCTATCAATTTAAGTACAGAGGCCAAGCATCTTTTCTTTCGATGCAAAATGTATTTTAAAATTAGAATATTGAATAGAGATATTAAAGAAAAATCCAAAATGAGGAAGAGAAAAAATACAAAAATTGTAAAACAAGTCTTAATAAAACTTGGTTTTCTTGTGTAAATGTGTAAATTTTGTAAATAACATGTAAATAATATGTAAATAAATAATATGTAAAAAAAATACCTAAAAATCAAATGCACAATGTTGATTGCCTATGTTTGACTTTGAGAGTGGACACCCAGTATACATATGCTCGTATATATCACTCATATTTTTCTACAAAAGTATTCTTTTAAAATTAACAATATTTATTTAAATTAAAAAAAAAGTAATAATTTTTGATAATGAATAAGTCTTAAACTTTTCACTCTTCATATGTTGGTATCTTCCTTTACTTTTCAATTTAAATACTCTAGTATTCAAAATCGTTTATTGTTCGTTTTTTACAAAAAAAAACCTTTATACAATGTTAAACTTTGAAGATACTTTATTATATCTAGCACCTACCTACTTTATTTAAGGGCTTATTCTATTATGGGCCATAAATCCTACATTAAATCATAAAGGAAATATCTCTTATACTATTATAATATTGAATAAAATGTAATATATCAATATTATAATAAAATATACTACTAAACAGTAAACATTAATAAAAACCGCTTTAAAGCAATCCATTTCCATACCGTCAAGCAGGATTTTTGTCACGGAATGACGTCATGCGCAATGTAGTACGAAATTAGATCGCCGCGTGGGTTTATCTTAGTAGTAGTAGTATCATGATGTAGACGTATGTTGGTAGTGCATATATGTGTGTCGCGTTGTTTTAATTTTAATTTATTTTTAGGAATGAACTTTCTAACTTGTAGAAGGAAATTATTGATTAATCATGTCTTATCACTCGCTATTAGTAAAAAATAAATCTAGGGCATTTACTATAACGCACCATTTAATTCGAAAAAATAAAAATAAACTCAATAATAAAAAAAAGACGTTACTGAATGATATTTCATCTTCTGTCATTACTCTTTATTTCCACAAATGTTGCAAATATAAAACTTACTAATAATAAGAGAATGCACAATGCGCCGCGACGAACAGGCGGAGCGCCGACACACAACGCACAACACACATTTGTGCGTCGAAAAATTATGCACCTGCATTAAATTTGCCTCGCAAATAAGTGCGCTACATTTTGAAATACAACACACAACGTAAATATTTATATATGTGTACGCGGCTTTAGGCGGCTGGAACTAGTTTTGCCCGCGCTTAACGCGCACGTGGGTTATAAAGGGTGGCCTAAAACGACGAAAACGCGACAGCTGTGCCAATATACAGGGTGTTCGAATTCGAAAATTGGTAGAATATGTGATGAGAAGTTAAAAATGCTGGGTTTGGAATACAGACAGGCTGTACTGAAAGCTTAAGTGATCAACTCGAATACTGAAGGCTGCAAAATGGCTTAACAGACAGTTGTCTAAAGCATAAAGGATATATTTTAATTCAATAGTATCTAAAGCTTTTTTGTAATCCACAAAGGCTACTACTAGTGGGATATTATAGTCATTGCATTTTTCAATTATCAGCTAGATACTTTGTAAGTGCTTGTTGGTGACAAATTTCTTCTGAAACCCAGCTTGCTCCATGGCTTGGTAATTGTCCAGTTTACGAGTCAGTCGGTTTGCGATTAGATATATGAGAATACAAGGAAAACAATCCAGATATGATTGTAATACATCAAAGGGCAGAAAAAGAAGGAGGAAAGACAACAAAACATATTTCTCTTAAGAGAGAAAGAAAACAAGCAGGACACCGGTACAAGTAAAGGAGAGAGATGCAGACATCAAAGGCATGGAATAGGTAAAAGAAATGATGAAAAGAATGATGGAAGAAATTAAAGGAGTTAGAAAAAGACAGCAAGAATGTAGAAATGAAATAAAGCAACTTAGGTACGAAAATGGAAAATTGAAAGAAAAAGTGGAAACATTTATAGAACGAAAAATGTAAAAGTGCCGATCAGCGTACATAGTCAAACCAAGGAATGAATAACCTATGGCAGTGGCAAAGTTCAATAAATGGGAAGACAAACTAAAGATGGTGGAAAGCAAAAGAAATGTAATGAGGAAAAACTTATATATAGATAACAATCTAACACATACATAATCTGTAACCCCTTATACCGTTTACAACGAGTAGGAATAAACTGTTCGATATTTATAAGCTTTTTGCCCAATATAAAATTTGAAATGTTATATAAAATATTCCAGTCAAAGGAATGCCTGTAAAGAGGAGAAGTTTTAATCTGTTTTTGAACAGTAAAATTAATAAAAGCTTGATAAATTTTGTGACTGGGCACTGTTTTGACACCCACGGTCACATAACATTAAATATTTACATCATTGGGGCTTTTCATTAAAATTATTTATAGAATATTTGTTAAAGTAACATGCGTAACGAAAATATACAGAGTCTCTCTTAATTTGTAGATAGGTAACACATCTTACAATCCGCAGGCTACCTTTTGTAAAAAAGTTTAACCTTTATGACGTGGCGTTTTTTTATTTAAAACTGGTTTTGCAGTAGTTGTCTCTCGATTGTAAGATGTGTTGCTTAGGCATTTGCAAACCTTCAGGGGGTAATAATAAAATGGCCACTCTGTATTTGTAAAAATAGATAAGTATGAGTTAGTATCAGTTCTGTGAGTGGTGAACAACGAAAAAAGGTAGGTACGTTACCAGAATATGAAAGTAATTCAGAAGAAGTAGAGGGGTGGCAGCAACCTCTAGAAAATATCGAAACAAGATGACAAACAATTGGAAAACGAAAAAGTGTTTGAAAATAAAGAATCTGCTAAAAGGTGAAGTCTGAAGGAGTATGGAGCGTTCATAACAGGAATGTGGATAGACGGTAATATTAGTAATATTTATCGCCGTAAAAGATAAATATAGAGAAGAACAATGTCAAGCTAAAATTTTGTTTAAATTATCCCTTTCATAATACAGAGATACTGTTATACCGATTCCAGCTTCCGCATACCTGTGACAAAATACCCACAAAAACTAAAATTAAAATTAACAAAGTCGTAATAATTTAAGAGAAAAGATCTCCTTGAATTCAATACAAAATAAAGCCCAAAAGAATAATGGACATTTTTGTTGAGAAGAAATTAGAACTATACCAAATATGACAGATCTTATTTCTTTTTCCTGTAGCCTATAGCTTCTAATTTATTTTAGATTTTGTTCTTTGTTTTTGTTTTGTACTCTGGTTGAGTTTATAGTCTAAGCATGAGGAGGTAGTGGTCGCTGTTTCTCTCCGCACTCCTTCTTACTCTAGAATCCTTTACTAATTTCCATACACTTCTGATCACTAAGAAGTAATCTATTAATGTTTGCTCGTTTCTGCTCTTTTTTTTAGTGTACTTGTATGCCTCTTTGATTTAAAATTTTGTATTAGCTATTACAAGGTCATTTTCTATGCACATACTTATTATCCTGATTCCGTTATCATTTTTTATATCTTCTCCGTATTTTGCTAGGCTTTCACTTGTCCGCCTGGTTCTGTTCCTCACCCTTCCATTGAGATCACCCATAACTATTATCTGTTCTCCCTCGCCACCTCTTCTTGTAATTCCTCGAAAAATAAATTATTTCTTTCTACTGTAGCATCCTCGCTTGGTCAGTAAACTACTACTACTGTTGTTGTTTGATGTGTGCTTTTGTCTATCATGTGTACCACTGGAATTCTTTGGTTTATGCTTCTCCCTCTCTACTTCTGGTGCTCTTTTAGGATGTACCACTAGTCTCACTCCTGCTCTTGCTCTTTTATTGATTTTCACTCCCGAGTAGTATAATAGGTATCCTTTTGACATGCTTTCTACTGCTTCACATTTTTTCTCCGTTTCCGTCTCCCAAAATTTCTAATTTTGCTCTCTCCATTTCTTTTATTAGCTCGTTTTCTCTTCCATTCAGGCCTAACACATTCCAAGTCCCTATTTTAGTTTCTCTGCTGCATTTGTTTATTTCCTCTTTATCGTACTTTCCTTTTTTGTTATTTACATATAATTGCTGATTGTTTGACTTGTCATCCCTCTTTATTTTCCATATAAGTTGTCTTTTCATCGCCTGTGGTTTGTTTCTCTATTGATAGTCTCTAGTTTGGAAGAAAAGGGCGATCACCCTTATCTTGCGTCTGTAATTTTTCAGTGCTATTATCCCAGAGCCACGTGCCTTTTCCTATGATTAACTTCTTGTAGCCTACTATGACCTTCTTTCCTTGTGACCTCTCTATTTGGGAGAGGTCTCTAATCTTTTCCTGAGTTCGTCTCTCTTCATGTATTAGATCGTTATCTATTGAGATGGTATTGAGCCCGCTACTCAACTCTGCTTGCAGCACAAATAAATAAAAAGCAAGTCAGAAAGCACAGAGTTGGGGTAGTTCATGCAACTGCAAGATTTAGCGTAGAAATTTCAATCCGTAATTACATTAGCAAAGAAATGCCGGTAGCAATGAAATGATTTGAGTAGAGAAGGCAAAGGGCAGAGCTCGTTTTTCATAGATTGGAATCGATAATTTTAAATTAGCAAAAAATAAGAGGTTTGTGCAAAATTAAAGCCGAACCAAATAAATAGACAGGCACAAAAAGGTTTATAATATGTGCGTGTTAAATAAAGCGTAGATGTCAGAATAATTAAATGGGAAATGTTTATGAGCAATCTTAAATAAAGGTAAAGGAAGCAGCATTATAATATAATACGATGCAAAGAGCATAAATCAGGCAGAATATGGCAATTGTAATATTAGACAGCAATATTTGAAAATATGTGAAAAGTAGACAGTTGATGAAAATACGAGGAAAAGGACACAGCAGGATGTAAAACAAAATTGGTGAAGTGAACTATTTAACAAGTCAGTGTAATTACGCAAGTGAGAAAAACAATCTAAATAATACAAAGTGTTAGTGGCGCAATGAGACGGTAAAAAACAAATTGAAAAGACAATATTTTAGAAATAGATATTTTGTGAATCATATTAGTTATAAATAATATTAGTTAAGAAAGTTATTATATTGAACTTAGTCTACATCCGTTTTTATAATCTAGATAGGCATTTGTTAATAACGACCATCGGAGGGAAACAATTGAATAAAAATTAATTCTTGACACACAGTTTTTGGTCTCTCATTTAAATGCAGTTTTAATATAGAAATATTTAATTTACAATAATAAAAAGTACACCATTGTGTAGCCAATTTACTAGTGCACCAGTGAAAGTGTGGGTAGCGAATTCCCTCACAAATAGTTTTTTTCTTCGTTACCACCTTCCGAGGCTTCGGCCGAGACCAGCTCAAGATTACGATCTTCAGTCACGGGCAGAATTGAGTTCCTGAGCCCGAGATTTCAACGGAAGCATATCCGCCCAGCTTGTAGGAGGCCCCCACAGCAGCCCCAGCATCGCAGGTTTCCAGCTTCAGGCAGATACCACCAGGAGCGGCCATCCGAACGAGCTACCGCAACGCTGTAGAAAACCCAGGTTAGCTTTCAAACAAAGAATCGGCGTTAGAAACCGGAAAGTTACAATTAGAACAAGAGTACGTCTTACTGAAGAGAGGTCCAGGCATATTAAAGCGTCTATCGAAAGCAATTATCCAGTAATAGCATAAAACCCAGATTTGCGGTTAGGAAAAACAATTGTATGTTAACGTCTTTTAACAATCAAGGATCGGTTTTGCCTGAAAACAAAAGATAGATTAATGCCGTCGAAGGCGCGAGAATTCAAAAGTTACCTTATCGAATGCTAATAAAACTCCTTTTGTTAAATTAAATCACAAACGCGGACCGCAACAAAATAAACCGATTTGTGTAGAACTTTGACAGCGTAGCAAAGTAGCGACTGCGCGATCGAACTAAATCGCTCGTTGGCGTATCACATAAATTTTAATATTAACGTACCGGGTAACCCAATATTAAATTTCAGATGAATGAAGTACAATAAAGAGCATAATACTGTTTTATTTGCAAGTAATTAACGAACCCAGTCAAAACAGAATTATTTTTATACAGTCTAAAATTTGACCTAAATAAAAATAAGTTTGCAGGTAGTAGGAATTACAATTAAAATAATCATATCATTATATTTATCACATCATACCATTGCACTATATATAATGTTTTCCCTATTAAATTTCTTTTGTTTTCCATCATCTATAGCTTGTCTGCCCATTTATTGAACTTTGCCACTGCCATAGGTTATTCATCCCTTAGTTTGACTGTGTACGCTGATCGGCACTTTTACACTTTTCGTTCTATAAATGTTTCCACTTTTTCTTTCAAATTTCCATTTTCGTACCTAAGTTGCTGTATTTAATTTCTACATTCTTGCTGTCCCCTTCTAACTCCTTTAATTTCTTCCATCATTTCTTTTACCTCTTGTATGTCTTTGATGTCTACATCACTCAGTTTTGACACAGACTAACGCAAAACCTAACCTGCTAACATCGAATTTGACATAAGACTTACAGTGTCACCAGTGTCAGTTATCAGCCATATGATTTAATGCACGACATGACTTCATCAGTTCCAAAGCCGACTAGACCACAAATTCTAATGAACACCCTTTACAAAAATATATCATTAGTAAAAGAATTTTCACTTTATCTGGCAACATTGTGTTAGGAAACAATCTCGCCCACCTCCGGTGCAAGGCTTTTCTTGTCCGTTGTCTCAGTCTGGCAGTTGCCATCAACTCGAATGGTCCTGTAGCGATTAGACAACTGTTTTTGATTGTTTTTTAGTAGTGTTTAGTTCTTCTAGTTGTTAATTGTTATTAATTAATGATTACTTTGACAATTCTTACTTATCAACAAATGTCCTTTTATCTAGTTTACTTATCCCTATACGTAAATTTACATTAATTGATGCACAATTTTTCTTTTGTCGATATCTCAAGAACGGAAAGAAATTAACCTAAAGTGTATTATGAATTTTTTTTTTCAGAATCACCTATAGAACACATGGTGTAAGTTTGTCGGTTACCTCAGGGAACACCCTGTATATCTCTTTTAGGTTTCAATGCTTTTTGTAATGTAACCTAAGCTTCTTGAATAAATAAAAATTAGTATCCAAAAATAGACGTTTTATATTTATTACAAATCACTTACAAAGTCGTCCTTTAAACATTATTTTGATAGAGTGCAGTGTCGTTGTCAATTTTTCAAAACAAGTTTCAAATTTTGAGTTATATCATCTAAAAATTCAGGATCTGGTCCATTCTCACAATGACGTGATTCAGTAAATTATTGCAAAGTAAACACTGTCTTCCTCATAAAAATTAACATATATTTAACATACGCTACATGTTTCGGCTTATATATTAAACCATCTTTAGGCTAAAAGATAAAGCTTATAAAAATACGGGGAAAAAAACTTAAGAGCAAACACCTCACCTAATGTCAAAAGTGTTGTAGATAAACAAATAATTTATTTCATTTAACATGTCGGTCACGTTGTCTTGTGTCTGTTTTAATTTTAATTGTTTGTTTATTTATGACTGTCCACTTTTGACATTAGGTGGGGTGTTTGCTCTTTAGTTTTTTTCCCCGTATTTTTATAAGCTTTATCTTTTAGCCTGAAGATGGTTTAATATATAAGCCGAAACATGTAGCGTATGTTAAATATATGTTAATTTTTATGAGGAAGACAGTGTTTACTTTGCAATAATTTATATCAACTAGTTGTATTATTTTATACGGAACTCAGTTAGTTGTGGCATCATGAGAAAGAGGATTTTTTCCCATTCCAATGATATACGGAGTTCCAAATTCCTTCCCCAAGTCTTTTCATTCCACATACAAAAATTTATACCTAGAAATTTTGAAGTTTGGCAGAAGTACAAAAATTGCAGTTCAAGCAATTGTTCTTTGTTTTGTTTGTTATGAACAAGGCTAGAAACGCGGACCAAGTGTTTTCCGTTGTTGCTGACATACATATAATCTTTGGGCGCGAGGGTATGAATGCTAGCAGGGCCGTCGTTACAGCAGGTGCGAGCGTGCGGCCGCACCGGGCGGCAGTTTTTGGGGGGCGGCTATTTTTCTTAACAAATTATTATATTTTTTTATTATATGATATGATTGCTCCAACGTACGAACATTAAGGCCCTGAACACACGGGGATTCCGTATCCGAGATTCGGTATGCGGGATACAGAATCTGAGTCTGTTCAGACACGACGACTGAATCTCAGACGCGGGCCTTCAGTCACTTGCAGTGCCGTGCTGTTATGGACCTATCATAGCTGTTCTTTGTTTCTGTCGAATTAGTCTAGAAGTGCTGTATTTAAAGTCAGGGATTGGGCTCTACTAAGCTAATAAATTTTTCATTGTCAAAAAGTGTACGCACTATGATCGTTGTATAGTAAGGAACGCCCTGCTTATTCGATTTAAATAAAAGTTGAAGAAAATCTGCTACGCCTATGATATGATATCATATGTTCTGGCTGGCAAAAGTAGGCGTGTCCAGGCCCTGGTACACGTGGACTCATATGCTCCATATGCTCCAATGGTAAATCGGTATCCGAGATACAGAATCTGTCGCCAGCGGCCGAAATGGAGAGATAAGGAAAATCGGCCGCCGGCGACACATCCCTGACTTTAAATACAGCACTTCTAGACTAATTCGACAGAAACAAAGAACAGCAATGCTAGGTCCATAACAGCACGGCACTGCAAATAGCTGAAGGCCCGCGTCTGAGATTCAGTCGCCGCGTCTGAATAGACCCAGATTCTGTATCCCGAATCTCGGATACGGGATCCCCGTGTGTTCAGGCCTAATATTACTGAATCTGCCAAATGCCTTTAATCACTTAAAAATAATTTTCAAAGCTGTCGAACAGATGCCTCTTTTAAACAATTATTGGTTGATGCTGGAGAACTGAAACGGGCCAATTCGTGCCACATGTATTTACCTATTCTATACCTTTTGATTATATACCCAATTAGTAGTAAAGCCTGCCAGTATGTGTTCTTATGTTTAATTTACGTAACAACGCAGTATAAGTACGAATCGATGTAAGTGACCGCAGGCTATAAGTTTCCGAGTGCGAACACACCAGTGCAATGTGCAAGTGAACTCATTCGCGCTAAAGTTGGTGAACCGCACGGATCGACCTATTCGGACCCTAGTAGGTGAATAGCGCGGATCAATTGATTCGCTACCAAATTGGCCAAGTGAAGTCTTGTGTGTGTCCACCGCGGGGTACGGGCAGCTCTAGGCGAGATGCAAGCCATAGAAGTAAAACAACACATTGGAGGCGCCAGCAGTGTCCAAATCGACGGCGCTTGAAGAAAAATTTCGACCGCAGCATCCCAGCGGTCCATGGGCTACTTGTTGAACAAAGGGAAACAAGATTAGCCCTGGTGGAAACCGCGCTACGAGGTCAGAAAACAATTACAATATTGTTGATAATTGTTTTAACGAAACATTGTTCAACTATGAGCAAGGGGCTCGCTGCCAAGTAACGGGGAAGTACCGGTCGGCATTACGTCATTTGCTGATTTGGCGTCCAGGGGCTGCAAATAGAGACGCATTCTAAAGAATCGACAACTTCGCGTTCAAGCTATTCGTGTGTGCGGAATTATTTTATACATTGCTCTCGTAAGCTTTGGCTTTGCATGGGCTACTGAACGTTTAGTATCCAGTTAAGGCATGTTCTCATGTGCAGTGCACAACTGCTTTATGAACTTGTTTTGTGTATATTTCTTTGTGTGTCTATGTTTGCTTACATATTATATGTATTCCTGTAAACTGTTGGGTTTTTATTACTATTGGTGTTTGCATTTGTAAGTATAACATTTCAGGTGTCAGCGGGCTGACCTCAACAATATTAGTTTACCCTTACCCGCACTGACGATGTGAATAGAGCCTCATAGCTCATCGACTAGTTAAGCTAGCGAACCAGATAATTGTAACGTAATCATTCAGTAGGTGTAGGGCTAGGCAAAAGGCCGTATTACAGAACTAACGGGTGAATTGGAAATCGAAGCGAAATTCTCGTCCGAATCTAAAGCCCGACCGAGAAAAAAGCGAAGCAATTTTTACATGAAGGTAAAGACGAACCGATACACAACCCTGAATAAAAGTTCAAAGTTGATATATTTTTTGGTGTGTTGTACACAATAATTCAATATTTTTTCTACGATCGTGTCAAAATGACAACTTTTTGCACAGTTTCTAAAGTCAAAAGTGACGTAATATTAGCGCTCGAATTACGTCTTTTTAACACGTTGCCATTGGAGGCCGCTAGCGCGTTGTGCTTTTAAACTCGTCGCACGTGCTTTAAAGGCGTACGTATACATTAGTATCATAATATACTATAAAAGAAAGATTCGAACTTTTAAGGGTTGATGCAAATTATTTTTCTTTTCTTTACAATATTTCATTGCTTTCCACTTTTAATAAAAATTAATTAGTCAAACACTGCATGGATTTGCATACATACTTATCCCATAGTGGTATTTATAATAGTTACCTAAACGGCTTGGAACATAGAGATGGGCTGCTCTTATTTATGACTTTGATTGGGTTAAACGAACATGAAACTAATAATCCTTTAAATACTCTTAAGTATATAACAGAAAATAATTTAGAAAACACTTTCCCCAATTAAGTAATATTTCTTAGAATCTTACTCACTGTACCCATCTCAGTTGCTTCTGGGGAACGAAGTTTCTCCAAACTAAAAATAATCGAAAATTATTTAAGATCATATATGTCGCAGGAACGTTTAACTGGTTTGGCATTAATCTCCATCGAACATGAATGTGCCAAAAATTTAAATTATGATAAAATAATGTGTTTTCTGAAAAAAAAAGCCCGAAGATATATTTAGTTTTTTTATGTACCTATGTATTTGTGTCTGAGTCAGATTTTTTCGAATTTAATTTTTTATGTACGTATTATGTATGTGTTACTATGTAGTATATAGTATATGTATATTTAACCGTATTATATTTTTTAATAAACATTTTTTTTAAATTTAGCCATTTTTTAATAGTTACAGACATAAGGGCAATAATTTAAAAACCTGCACCGGGCGGCGAAAAGTCTAGCGACGGCCCTGAATGCTAGAGCTGCAGCAAGGGTCTACGCTGCACAGATTTCTGCTCAAATGCATCCAACTCACAAAACATTTTTAAACTTGCACAATAGACAGCGAACAACCAGTAGCCCAATTCCAGTAAGAACTGCAGGTAGACCAAGAAGAGCAGAGTCGGAGGAAGCGATTTTGGATTTTGTTACAAACATTCCAGGCTGGAATTTTGTCAGTGGCTAATAAACCAAAATGATCTTGATCCAAATTTTATTTTATAAATTTTCTGAAGGTACGAGTGTCTCTTTTAATAACAACGGATGTGTTACTATTCACAACGTCTATCATTGGGTAGCTGAGAACCCACACGTGTACTATTCTGGAAGACATTAATGTAGATTTTCAATTAATGTTTTGGTGAGTATCATATCTGTATAATAATCCAGAACACTACATGCCCTGTTACACGCGCAAAAGTACCATGGTTGCATTCGTACGTTTCTACTTTCGGGGTTTTGTAAACAAACTTCTCAGTGCTTTTAATAGAGATATTATCACAGAAAACAATTACTTATTATGCCTACCACTTGTGTTTTTTAAAACTACTGACACAGCTTTGAAGGCAAGTCCATTTTGTTTAATAATAAATCGGGTTAATTGAACGGTGCCAAGCACTGCAGACAAACGAACAAACAAGCCAGCAGCCTTATGTTAACGTAACTTTAGAAGGCGTGTCTGCACTCTGCAGTTTACGTTACATAACCTATAGTTTTGCAAATTTTTATGCGTAGCCTCTTTCGTGTTTCCTTTGTGGTGATTAGTTTTCTAGCAGTGGCTACAAGTATTAATTCTGTGATAATCGTCTACTGTGCATCAGATAACTGTAGTACAAAGCAAGGTAAGGGAATAGCGTTGTTCAGATTTCCCAAAAATTTACAACGGGATTATTAGTGTAAATTTTGCAAAAGCAAGAATTGGACTCCGACTAATGTTGCACGGTTATGTGAGGTAAGTAGTTTTGAATAAAATTGTACCTGCAATATTACTGGTTCTCATTTGTTGCAGCGTCACTTAGAAGTATCGCAAATTAAAACTAACGCTCATAACATTAGAACATTGAAAACGAATGCAGTACATGCTATTCTTACATCGTCTAATCCTGGAAATGTTTCTAACCTCTACCATCAACATCCAACTCTACGAGTGCATCTTCGACTGTAATTATTAACAACGCAGCTACGACTGAGGTTTGTACACATTTGTATGTAAAGCCTATATGTTGTACTTGTTATTAATTACTATCTTTATTCAATAGAGACGAGTACGACCGAAAGCAAGATGGCAAGACAAAATTCTAAACCACTTCGATTCAGCGCGGTGACTCAATCACTGGGTTTACTATCAGTCTTATCATCATCATACCTATATAATAATCCAGAACACTAAATTCCCTGTTACACGCGCAAAAGCACCATGGTTGCATTCGTACGTTTCTATTTTCGGGGTTTTGTAAACAAACTTCCCAGTACTTTTAATAGCAATATTATCACAGAAACCAATTACTTATTATGCCTATTACTTGTGTTTTTTAAAACTATTGACACAGCTTCAAAGGCAAGTCAATTTTGTTAAATAATAAAGCGAGTTAATTTCTGGCCTATTGAACGCTCCCAAGCGCCGAAGTAAAGATATCCAAGCCGTACGTTTAACATAACTTAAGAAGGCGTGTTTGCAGTTTACGTTACATAACCTATAAATTATTTACGCCTTTTACAAGTGAGCAAGACGCTTTTTTATTATTATTTCACTGCAGTCTGCAAGTACGGCTTGGTTTTCGTGACATGAAGATCTGCGCGCATCTCATACTGCCAAACCAGCAGATGGACAAATAATTCGCCCAGTAAAGTCAAACAACAAGACGGTTATCACCAACAAGCAGGTAAATCATGCTGTTATGGCAGTGAATAAGCGGAATTTATTATTATTTCACTGCAGATTCTTTTAAAGTAGATGTTCAAATGATTGATGCTTGCCATCGCTTGGGGAAGCCAACATCTGATAAAACAAGACCAAGAGGAATCATCGGGAAATTTGTTAGAAGATTGGACAAGGAGGAGTTTCTAAGGTGCAGGTATAAAGTTTGTTTATAGTAATAATGTTGGGGTTCATCGGTATCTGCTGATGTTGATTAATTGCTTCATCGATTTTGTCTGTTTTATAATTTTGTTTCTTTTGGGATGAGTGGTGGCATTATTAAGGTTGTGCATTTAAATATTCGGTCGCTAGGTACTAGATGGCTTTAATGATTTTAAGGATCTTCTACAGTCCTTAGATTGTGATATGGTTGGTATGACAGAAACATGGGCATCGCCCAAAATTACTGATGATGCAATGCATATACCTGGCTACAAAATTTTGCGAAAAGATCGAATAACCGATACATGGGGAGGAAGAATAGGTATCCACATTAAAACAAACTTACAATTTTCTATTATTCCTACAGCAAGTAGTGGTATAGCTATTGGACAGTTGTAGATCAAAATTATTTTTAAAAATGTAACGGTTGTCATAGGAACAGTTTATCGAAGGCAGAAGTTTGGATGCGCTGACTTTATTTATGCCTTGGAGGACTCCTTTTCACTTATTGCACATATGACGAACGAGCGTGGGTGATTTTAACATATATATGTTATCTATAAATGATAAAAGTACTGAAAAATAATTTTCTATGATGGAGAGTTGGGGGTTTAAGCAACTAATTGAGACACCCAAACGCATTACTAAAAGCAGCTCTACATTACTGGACCTTATTTTGGTAAACGATACAAAATATATAGTCAATTACGGTGCGACTGATGTACATAGAGTATCCGATGAATGTTTGGTTTATTGTGACTACCCTATTAAATGTAAATTGCATCGCAAAAGTTTTTGTATACTTACAGAGATTTTGCTAATTTTGATTACGAGGAGTTCTATAACGACCTTCAGTCTTTTCCATGGCACAATTTAATAAATTTAATCAATATACACAAACTTAGCAAACTTATTTCATTTCCATGCGCCTGTTAAAACTGTAAAAATTTCTAGATTCAAAGCTCCATGGATGACTCCGAATATAAAACTAATGATGTCTCTTAGAGATAAACCCTTAATAAAATTTAAAAATATGAAACCCCGGGCACTGGGAATATTATAAATCTGTATGTAACTATACATCATTTGCTATAAAAAAAAAGGCATACTTTAATTATCAATTAAATCAAAATGGGTTTAATACCATTTGGAAAGGGCTGAAGAAAATTAACATCACTGACAGCCATGGAAAAATAGAAATTCCTCAGTCTAAGTGATGCTAATAAGATCAATAATGCTTTCATTGATTCGGCTAAGTCCATGTCTTCGGTTACTAACAAAGATCTTTTAACTTTTTACTCAAACAATAATTTACAAAATTTTGAAACTAAATTTACTTTTAATACTATCACCGAGGAGGATGTATCAAAAATCATAAATAAAATTAAAACCAATGCTGTTGGATCTGATAATTTAAGTGTAAAAATGAAAAAACTCTGCTGCCCGTTATTATTACCTATACTAACCAACATTATTAATTCATGTATACTCAGTTCCACATTTCCTAACACTTGGAAAAATGCTCAAGTCATACCAATTCCCAAAATTAGCACACCGACTGACTACAAGGAACTGAGATCGATTAGTATTTTGCCATGTCTTTCGAAGGTACTTGAGAAAGTTATGACATTACAAATAAGGCATTACGTTGAAACTTTGAAATCATTGCAGATACTCAATCTGGCTTTAGACCAGGCTATAGCTGTACAACTGCACTTTTAAATATAACTGACGATATCTTCACTGCTCTTGACAATAACAGACTAACCACAGTTATTATGCTAGACTATTCCAAAGCTTTTGACACGATAAGTCAGGTTGTGTTAATTGCTATTCTACACTATATCGATTTTGATGAAAGTGCAATGGATTTTTTTAAAAAGCTATATAACTGACAGGACTCAAACTGTAGTAGTCAAAGACACAAAATCTGAATCGTTAAAAATTACACATGGAGTCCCTCAAGGATCAATTCTGCGTCTGCTGCTCTATATTATTTATACGTTTGAATTGAGGAGTGCATTAAAGTACTGTCAATATCACCTATACGTAGACGATACTCAATTAACTTATACTTTTGATTCTGATAATGCCCATGTTGCAAATTTAGAAATAAATACTGACCTTAAAAATCTTATTGAATTTTCGGAAAAACATAACCTAAGAATTAATGCTTCAAAATCATTAAACTAAATATTGATATTAACGTAAACAATTCCACATTACAAACATTACATTTAAAAGACATGTTTCTGCCACTTTACAAAAATGTTACTTGAATTTAAAAATGATCTACCACAACTGTTTTTTGCTTAATAAAAGAATTAAATCTATACTTTGTGAGTCTCTGGTTTTATCTCATTTCAATTATTGTGATAGCGTATATGGGCCATGTATAGACAGTGCGGACAGTAAAAGAATTCAGCGTAGGCAAAATACATGCCTGAGGTTAATTTATGGTATTAGAAAATTTGATCACATAACACATAAACTTAACGAAATTAAATGGTTAAATATACACAATCGTAGAATACTTCATTCAGCCACATTGTTTCATAAAATTATCTTAAATAAAGTACCCTCTTATTTACTTAATAAATTTGTATTTAGATGTGACGTTCATAGAGTTAATAATATAATAATAATATAATAATAATAATCTTTATTAGCATTAAGCTACATAATTCAAACATTCAAATTTCCCTTAAAATATAAATAACAAACATATTAATAATAATAATAATATAGATAATCCAAATAATCGAAAATAATAACAAAACCATATAAGAGAATAATCAAATCTATAAGTATATAAAAAAGTAATTAAGATTAAATGTCAATATTATCTATAACATGCTTTGCGCAATTGCTTTTAAATGTTCTTATACTATCACTTCTTTTTACATAATCAGGTAGGGAATTATACATTATTAGGCCTTTGTAAAAAATGTTATTCTGCATATAAGTAGTTTTGACTGTTCTTATGTAAAAATTGTTTTGGGATCTAGTGTTGTGTTCATGTATCTCCTTTACTTATATGTCTATATGTTTTGTTATATATTGAATTGGTTACCAATAAATGCAATTATTATTATGTAAAAGCAAGATTTATTGAATTGCGTATTTTAACTTTCCCGTGTACCTACATTTATTACTGTTTACTCTATTTTAAAGGTAACATGCATCTTTTTGCTACCTACAACAATGATTCTTATAATACTAGGAATAATGTCAAAATTATCTTATCTATTATCGGGCTGTATTTTTTAACTGTCTGCCTGGACATGTAAGGGAACTTCCACTGCCAAAGTTTAAAGTTACACTAAAAGCATTTTTAATAAATAATGCTATTGTCAACATGAATGAATTTTTAACTTTTAATTTTAATGACTGGCTCTAAGCCTGTTTTACGTACTGAATTTGGAATAAATATGTATATGTAATTAAATGTGAATTGTATATATTGTATGTATTTGGTGTGGCATTTGTCGTAGTAGACATGTGGCGAACCATTTTTTTTGTAATGGCACAAGAAGTATCTATATCTATCTACCGCACGAAACTTTACATGCGGCATGCGCCGCGGGCTACACCTAGTTTTGAATAATCAGTATTAGCACCACTTTTGCTTCCAAACATAATTTGAGGTGCAATTTTTTCCAATTCTTAAATGAAGATTTAGAAGAGCAATAGATAATTTAAAATTGAATGAATTGCTAAATTTATGATTGCAGTTAGATGGTGCACCACCACATTTTGCAGCTAAAGTTCGGGAATGGTTATACTTAAATTTTAGAATTCGCTGGATAGATCATACAAGTCTTGTGATTTAGATTTTTTTTGTGTGGGGCTACTAAAGAATACAGTTTATCAAACGCCAGTAAATACCCAGGAAGTACACGAACAACGAATTGAACATTTATTGTAACAATTCTGCTATTCTGTTTGTTATTTTGTCAAATAAACTAGTTACTAACATTTTTGAAAAAGATTGTAATAATTTTTTATTAGGATAACAAGAAACTTATCAGTTAATCACGTGCACATTTTAATGTGATTTAATCGATATGCCATGATTATATCAACGTTGCTAAATTATTAAAAACTTTAAACAAAGCTCCGAAAGCCATCATTTGTACCACATTGAGGGATGGGGTAAGCATAAGGGCAGTGTTAAGAAGAACACGTGATACTGAAACAATTTTTTAAAAACAAGGCACAATTATGCAGCAACTAGCATTTTTAAAAATGATGGTATCTTGATATTTTTATTAACTTAGTTTTCTATGAAGGTAATCGTACATATACATTACAATAAAAAAACATACAATAGTCAACAATAGTATGTTACAGTATAATATAAAGGTTCCTCAGCCAATTTATTGCAGCAGGGGTCGCATCTACGAAATCATCTGAGCTGCCCTGGAATGCTGTATGTATGCATTGGGACGTCATATACCTTATTTCGTTATAGGTATTTAAAATTTATGGTAAAGATTCATAAAAGGTGGCGCAAAAGTCCTCACTCGATTTCCTAAGGCAGTAACTTCGTTTGTAAATAAAATGAATTGGTTCTGTTTGTTGATTATGTTTATTTAGACGTTAATTTTTTTCCATTAAGTCGCTAAGATAATATCGGTCAAGTGGACACCGCCAGAGTTGATGCACATTCCGGCTCGTTTCACAGCATTTTCCATGACTTTTCTCAAAATTTCTGGTGATATATTCTTCACTTCTAGTTAGATGTTCTCCTTTAGGGCCGCCAAGATCTGTGGCTTGTTCGTATAGACCCGTGACTTCAGAATACCCCAAAGAAAGGAGTCTGGAATGGTCAAATTGGGCAATCTCCAGGGACAGTTCAAATATCCAAAATGAGAGATTAAGCGGCAGGGAAAAACTTGCTTCAGAATATCCACTGTGGCTCGTGCTGTGTGTGCGGTTGCACTTTGTACGGGAACATCTTCAAGCGTTTCACCAAAATTCGCTGTAAAGATCGTGTACTGATGCCCAATTGCATGGCCCGTCCTCTGGCTGATGTTTGAGGATCCTCTTGGACATCTGCAGCAACAGCAGCGATATTCTCGACTGAACGAATACTCTGGAGCCGACCACGTCTGCAACTGTCCCGTGTTGAGCCAGTCTCCTCGAGGCAAGCGGTTAACCACCACAGTGTTTGCCCAATTGATCCCACACGACCAAGAAATCTACGACGAAATTCACGTTGAGCCAAAACTACTGACCAATTATTTGTCGAAAACATTGACATAATTATTCCGCGTTCTTGAGGAATATAGCGATCGATGGTTTGTCTACATGTATTCTGCTTCTCTTTACTTCACAAATGTCAAAGTCGCAATGACATAAAGCGCCATTTGCAAAAATGAGAGCATCTTCCGATA
The DNA here is from genome assembly GCA_940337035.1 of Agriotes lineatus. Taxonomy (NCBI): domain Eukaryota; kingdom Metazoa; phylum Arthropoda; class Insecta; order Coleoptera; family Elateridae; genus Agriotes; species Agriotes lineatus. The sequence continues at coordinate 108,567 of CALNHX010000230.1, forward strand.
GGGTGATTACTTTTGCGCCACCTGTTATAATACATATGTAATAGTATATTACATAACAAGCTGCGAAAGTGGTATATATCGTGTGAGTATATTTAAGAAACGAGGCAAAGCCGAGTGACTTTAAATACGAGCGTACAATACACTTTCGAGCGAGTTATATACGCTATTTTTTCTACTACCATAATAGACACATTTTTGCAATTTAATGAATGACAGCTTTATTGTGACAACTGACAGTCAGTAGTTTTTAGGTTAAAATGACATATTTAGCCCACTATATAACTACAGTCTTTATACAAAACAGTAATTTCACTCAGCCAAAATCATGTCCCCGAATTCCAGGGCGCATATTCCTATTCCAATATTTCGACTCCCAGTATATGCGCAGTAGTTACAGTAGGCGTGTTTTTGATATTGGCAGTTGACGATTAAGTCAATTGCCGACAAAGGAGTGACCTGACTGTATGAAAACTACCACTTTCATATGTGGGCATGGGGAAAATGCTTTTCTGTACCAGACTGCATTTGCAAACACTAAGATTATTTCCTAAGCAATATGTTGTGTGCAGCGCTACAGAATTAGAACTCATATGTGTAACTAAACTGCTTGTTTCTACAACTGTCAAACAAAGATGACATTTACGCATCGCTATCGATATGCAGAGCTTGCTTTTTTCTAACCTGACAAAAATAAGTTATATATTTTACGTTACCATGGGCGACTTGAAAAAATGCATTTTGCACACCTGGGTGCAAAACAGTATTGATATTCTTGTTTAGTGGTAGTAGAAAAAATATTGTCTGTATTTCGTGGACGAAATGAGGGTTTTTTGGTGCATTAAAATTACTTTTTGCACCCACCTAATAATCTTTGATAAAAGTGATATTCTCCCGCACAGCAAAAAACAATCATTTCATGCGCTTAATACAAAAATCACTATTTTGCACTCTTCTGTGCAGAACAACTGTAAGGTTTTTGTCCTGTATCAGTGCTTACATGTGTAATTAAATTATATTTGTGTTGCTTTATATTCACCAACAGTGCAAGTATACTGCTTTTCTCCTGTATGAGTTTTCATATGTGTAACTAAACGACTTTTCACTGCTGTTCCGTATTCACAAACTGAGCAACTATATGGCTTTTCTCCTGTATGAGTTTTCATATGTGTAACTAAACTACTTTTCACTGCTGTTCTGTGTTCACAAATCGAGCAACTGTATGGCTTTTCTCCTGCATGATTCTTCACATGTTTAACTAAATCACCTTTTCTTGCTGTTCTGTATTCACAAACCGAGCAACTGTATGGCTTTTCTCCTGTATGAGTTCTTATATGTTTAACTAATTGATTTTTCTCTGCTGTTCTGTATTTACAAACCAAGCAACTGTATGGCTTTTCTCCTGAATGATTCTTCACATGTCTAACTAAATTACTTTTAGTTGCTGTTCTATATTCGCAAACTGAGCAATTGTATGGCTTTTCTCCTGTATGAGTTCTTATATGTTTAACTAATTGATTTTTCTCTGCTGTTCTGTATTTACAAACCAAGCAACTGTATGGCTTTTCTCCTGAATGATTCTTCACATGTCTAACTAAATTACTTTTAGTTGCCGTTCTGTATTCACAAACCGAGCAATTGTATGGCTTTTCTTCTGCATGATTCTTCACATGTACAACTAAACTACTGTACCTTGCTGTTCTGTATTCACAAACCGAGCAATTGTATGGCTTTTCTCCCGTATGAGATCTCATATGTGTAACTAAACAAATTTTCTGTGCTGTTCTGTATTCACAAACCGAGCACTTGTATGGCTTTTCTCCTGTATGAGATCTCATATGTTTAACTAAATAAATTTTCTGTGCTGTTTTGTATTCACAAACTGAGCAATTATATGGCTTTTCTCCTGTATGAGTTTTCATATGTGTAACTAAACTACTTTTCACTGCTGTTCTGTGTTCACAAATCGAGCAACTGTATGGCTTTTCTCCTGCATGATTCTTCACATGTTTAACTAAATCACCTTTTCTTACTGTTCTGTATTCACAAACTGAGCAACTGTATGGCTTTTCTCCTGAATGAGTTTTCATATGTGTAATTAAATTACTTTTTACTACAGTTCTGTATTCACAAACCAAGCATCTGTATGGATTTTCTCCTGCATGATTCTTCACATGTTTAACTAAATTACTTTTAGTTGCTGTTCTATATTCGCAAACTGAGCAATTGTATGGCTTTTCTCCTGTATGAGTTCTTATATGTTTAACTAATTGATTTTTCTCTGCTGTTCTGTATTTACAAACCAAGCAACTGTATGGCTTTTCTCCTGAATGATTCTTCACATGTCTAACTAAATTACTTTTAGTTGCCGTTCTGTATTCACAAACCGAGCAATTGTATGGCTTTTCTTCTGCATGATTCTTCACATGTACAACTGAAACTACTTTTCCATGCTGTTCTGTATTCACAAACCGAGCAATTGTATGGCTTTTCTCCTGTATGAGATCTCATATGTGTAACTAACCAAATTTTCTGTGCTGTTCTGTATTCACAAACCGAGCAATTGTATGACTTTTCTCCTGTATGAGTTTTCATATGTGTAACTAAACGACTTTTCACTGCTGTTCCGTATTCACAAAATGAGCAACTGTATGTCTTTTCTCCTGCATGATTTTTCATATGTGTAACTAAGTTACTTTTTGTTGCAGTTCTGTATTCACAAACTGAGCAACTATATGGCTTTTCTCCTGTATGAGTTTTCATATGTGTAACTAAACTACTTTTAGTTGCCGTTCTGTATTCGCAAACTGAGCAATTGTATGGCTTTTCTCCTGTATGAGTTCTTATATGTTTAACTAATTGATTTTTCTCTGCTGTTCTGTATTTACAAACCAAGCCAACTGTATGGCTTTTCTCCTGAATGATTCTTCACATGTCTAACTAAATTACTTTTAGTTGCCGTTCTGTATTCACAAACTGAGCAACTGTATGGCTTTTCTTCTGTATGGGTTTTCATATGTCTAACTAAATGACTTTCCCATGCTGTTCTGTATCCACAAACCGAGCAAGTATAAAATTTCTCTTCACTACAAGCAACATTTACGTTCTTTTTGTCAAATGTTTTGTTTTCATAATTTTCATCCTTTAATTCGATGACTTCTTGTTTAATAGATAGCTTATCAAAACTTTCATTGCTATTCATGTTTTCTGCTCTACACGATGTAGTTTCTGAAGAAGTAAAATACTGATTTTCCATAGATCCTTATTTAATGGTGATTGTTTGAAGGTTTCTTTTTATGGTATATGAGCCAAGGAAAGTTTGATATCTTCACATCTAGAACAAAAGCAGATTGTCATTAAATAATAATAAGAATTTTGCAAGCTGCAAGGATGCCCCCAAGAGGTTCTATTAAATTCGTTCCCAAAAGCAGAATATGCAGGTGAGCAGTCTGAATCTAAACTTTTTATATATCATAAAAACCAGCACTACTGAGCTTCTATACAGATTGTGCTTAACAGATGATATCGGAAGAATTCAAATAAAAATAGAAAATTAATATAAATAACATGCTGACTTTATGCATGGTTTCCTACATCAATTAATTGCAATTATGCAGAAGACAACATGCTAAAATATCTAAGTGATTTTTTTAGCAAATTTACATTAAATTTCAAGTTTTTTTCAAGGAAACAAGCAGTAATAGTTTAGGTGCAGGAAAATGGGTGAAAAAGAAAGGACAGGATTAGATAATAGAAAAGATAGAGGTTATGGGAAGTCAGTAATAAAATTCCATCTGCTGATAAGAGATAAAAAAACCATTAGTGGAAATCCCTAGGCACAAAGTCTAACTCGAAGACTGTAGGATAGACAACACACATTTAAGCGCAACAAAAAGGGAGTCTTGTAATATTATTACTGAAATATTTACATTTACAGAGAACTTGGCACCTATCAGCAAATCGTTAGGTTGTACGATTAAAATATGGATAATGGTACTTGTGATGTTGAACATTTTATCTAATTTAACCGGATCTTTATTTCTTATTACATCTCAAAGTTAATTGTACTGTTTGAACATACGGTATAATGTGCTATATATTGATAGTCACTAACGACTGCGACCAAGTAGGCCGCGACAGGTTCGTCAAGGTGTCTGCCTGTTTTCCTCCCGCAGCGCTATTACAGTTCTTCGCTCGGGACTGGCTGCAATTTATAAAATGAATATTGATAAAAAAACAATTTTTATGTTTCTAAGTTACCAGGTTCAATAAGAAAGAAAATTTGCTCCTTCTCTTAACGGAAAGAACATGAAAGACTTAGGAGAAAAATTTTATCCCTGTTTAATAATAGACAGGTAGAAGGATTTCAATCAATATTAATCAATAATCATCTGAGAGATGTATGTATGTATAATCGTTAACCTCTTGTTACCTTAGCGGTGTAGAGGCTGGTGCTTTGTACGCTAGCATCTGGCGGTGTAGTGCTCAACCTGCCCCGAGTTACGAGATACAAAGTTGGAGCACGTCGCTAAGCGCTATTTTAATCACACCTTCATAACCTGCGACTAAAGAGCCTCTTAGTCATGGGTTGAAGTTAGTTTCAGACAGTATTTGCTTTATTAGCCACAGCCAAAACTCAATTAAGTTAGTTTTCAACAGTCAACTTTGACGTTTGTCAAGCATAATTTAACCTAACTTAAGGTTCCTTCTAGTAGTATTCAACTAAAGCAAAATCATAAGTTCGGATTTCAGTCATTTAGCGTTTTTCCTTGGCAGGATAAATTTACATTTTTATGTGAAATGACAGCAATGGTTGAGACTGTTTTGGATTTACTAAAATGTTATTACCTTGTAAGCAAAAGATTTTATTAAGTGTTAAAGTTACAAAAATTGCGTACCTCTTTGAAAGCATGCACACAAACTCCAAAATATATAAAATCATAACATGCTGGTATTCTTACAGACGTTTTTACAAAAATGGGTAAAAGTATGTCAACTGATAACGAGTAATTACTAAAATAGTAGTTGGTTGCATTTACTTTCACGGCAACATTTAGCCGTTGCCTGGTGTCGCCACCAAGGGCATTTAGTGCATAAGACTGAGTGGCCGCAAAATCACTTCTCGTACCACGAAATAAAGGCGCCGCGCCGCCCGCTCTTTGATGATCCAGTTACTTAGACCTTACTTGTTAGTTGCATTTGTCACTTCGTCGTGTAACTGCGTATTTGCAAAATTGTGTTTTTATAACCATTTCTGTAGCTGTGCTATTTTAAGTTTTAATGACATTCTGTTAATTATAAATAAAATTGTTAAGTTAAATTTCTTTATTTCTGAGTAAAATTGTGTTTTTTCTGTGTAAATATTGAAGCAAAACGCTCAAAAAGACTTAGTCACCGATGTAGTGCAAAAGGTAGAGCTTTTCCAAGTATAAAACCTTACAAGAAAAAGTGTAATTTAATAAAGTATTTTGAAAGGTTAGTAAAAATGGTGCAGTTAAACTAATTCTCAACGTTTATCCATAAACAGTTCTTCTATAGCCAGAAATTAAAGAAGTTAAAAATCGCAGATGATCCATCACCTAATCTTGTCAGTCGTAGAAACACAAAATAAAATTACAACTAATGCTGTGTAAAGGTAAGAATAAATTAGAACTGAAAACTTATTTTAGCGAGTAAACTATAAATATAAGTTTAAAACAAATGATGGTTAGCGTTTCGAGTATCATGAAATCATTTAACAAATTCGAAGCTTGTACACATATTTACCTTTTGTACATTTATTTTAATGTTTTTATATGAAATCAGTTAAATGCCTATTTTCCTATAATATAAATAAAAAATTAAAAGTTTTGAAGTACGTTCAAAGTAACAAAAGCTTCCCGAAAACTTGACTGTAATAAAAAAAGAGAAACTGTAAATATTTGTTTATTTAAAACTGTTGATTGATTTGAAATAAGTAGAAACTTCTTTTTTGCACTCCCGGGACTAAACGACCTACTTTAGGCGTCACTTTTAATCCCTGAGGGATTACATTTTTTCAAAATGATATTATTTAACATGACCTTAGTTACTCATATACATTTCCTAAGCCATCTATTTTTTTGAATCAAACGTATAAATTGTAAAACCAGCAAAATCAGACTTATTTCATGATTTGTGATCAAATGATGCACCTTTGTCCCTTGGTATGTAATATACTATTTTGTACAAAAAATAATGCAAGTGCTACAAATACATAAATATCAAAACAAAGTTTAGAAATATTTTTGTTTGTCGGTTCTAGCTGTGAAGTGGTGACTATGGATCTTGAGATACCGCCGACAAATACCTCGACTGATACTGGCAATGTAAATGATGAAAAAATTGAACTGTCGATAGAAAAAGAAATTCCACGTGAAGAACTTATACTCTCAGGCAGAGGAATTGTAGATATTTGATATTTTATTAAACAATTAGTTTATATTGGAAATCACAACCAAACATTTTTGTGTACCTTAGAAAATATGAGACCCATAAAGGAGACACGGCGTGGCCTAGTATCCATAATCACTTTTAAATGCAATATGTGCAATTTTACTGCTTCTGTGTAGACTAATAATAAAGAAGATCCCGAGATAGTTAACGTGAACACCAGTGCAGTGATTGGAGTCATGAGCATTGGGTCAGGATTTTCCCATCTTGAACAATTTTGCGCTTCAGTTGCAGTACCTATCATATCATCAAATACTTATGATGTGCTATATAAAATTGTTTGGAAAGCTTGGGAGAAGACTGCCACACAAGAAATGGAAGAAGCTGCTGCTGAAGAAGCCAGATTAGCAATCGCAGAAGGAAATGTCAAAGAACACGTTTCCCCATTAATTACGGTTGTCTGTGATGGTAGTTGGGCTAAATGCAGTTATAGAAAAAATTATAATTCCCTTTCTGGCACTGCAGCCATAGTTGGGTATAAAACGAGAAGGGTGATCTATCTAGGTGTAAGAAACAAGTTCTGCACAACCTGAAAACGAGCGCAAGTAAGCAATACGACGCCCAAAGAACATCCTTGCTATTGGAATCGGTCGGGCAGTTCAACCAGCATGGAAGCTGATATTATTGCTGAGAGGTTCTGTAAAAGTTTAAAGATGTATAATTTAATATATAATAGAATGATAGCTGATAACTTGATGAGGATAGCAGTTGCTATAAAAAAATATTAGAGATGTGCCCATATGACAATACAGTCGTCCAGAAAATTGAATGCAGGAATCATCTTCTGCGCAACTAGGACCTAAGTGTGTAAGAAAGCATGTACAAACAAATACACTCAAAATGAGGAATGGTGTTGTAAAAGCAATAGCACACCGGAAAGCCGAAAACACTGAATTTAGCCAAAAAGTTACAGACCTTAGAAACAACATTCTAAACAACCCAAGTCATACTTTTGGGGAACATAATAAATTTGCAGCAATAGGTTATTTTTGCAAAAAAACTGAATCCGACGAGAATAATTTAGTAACAGATTTGGAATTGGGGGGGATTTATGAAAAAGTTATGGACTATGTGAAAATTCGGGGGGCCATGCATGAAGTCTTATTTATGACGTTGCTAAATTGCTAAATTTACTGGTGGAAAACGCATAAATTATGCATTGCGTCGATCTTATCAAAGTAGATGTTCAGCTGCTGTGGTATCGCATAATTCTAAAAGACCTGCCTACAAAATTCGTACATTATTAAACAGTGGAGTTAGTCCTTCCAATTACGTAAAAAGGATAGAACTGAGAAATAAAAAAAGGCTTATACAGACAACAGAGCAACGACAAAAGAGGAAAGAACAGAAAGCTAAAAGAAAACTGCGCTTCCATAATGTGGAGGAGAAATGTGGCGATAAATGTATGAAGTCATTTATGGATGAACAACAATTCCACTTAGCGAAGGAACAGTGGCTGCAGCGTTTGAGTAAAACAGAGCAGCCAAAAAAAGAGATAGAAAAAAATACAAGAACACAAGGAGAAAGTGAGCTTTGGAGAAATACTCGAAGATATTTACTGCTTCCAATTTTGGAATAGTTTGAAGAATGGACCACACTCCTTGCGCAAAATTAGTAAAAACTTTAATTGTGGACGACACTAATTTCATGCCAACTGACGCCATGAAATGGGGTGAAGCTCACGAAATGGACGCCGTTGAGCAAATTGCTAGTCTTTATGGCATAGTTATAAGAAAATATGGTCTTTTTATTGACAACGACATTGATTACCTTGGTGCTTCGCCTGATGGTATTATTGATCACATTGAAGTGAAATGTCCACTCTCTGAAAAGGAACTTAACACCAGAAGAAAATCAGCATTTGGAAATTTCATAACAAATAAAAAACATAAGTGGTATTATCAGATTTAGGGACAACTGCATATCACCCAAAGAAAAGATTGCATATTTGGAATTTGGACGAAGAAGGGAATAAAATGCCAACTCATCGATAGACGATGAATTTTGGAAACAAGAGATGCAGTTTAAACTCATGCGTTTTTATGAACAATGTATGTTACCTGTATTAGCCGATTCTAGATTACAGCGGAATATGTCCATCCGCAAACTCTCTTTTATATCAGAAGACATTAAAAAAAAGGATAAAAAAAAGAAATTTGAGGATTCTAAAACTACAAAATAGTGGGGAAATTGTGAGCCAGGTTCTAGTATTGTGTATATATTTTACAGATGGATTAGGCCCTACCTCCCACCTTGCGAATATGGACAATCAAGAGAACGTGCTGACATTGCACCATGGAAGCACATGAAGCAAACCATTCCTTTTAAGCGCTTTTATATTTAAAGCATTTTCTAAAAAAGAGTTCCTTTTCAGCATTTCTTTTTCTTTTCAGGCCTTTCTTCCTTCCTGCCACCTACACCTAGGCATGTCTAGGGTGCCTTATTATTTGCAAATATGACAAACTGACATCAAGGCATCCTAGGCATGTCTAGGCAAGACACAGCACGGAAGGATAAATAGGTTAGCAATGTATATGTATAAGGTTTAGGTAGTTAAAAGTTTGATATAAGTTAGATGTAAGACAATATAAGATGCACGTTCAGAGGTACAGAGGACAAGAAGTCATCTCTGGTAGGCGTTTCTTCTTTGGTGTAATTCCAGGGTTAAAGTCTAAGGTACCCTGACTTCGAACGTTTGCTAGCTATGCTAGCAGTCCTACTATAAGACATCTGTAAAGTTAGGACAATAAAGTTTGGTAAGGCTAACAAGGTTTTCCCAAGTCTTATGGTCATTTTCTCTGGTCATGGATGGCTGTTCGATTCAGAACAGGGGCATGTGGTGGGACCATCCTCGCTTTTTTTTATGTATAATAAGAATTTAGTATCTAGTAGGTGCACAACATAATTATTTTTAATTTAATTTTAATTAACTATTTATAAGGGAAAAATTATTGTAAAAAATTTATCATCATTATTATTATATAATAATTACTATTTATGGTTTTTTCCCGCTGTTGCTGGGAAATTGTACACTTTACAGGTCTTCTTCTTCTTCTTCTTCTTTTCCTTACACCCTTTCAGGGTGTCGGATGTGAGGTCTAGTCCTTCCACTCCTTTCGGTTCTTTGCCATTCTTTTCATATCTGCCAATGTTTTGCCCCTCTTGATGCCAATTTCTTCAATACTTTGTGTCCACCGCTTTCTGGGTCTACCCCTTTTCCTCTTTCGTCCTCCTGTTGACTCTGTGATCTTTTTTAGTAGCAATTGTTCACCTTTTCTTATTATATGGTCATACCATCTTAGTTGCTTCCTTTCTATAAAGTCCATTATTCATTCTTGTCTTAGAGTATGTTTAATTCTTTCGTTCGTCTCTCTATCCCATTTGGTCTTCCCCGCGATTCTTCTTAGGAACTGCATTACAACTGCACTGATCTTGCTTTCATGTTTTTTGTTTATGGTCCATGTCTCACTCCCGTATGTTAATGTTGGTCTCGCTATTACGTTGTATACTTTCAATTTCACTTGCTTGTCTATTTCTTGTTTTTGTAATATTGGTTTGTTGATTGCATCGTATATGTTCCTCGTCTTTTTCATTCTATGTGCTATGTCCACTTCTATTCTTCCATCATCTGTTATTACTGAACCAAGATATTCTACTGCTGTGACTACTTCTATTGTATTCCCGTTTATTTCCATTTTTCTTACCATCTCCGTTTTGTTGTTATTTATAATCACCATTTTTGTTTTGTTAATGTTTACCTCCATTCCCATGTTCTCTATTTCTTCACTCCATATATTAACCAGTTCCTTCATTTTATTGTGAGTATCTGCTATAAGTATTATATCATCTGCGTACATTAGATTGTCTACTTTGATTGGCCTTAGTTGGTAATGTCCTATTTGTGATTGCAGATGTTGTTTTTATTCTTGTATTTACTAAAATTTTGTCCATCACTGTTATAAATAGAAGTGGACTAAGGCTGTCACCCTGTATTATTCCTTTTGTCATAAAGGTCGTGTCAGAAGCTTCTCCGTGCATATGTACTCTCCCTTTGACATTCTGGTACATGTTTTTAATATTTCTAATGAGTTTTCTTGGTGCTTGTAATTCCGATAAATACCTCCATATGTGACTTCTATTTATATTGTCAAACGCTGCCTTTAAATCTATGGGTGTAACAAACAGCTCTCCTCCTCTTTCTATTGCTCTTTCTGTTATATTTCTTATTATGTGTATGTTGTCTGTTGTTTGTTTTCCTTGTCTGTACGCTGCTTGTTCATCGGCTCGCTATGTAACGTATTACTTTCTTTTGTAGAATCTTCGCATACATTTTAAATCTGTAGAGGAAAGGCAGATGGCTCTGTAGTTTTCACATTTTCCTGTTTCTCCTTTTTTGTAGATTGGAATAATTATGTTGTTCCTCCTTTTTTGTAGATTGGAATAATTATGTTGTTTTCCCAATCCTCTGGTATCCGTTCATCTTTCCATGCTTTCTTAAATATTTCATGTATCCATATCTTCCCTTTAGGGCCCATGAATTGATCATCTCTGCCTCGACACCATCTGCTCCCCTGCCTTGCATAGTTTAAGTGTACCAATTGCCTCTTCTACATCCTTCATTTTGATATCTATTGCGTTTTCTTGTTGTTCCTCATCTGTATCTTCGTATTCATCTTGCTCTTCCTGTTGGTTTCGGTTTTCTTAAAATTTTTCCTCGTAGTATTCCTTCCATACTTGTAGAATTTCTGTTGTTTCCGTTTTTAATTCATTGTTTTTGTTTCTTATTCCTCTTACTTCTTTTCATTTGTTTCCTCTTATCTTTTTTACTATTCCCCAAAAATGTTTGATGTTTTTAGTATATAGTTCACCTAGTTCCCGTCCGAACTCTTCCCAGCATTGAATCTTTGCTTTCCTTATGTCTATTTTGGCTTTGTTTCTTTTTCTTATATATTCTTCTTTGTCCTCATGATTTTTTCTGTATATATATTTTTTCCATGCTTTTTTCTTCTCTCTAATTGCTCTCTTTACCTCTTCGTTCCACCATCTGGTCCTCTTGGTGTCTTATTTAAATTTCTTTATTCCGCAGATCTGTCTGACGTTCTTTATAAGTGTTTCTTTGAATATTTTCCATACTTCTTCCACTGTCCCTTCCTTTCTTTTTAGTTCAAATTTTTCGAGTTCGGCATCTGTGTTATTCTTGTACTTTTCTGCCCTATCAGTATCTTTTAGTTTATATACTGGTATTCTCTCGTATTCTTTTTTCTCTTCTGTAATATTTATGTCGTTTATTAATGCTCTTACTAATCTGTGTTGGGTGGAGAGTTCTGCTTCTCCTATTGTTTTCACTTCATCTATATTTTGTTCCAGTTCCCTCGTGTATACCACGTAGTCTATGAGGCTTCTTGCTCCTCGTTGGTCTGCTACATAAGTGTATTTTTTCTCTAGTGGTTGGTACCAAAATGTATTACCGACTATTAGGTCATTTGCTATACAGAATTCGGTCATTTTTCTCCCATTTCTGTTCTGCATCATTTCTCCGAATTATCCCAAACTGCCTAATCCTGTGTTTATGTTGCTACCTACCCTTGCATTCCAGTCCCCTAAAATCATTATTTTGTTACTCTTTTGTTTCGCTCTATCTATCGCCATTTGTAGTTGTTCGTAGAATTCTTCCATCTTATTTACTTCTGCTCCCTCTACTGGAGCATATATTTGTATTATGTGAAAAATTTGACCCTAGTCTACTTCTATTGCTATTATTCTTGTATTGATTGATTCTGCTTTTATTACTCTTCTGTTTAATCTATCGGCAATAATAATTCCCACTCCTTCTTTACTTCTTTGTCCCGGATCTGTTCCTGAGTAATATAACGTATAATCATTTGTTAGCTTTATATTTCCTTTTCCTTGTTTCTTCGTTTCACTTATTCCTAAAATATCTAATTTGAACCTGCTCATTTCTTCCGTTATTTCTATCTCCTTTCCGTTTAATGAAGTTATATTCCATGTTTATTTTATTCACGTCTTTCTTTACTGCTGGTATTCTTCTTTCGTGTTTTCTTTCTGTTTCTGTTTCTTTTGCTATTGTATCATATTTCTTTGATATCTTGTATTCTGCATTGTTTTTATTTTTATATGTTATTCCTGTATAATTGCATTCCATACTTAAGTCATCTTCCATTCTCTTTTGGCTATCTCTTATCTTCTCTTCTCCATCCTCTGCTTCCTCCTCATATGCGTTTTTCCTATCCTGCTTATCCAGTTGCTTTAGTCTATCCAGTGAAACTACCTCTCCATTTATTACCAGTCTATTATATCTTAGGATGACATGATGACCATTTTGCCTATATTGTTTCATATATGTTATTAATTCCCTCCGTTGTTCCTGAATTTCTTTTGAGTAGTCCTCCTCGAGGTAGATTTTGGTGCCCTTCAGTTTTTTTTTGTTTCTTTTAGGATCTCTATCTTTTTATCCCAGCTTCTTAACTCTATACTTATTGGTCTTTTTTCTCTCTTCTGTTCACTTCCTAATCTTATCTCTGTTATTTCCTCTTCCATATTTACAATTATGTCCATATCGCGTAGAATTACTCTTACTTTCTCCTTTAAATGGATAAATTTCTCCTCTGTATGCTTCTCCACTCCGTGTATGATTATTTTATTTTTTCTTATTTCTCTCTCTAATATTTCGATTCTTCTTTCTTGCAATAAGAGTTCCTGTTTCAGTGACTTATTTTCCGTGTTCAATTTTGCGTTATCATTTTTTAAATTTATTAATTTCCCCCTGAAATTTATCGAACTTCTTTTCCATTCTCCCGTTACTGTCTTCTATATTTTCTAATTTACTGTTTATTTCCTGTAAAAGTTTCATCATACTCTGTGATTCTACACCGTTTTCCTCCATATCTTCGTGTAAATATAATAACTTTAATAATTTAATTTGTAACTGTTGGAAATGAGAATAAAATTTTCTCTGCGTCAAATTTGTACGATACGATAAGCGGCTGACCCGGATCTGCTCCATGGAGGTCGTTGCCCGCTTCTTGCCGTCCTTTGAATTTCGTTCTAAATGTCCTTAACACTGTCTTTTCCTTCCTTACTTCAATGTTTTCTCCTTGTTGCTATCTTGTTACGCTAATTGCAGGGTCTTTTACCTTAAAAAGCGTAAAATTTGTATGACACGATAAGCGGCTGACCCGGATCGGTTCCGCGAAGGTCGTTGCCCGCTTCTTGCCGTCTTTTGTAGTTCGTAATAAATGACCTTAAAACTGTATTTTCCTACCTTACTTCAATGTTTCCTCCTTGCTACTATCTTGTTACACTAATTGAAAGGTGTTTTACCTTAAGATTCTGGATTAATTTGTGTAAAATCACTTATATTTAAACTCGCGAAATCAGCTGTGTTTCTACACTTGTACCAGGACCGGACTTTAAGGGTCAAAAACTCAAAACCTAGACATGTTAAATTCTATTGGCTCAACGATTTTCCGACTATTTGACTAGTTTTTAGTACTATTGCTTGCCGTAAAATTTTCCGATGTTATTTCTGTGACTGATATAATAAGCGGTATGACTGTTACGTTCTCTTGCTCCAGAATTATTTAACTTCTATTGATAATGGAGTGTATTTTTCTGTTTTATTATTATTATTGTACTATTATTTTAAAACAGTAACTAAACACTCAGTTTGAAATTCAGAACTCAAGTAAAATAACTCTTCAATTGTAAAAGAAGAAAATATTTAAAAAATTATATTTAGGTTCATATTTAATATTTTCGCGTTTTTATAGATGCCTCTCTTAACTTCATTTTAAAACAATACTACATGAAATTTGGAAAGGTTTTTCTATTTTTTAATTTTCCGCACTTATTTTGTCTTTATTTACTGTATAATTTGATGGATTTGTGTCTTGTCGGTGCGACGGGCTAAATAAAAGCTAGTGTTACCTATTTTGATTTCTAGAGTTAATTTCATGATCACCCGTTATATAGGTATCTAACTGTTTAATAACCACGTTGTTACAATGTGTTACTTCATATTTTAAATTAATTGTATGGACAGTATAACATCTGAATTTTGTATTTGACATTTTACGATTTTTAGCTTATCTGATAAATTTCCTTTTATGTAATAAAATATTAATAACATGGTGTCGTTGCATTTAAACCGTATTTCACAATTCGTTTATTAATTACACTAGACAACAAATGTTTATTTTTTTATTTTTCTTAGAAACTATGTACAATTTTCGTTTCTTTTATAGTTCTAATAATAGTAATTTATTCTGGCACGTCATGTTTGGGACAATCAAATTTTTGAAAATTAAATGAAATAATATTAATTAGGTACCTATGTACATTACATGGAGCTGTATGCTATCGTCCTGTTTAAAATGTTCTTCTTTTCACGGTTCTTTTATACTGTTCTTTGGCACTTTCTGATATCAATGTCCAACAATAATCAGCAATCATTTCACTGTTCCACTTGCCTTGATGTTTTTCAATAACAGAAATGTCTTGATGAAACGGGGGAAAGAAATCCAGGGGCGAGTGCAACAAATGTATTTTAAGGCTCAGGTTACAGACCAATTTATGATAACTTCTAAGAAATTCATTAACATGAGTTATGTAATTGTCAGATTTTGTTTCCTAGAAAATTTTGGGTCACACTTTTAAAAGCATTCCAAGCAACATGCTGTAAGTCACTTAAGGTTTCTTCAAATACTGTATCTTGCTGTAGAAGTTTAATTTGGGGTCCTACAAAAATTTCCTCTTGAAGTTTTGCATCTGAGATATTGGGAAATTTTGTTTAAGGTATTGGAATCTACGGCCATCTTTATCCATTGCTTTGAAGAAATTCTTCATCAAACCTAATTTTATGTGTAATGGCGATAGAAATATTTTATCAGGTTCGACTAGTGGCTTATGAAGTATATTCTTTTGTCCAGGAATATACTGAGCCCTGACTGGCCAGTCTTTAACGATGTAGTGGGAATTTCTTGATCGACTGTCCCACTCCTAACGAAAACAGCAGTACTTTGTATACCCTAGTTGTAAACCGAGTAGAATTGCTACAACTTTGAGGTCTGCGCTGATATGCCATTTGTACATTTTGTAATTAATTCTGTCGAGAAGGCTAGTCATATTTTCATACGTTTCTTTCATGGGGATTGCGTGGCCAATGGGGATGGATGGGTAAACATTTCCCATGTGAAGGACAGCTTTCAAACTCAATTTCGAAGCATCGATAAAAAGACACTATTCTTCTGGACGGTGTTGATAACCTAATGCCAGCATCAAATCGTCCACATTATTACAGTATGAAAGACCCTCGTCGGTTGAAAAATACTGTGATAGTTTTTTCTGACGATTACGATACACAGAAATATATGTGCCTGGAGCTAACAGTTTCCATCCTTGGTGTCTAGATCCTAGCATTTCTGCTTTAGTTTTTGACAAATTCAGATCTCGAATAAGATCATTTAATTCTAACTGATTTATTAGGTGTGATCCCTCCTCTTGAGATTGCAAATATTCATCATCGCTGGTCGATAATAATACTGACTCGATACTTGGTTCTTCTGGTTCGGTAACGGCATATTCTTCACGAAACACCTATGGGTTTTGGTACTGGCAAGGCTTCCGAATGAGGTACTGGACGAGTAGCAGAGGGCAAACTAGCATAGTAACTAATAGTTTTCTTGTTTTTGTTGGAAAACACAAAAGTTTTCGTGCAGCAAATGTAGCAATCATAGATCTTGCAAATGGCATAGCGATGTTCTTACCGTTTGACGAGCCGCCCAGAGTAACAGCACAACATGCATAGCAAATGCTGGGAGCCCATGGCCTGTTGTGATGTTTAATGGTTAAGCCAAAATAGTGAAAACATAAGTTTTCTATTAAAGGTGTAATATTCCGCTTATGCTGGTGGGTACTGAATTCTCCACATACATAACAGAAGCTGTTTGGATTATTTATACACGTACGGGAAATTATGAAATAAAAAGACGTGCAGCTATCACAAACTGATTTACATTGAATCGAAAGAGCAGATGTAGCTCTTTATATACCCACATAGCCAGAAATCGACCAATTCTTAATTTGATTGGTTTCAGAGCAAAAATGGGCGTGGTTTATGTGCTCTGACGTGGGAAAATGCAAGGACATGTTCAGACATGTCCACTCAATGTTTGGCAGAACAATATTTCTTGTACTATCTTTATTATATAAAAGTAACTTTGAAATTGTGTAAAATTTAATGCGTTTTTTGAAAAAACTATTTAAGAACATTTCTCAAAATTCTGACGGGATGGAGCAAATTTGAAATCAGATTCAGAATCAGCATGACAAAAGACATAAACAACACGTATTGATGTATAAGAAAACCAAACTGTGTTGACCAGTGTCGTTTAAGACAGTTTTAAAGTATTTTTTACAACACCAGTAGAATAAAGAATCAGGTTTCAAGTGTCATGAAAAACAAAAATATCGTTTCTTACAAAAAGAGTGCAGTGAGCATAACTGATGAACGGATCTGTTGCAGCACCCTATCTCTGCTATACGTCACAGTTTAGTCTCCTCCCATTGCACTAGCTATTTCACTCACTTCTCTGTCACTTACAAAGTACGATCTAACTGCATAGAACTCTTAATATTCAAAATCTTAATGAAATAATATGATTTTATATTGTCTAAATTTCTGGTCGTAGAAAAAGTATAGTATGTAAATTTGTTTATTAAACACTCGCTGCACTGGGCTCCACTCGTGCCTAAAAAACCTCGTAACTAAAGTGACATTTATAAAACTTGTTACATAATATATTATTAACCTTGCTTATGTCCATTTATTTATTTCCATGTTAGTGGTGTATAAAAACGTTTTTAATATAAGCTCAAAATTAATTTATTTTGATGTTTATAAAACTGGATTACACAGGAATGTTGGCCATAACATGGGAATGACTAAAAGCTATGAACATAAAATACGAATGAAGTTTTAAACAAAATAAATTTATTTTTGGTTACGAACTACAGACAAAGAAGATATGGAAAATTATAACGAGTTGAAGAAACAAGTAACAAGAATATGTAGAGAAAGAAAGAGAGAATGGATAAATAATGCAATGGAAGAAATTGAAGATAACAGTAGAAACAGCAACTTAAGAAATATGTATAAAGACAAGAGGGATAAAAAACGAAGCAGGCAATACAGAATATGACAAGGAGAAGATAAAGAAACGATGGATGGAATACTTCTCAGAATTACTAAATGATGAAAATAGTGATGCACAAATAGAAGAGGGAATAACGATAGAGGAAGAGGAAACAGTGCTTGAACCATCAGAGAAAGAGTTTAATCAAACTATTAAAAAAATAAGAAATGGCAAAGCACCAGGAAGCGATAAGATTGAAGGCGAATTGATAAAACTGGGCGGAGAGAAACTACGTGAAAGATTGTACAGACTAATAAAGGAGATATGGAAAAGAGAGAGAATGCCCAAGGAGTGGAGAAACGGAGTTGTGGTGCCGATACTAAAAAAGGGTGACCCGGAGGAGTGTAGCAACTACAGGGGAATCACGCTGCTAAATGTAGCATATAAAGTACTAACCACACTTATTCAACAGCGATTAGTGGAATATACCGAACTACACACGGGGGACTACCAATACGGATTTTGGCCTGGAAGATCCACAACGAACGCTATACATGTCCTACAGCAGATTACAGAAAAATGCCATGAATATAATATAGACGCGCACATGTTGTTCATTGACTTCAAACAAGCGTTTGATAAAATTAACAGAAACAGTTTATTTAAGGACATGAAAAATCTACAGATACCATCTAAACTGATAAAACTAATACAAATGACAGAGGGATCCACAACAATGAGCAGAACGGCAGAAGGGACAACTGATAGAATTGTAATTAACACTGGAGTACGCCAAGGTGACTCGTCGGCAACACTATTTAATATTGTATTAGAAAACATCATAAGAAAAGTAGGTGGACAAGGAACAACAATGACCAAACAGATACAAATCATTGCTTATGCTGACGATGTGGTGATTATTGCAAGAAATGTAAGAGCACTATGTGAGACATTTACCTACACAACTGAAGCATGCAGCAAAATGTAAGAGCACTATGTGAGACATTTACACAACTGAAGCATGCAGCAGAAGAGAGAGGACTAAAAGTAAATGAAAATAAAACAAAATACATGCTACACCAGAATAATAAAAATAAAAACAGGAAACAAGATCTCAGAATAGGAAAACATGTATTCAAAGAAGTGGAAAAATTCAAATACCTTGGAAAAAATATAAGTGACACGAACAATAGAGAAGAAGATATAAGAGACAGAATACAAGCTGGAAACAGAGCCTACTATAGCAATAAAAATATTCTGAAAGATAAGAACATCAGTAAGAAAACCAAATTACGAATATACAAAGGACTAATAAGACCAGTTGTGATGTATATTAGAAGAAATAAATGGAAAGGGCATTGTGAGAGCAATTAACGCACAGAGATTAAGATGGCTAGGACACATATAGAGATCAACGATGACAGAATGATAAAAAGAATAACACTATGGCAACCAATACTAGTAAGACGGAAAGGCAGACCAAAGATGAGATGGATGGATGAAGTTGAAGAAGATATAAGAAGAATGGAAATCACAAGATGGAAAGAAAAGACTACAGATAGAAAACAATGGCGAAACATTGTTGAAATAGCTACAGCACACAGCCAGTTGTAAAATATAGTAGAGGAAGATATGGGGATTAATCCACCCTGAAAATAGGATTATGAGAGCTCCAGAAAGGAGCGGTGACAAATCCCCCAAGGATAATGGCCAGTTATATATACAGTGTGTCCCCGGATTGAGTTCACTATAGGTATAATTGACACAAAATTTTACAATTTTATTTTAATGTTTTGGGATTCCGCCCTGCTTGGTCTGAAGAGAATTTTAAGAATATTTACAGTTTTTGAAAACATAAGTTGGCCTTGACAGTGAAGCAAAAACTATTTTCTTTTCAGGTAAACTACCCTTTCTGTCCATGATACGGCAAAATTTTACCAAGAAAAGTTGTTCAGAATGATAAATTATGGCCCTATACAAAATTTCAGGAAGATCTACCTACTTAAATTAAACCGTTAAAATTGTACCTATTTATTAAAAATTACGGTTTGATTTAAGTAAGTAGAACTTCCTGAAATTTTGTATGGGGCCATAATTTCCCATTCTGAACAATTCTTCTTAGTAAAATTTTGCCGTATTATAAACAAAACAGGTAGTTTACCTGAAAAGAAAATACAATAGTGTGTCCCAGGATTGATGTTACAAGAGGTGAGATACCTAAAAATTTTAGAATTTTATTTTAAGGTTCTGGGATTCGGTCCTGCTTGGTTTGAAAAGAATTTTAAGAATATTTTCAGTTTTTGAAAAACAAGTAGGCTTTGGCAGGGAAGCGAAAACTATTTTATTTTCAGGTAAGCTACGCTTTTTGTTCATGATACGGCAAAATTTTATTAAGAAAAGTTGTTTAGAATGATAAATTGCGGCCCTATGCAAAATTTCAGAAAGATCTGTTGACTTAGAAAACACCATTATTTTTTAGATAATTGTATTTTATTTTCAGGTAAACTACTTTTTTTGTTCATGATACGGAAAAATTGTATTAAGAAAAGTTGTTTAGAATGAGAAGTTGTCACCCTATACAAAATTTCAGAAAGATCTGTTGACTTAGATGAAACCGTCATTTTTAATAAATGCAATTTGTTTAATCTAAAATTAACGGTTTTGTCTAAGTCGACAGATCTTTTTGAAATTTGGTACAGGGCCATAATTTTTCATTCTGAACAACTTTTCTTAATACATTTTTTCCGTATCATGAACAAAAAAAGTAGTTTACCGGAAAATAAAATACAATTATCTAAAAAATAACGGTGTTTTCTAAGTCAACAGATCTTTCTGAAATTTTGCATAGGGCCGTAATTTATGATTCTAAACAACTTTTCTTAACAAAATTTTGCCGTATCATGAACAAAAAGGGTAGTTTACCTAAATAGAAAATAGTTTTTGCACATTTTTCATGGCCGACTTAATTTCTAAAAATTAAAACTCTGCTTAAAATTGTTTTCAGACCAAGCAGGGCGGGATCCCAAAACATTAAAATAAAATTGTAAAATTTGTTGTCGATTATACCTATAGTGAACTCAATCCGGGGACACACTGTATATATAAATTTATTTTTTACGTTTTATGAGCTTTAGAAATGTAAGTACTCCGAACAAATTCAAAACTGCAAATTAGATTTTTTCTTGGCACGAAAACAAAAGTAACAATATAACATTTTGACTACAGTAACATTATTAATGGCTTAAAAGCTCAGGTACTCTAATAATGTACCTATAGTTCATTCAGATTCAAGATAGAGCAAAATCTGCAACCCAAATTACAAATATCAACAGTAAGTTGATTACTAATATGATTTTATTAAAATTTAGATCAGAGAGATATGGCTTTGTTGCTGTCTTGATGAGTGTCAAAATCAACGTGTTATGTTTTTAATATGAATCTTTGCTGAAGGAAGGCATTTGCAACATTTTTTAGGGGATAAATTTAGTCTCAGATCACATTCAGCAGATTTCATTTAGGTAGATATCGCACAATTTTCCAATTTCAAGCTTTGAAAATTTGCCAAAAACTATAACCTCTATATTATACCGAGTGACCATAAATAGATGTGATTTTTTTTTCTTAGGTTATAACTGTTTACGTTGGTGGTACTGTAAGTCGATGTCAAATTCGAGGTTAGCAGGTTAAGTTTTGACTCAGTTTGTGTCAAAACTGACGCAAAACCTAACCTGCTAACCTCGAATTTGACATAGACTTACAGTACCACCAACGTAAACAGTAACAACCTAAGAAAAAAATCACAACCATTTATAGTCATCCGGTACTACGTACATCCCATGATCTACATTTTAATTAAATCAAATTAGTAATCAACTGACTGCTGATATTTGTAACTTGGGTTGCAGAATTTGCTCTATCTTGAATTTGAATGAACTATAGGTTCCTAGGTTAGAGTAGAGACATGCCACGGAAATGATAAATTAACCTGCAAATATTTTTTTAAATATAATTATGTATATATTATCATTTTTTTTTTAAATTGAAATCCACTAATTGTACCAGGTGCCCCAAAAAGGAGTGGTAACTTTTCCGAATTGTTTCAACAGATGTCGCTTCATCTAAAGTACAGCGACCAAATACTTATTATTTTTAAATTAAGTGATACCAACTCAATTTAAAAATAATAAGTATTTGGTCGCTGTACTTTAGATAAAGCGACATCTGTTGAAACAATTCGGAAAAGTTACCACTCCTTTTTGGGGCACCTTGTATATTAAACTAGAAATATACTTTTTTAATGACTGTTACCTTTAATTTGTGTCGGAACATCAAAATTGTCACTTTCCAGACATTGACCCAACTACGTATCGGAGCTCATAGAAAGTGATCTTAAAATAATTAATAATTTTATTCAGAAGAATTATGTTTTGTTAAAGACGGTACATGTTGAAATACTTGTAACTACAACCAAAAAGTACGAACTATTAAGATTCTTGCCAAAAGTTATTTTCTAGTTCCATTTTCCTGATTTTACCAATTTAAAATATATTATTTAAGTACAAGACTCACAAACACCATGCCAAAACATCAAAATTCGCCAACGAATAAGTCACTTGTCTGCTCAAAAAGATGTCAAACGAGTGGCGAACAGATTTTGTTAGTAACGTAGGAAAACAGACCAGCTTAAATGCATTGTAGATGTCTTAAAGAACCGGTCGCGGCTACTCGGTTGCAGTTGTCAGTGACTGGCGAATGTGGAGGAAAACGCTGCTTTAATAAAGGCAAATGCAGAAGTGATAACATACTTATTATTAATTTACAATTTAATAAACTTACCTGCTAATTCATTTTTAGAACTCACGATGTTTAAGACATTTGACAGAAAAGTTGGTAATAAAAATTAAGTAAAGCTGGTACTGGCCATGATGACTTACTTGACGATTCCAGAAAGACACTGCAATCAGCGAAACATATTGCAACGTTACAAATGTCAAAGCGACTGATGGCTGGTACAGCTGTATTCTAGAATACTTCATTCAAACATTCTGCATTTGTCAACAATTTGTATGCCATTAAGGTTGAAACCACGAAGGCCGAATCGATCTTCAGATATTAACTGTAACAAATAAGCATTAATAATTAGCAAATTTCAATGTTAGTGACCTACATTATCGATACTTAGTTTACATTTTTTACTTTAAAAAATACTTCAGTTCATGCAAAAAGATACATTTATAGTCTTCTGGAATTAAATAAATAGTTTCTGAACTGCAACTATGCATTTTAGGCATTGCTCTGTGAAAATCTAAAATATGCAATATTAAATAAATAATACGATTTTAATCAAAACTTAAACACAACATAATTAAAACTAACACAATAATAAATTTTCATTTATAATACCATGAGTAGTCAAAGTTAGGTCGAATATCTTTGCTGTGGTATCACGAAGAAAAAATCAGCGAGAACCAGTTTGGCTTTCAAAATGGACTGGAAACTAGAGAGGCCTTATTTAGCACACAAGTGCTGATACAGAAATGTCAATCACCATCAATGATACAAGGATTGTGAAGACCAATAAATTCTTTTATCTCGGAAGTATTATCAATGACCAATGAGACCCATCGGTCGAAATAAAGGTCCGAATAGAAAAAGCCAGGGCATCCTTTATCAAGTTCAAAAATTTATTATACAGCCGCATCTACCATTAAAACTAAGAATGAGAATGGTTCGCTGTTATGTAGTACCAGTATTGCTTTATGGAATGGAGGCATGGACACTCACGGAAGCTACATTAAAAAGAATAACCGCCTTCCGAGATGCGGGTGTATCGGTGATTATTGAGAATCACCTGGGTGGATAGTCACTAACAACAGAGTCCTCGATATAATGAACAAGGAACTACAAATAGTAAAAACAGTTAAGAAAAGGAAGCTTGAATATTTTGGCCACGTTATGCGACACCCTGAAAAATATGAACTGTTGCATTTAATTATAGAAGGCAAAATCGAAGGTAAACGTGGACCGGGTGCAAGAAGAACTTCCTGGTTGAAAAACTTAAGGAAATAGTACGGAAAAACTACAATACAGCTGTTCCGAGCAGCGGCCAACAAAACTATTATTCTCAACATGGTAGCCAACATGATGTTAACCAACGACCGTTAAACGGCCATGGTACCCTAAGAAAAATAGTTCATGCTAATTGGTGCAAATAACACAAATACTAACTTATGATTGGTTAATAGTTAACATGAAGGAGGTGAGTTGAATAGTCATTAATAATCCTCAGCTCCCTACATATACTCTGCATACTGTACATCATATCAGTTAGTACACACAAATTGTCAACTGTAAAAAATTTAAATAAAAATCATATGAAACTAGAAGAAGAAGGTAGATCTAACCATAAATCTAGAATTACAATATAGACACAACTGCATGTGCAGATATTATTTAATTCTGTCTGCATTGGAACAAAGATCGGTATAAATTTAATGAGGGTATACTGCCCTTAAGACTTGATGAAAGTTGAACAAAACTAATTTCGTAGATGAAATTAGTATCACAATAGATGTTAATTAGTTTTATATGGTAATTATCAATATTTTTAGTTAAAATGTTAATACTATTTATTTAGAATCGAAGATTGTTTTTTCAAAATGTTAAAGGGTTCAAAATTGTTGATAAGGAGAACTACATTTAAGTGAAATTGAATACACCACTGACGAGGCGATATCAATAACAGCATATTGCAAAGGACAAGTGAATGTGTTATACGAGTTACATAACCGTCAACAACAATGCATAGCATTTTTACTACTTTCGAAAGAATAATAAAGTGCGTTAAAGAAAATCGTTATCAAGTGGTCTTTTGTCAAATGGTAATTTTTTAAAAGTCATGTCGTAACATATTTTATGATTGCGTATACACACAACCTCACTTTAACAACTGACAACTAAAGTGACCAAGCACGTTGAATTCTAGGAAGAGCGATGTAATAACATCCGACATGCAGTCGTAAGACAAAATCTAGTTCAAAGCCCTCTCGATAACGTTTCTTGTTAGACACACGTTAACAAATAACATTTGAAAGACTTACTAAGTTTAAAATTACCTGCTTGGTAATTTTAGGTGTTAAAAACCGAAAGTTTGTGATTTTAAATATTAGTGCATTGTCAAAATTGTAGTAAATCTTATTCAGAGCAAACAAGTCGGCCTCGACAGTGAACTATTTTCTTTTCCGGTAAACTACCCTTTTTGTTCATGATACGGCAAAATTTTACCAAGAAAGGTTATTCAGAATGATAAATTATGGCCCTATACAAAATTTCAGGAAGATGACCCAGCAATAATTTACCAGCACTGTAATAGGTTAAGTTAAAGTAACAATTGTTTAAATTTCTACCTTAAGGCTCTGACATAAATCTACAGAATCAGGAAAGACATCTTGTCGCTATTCCATAAGATGCTACACTTGAAGTTCTGCCACGGTTCTGAAAAAAGGAACTTCATATTACAAATGCTTGTCATTCATTTACTTACTGAAATATTATTAGACAGTAACGAATATTGTACTGTTATGCAGCGTGTCTGGCAGCATACGCAACTCAAAGAACTTGGTTAAGTTTGTATCAAATTAAAATTAATGGAACAAAATTGAGGAATCTACATCGAACAGATGAACGATGTAAATGAATGCATTTTATGCGCGCAGAGAGTCCGATCTGACAAAGCATCGCTGCGCAGCACAGACCATGTAAAGACAACGTTACTATTTATCACTGGCGTTTCCCTAGGTTGCATATGCCGGCAGCCACATTATATTATTATGATTTATGATACATACCAGACAGGTAGCCACGTAGCCAGTAAATGGCAAGTTTTGCGTATTTTAGGTTATATTACAGATATACTGCAAGCGACGTCTGAAAGTATTTAAACAAACTCCTTTAACGATAAATCATCTCACCAACGACTGGCAAATGGTAAATATATCACAGTTTCATCTTCGCAAATGCCTAATATCAACATTAAAACACTAACGATTACAAATTACCATATAACAATTGAGATAGGATAGGAGTAGAGAGGACACCGCGCACGCATATTTCATCTGACACAAAAACGTCCGTGGTGGGTGGGGCTAAAGCTGCTGACAATATGGCGGATAGCCAGGGCCGTATTGAGAAATTTAAACCAATTCTAAGTGTCATAGATAACTTTAAAAAGTTGTTTTTTTTTTATCAGAGGTTAAATATACTAAAACTAACAAACAACTTTTTAACCAAAGATTTAGAAAATTACAAAACTTTTTAAGTTATTTGGAAATGCCTGTTATGTGATAATAGGAACATAAAGAGAAGTTTAAAACTTTCAAATGTTATTTTGAAAAATTTTATTCAAACAATACAAAACTACACAATACAGAAATACACATATACTTATTTAAATACAATTATTCTTACTGACCTTTGAATAAAATTTATTTTTCGTTGACCGCTTGTTAATTTCAATATTAATGAATTATTTTTCCTAAAATTAATACACTGTTTTTGATTAATACACTCTTTTTCATTAATTAACTGTTTTTGTGATTTTTACGTTTTGATGATATATTGCATGGATGTTAGTTGTATTAATCAAATTTTTTTGCCACAAAAAAAGATTTTGCGGTCAACGAAAAAATTTTGTAATCAACTCGTTTGTTAATGGGCTATTAATAATCTCAACTAATAAAGGCACTCACTCGCTATCGCTCGTTCGTGCTTTAAACAGTTTCGATTATTAATCGCTTTCATTAACACACCTGTTGGTTAAATAACTATTATTTGAGGCAAAACGATTACTACTGGACTTGTCAACACAAGTTTTCCCTATATAGTATATTCTAACCTTAAAATAATAATGACCTACAGCTTTGACCAAATAATTAATATGCTTATCCAATGGAAACTGATAAAAAATGTGACTATTAAGAGAATAGAATATTTTCCTATTTACAAATGACTTAGACAGTTCATATAAAAGTTTCTGAAGAGTAATAGAACTCTTAGAGTTTTTAGATAATACATTTGTTTTTATTATAGTCTCGCTTCTACTACAAACTTCTATCACATCTTTAGATGAATAACGTAGCTCTCCTTTATTTATTTTTATTTATAAATTCAAAGGAACGGCACTTTGTATTTTCGCTAAATAATGCATTAATACATGGTCTGCGTAATTTTTTTTTGTACTTGTAGAGCAACATTTCCTGCAATATATGTAATAATATAATGTGAAGCTTCTGTTAAATCGTTAGGTACAGAAAAATAATCGTGGTCAAAAGTGTACACCTCAGATGCATTACCAACAGATGGATCAGATTGTGATGAATTATTACTTACATCATCACTTATAACCCTATATTTTGAGGTAGTCATGCTGATATGCTCTGTAAATGGTTAAATACCGACGGTATGCAGTTTCCAGTAGTTTCCAGTAAATCCTGGTTTTAGCTGAACGTGTACCAGCAATTTTTATAACAGATTTAAACTGTTTTGCCGAAGGGTTATTGTTAGTGATGGACTTATTCGAATGAAAAATAACCGGTTATCCGGTTATTGAAATTACCTATGTAACTCGGTTTTCGTTCCAAGTATTCGAATGAAAAATAACCTCATCGTGATACGTACTACGTGCCGTATCTCAGCGACCTGCGAGTGATCGAAATTCTGTAAATAATACGTCATTCATAACTCATAAGCATAAGCAAGGCAGATTGTATTGAAAACACCATTTGGGCGTCTCGCTCTACAGATTTGACACAAAATGACGCAAATCCTAACCTGCTAACCTCGAATTTGACATTGACGTACAGTGTCACCAACATATTATTCATACGTTGAATTTCCACAGCCCGCTGAGGAACAGTCTTTTTTGGATCTCTCGATATAATAGTTATTTACTATACAAGTGGGATAACAGCATCATTAATATACGTGTGTGTAAGTTACAAACGAGTGCGTAGCACGAGTTATGTAAGCACACAAGTATGTTAATGATGCATTATCACACACGTATTGTACAAAATTTTATCTACGACTGCCTAAAATTGAGAAAAGTGCATTAAGAGAAATGTCAGATCTGTCATTTTCAAAAATATTTTAGTAGGCAAATGTCATTATGTCATTCATTTGACACTATTTCAGTTACGTAATGAAGTCATTACACAACTCACTTGTGTAATGATTTCATTACGCAACTGAGTTGTGTAATGAGCTTCATTACGTAACTGAAATAGTGTCAAATGAGTGACGTAATGCGTTACTTACCCCACTGGAGTAGATAAAAGTATAAACCGTTCAATAGTTATTTGCCAAGTAGGTAGACATCGAATTTTGTTTTTATGTTTAAGAAAATTAAAACTCCCTAGAATCTCTTTCTGACACTTTGTCAGAATCAGCTGTTATGTACAGGAGGCTCACTAAAGCACAGAATAAAACAATTTATGTTTTATTCTGTGACTAAAGTGTCTAATTTGATATTTTGAGGTTAAACGTGCAATGTTGCCAGTGCTTTCATACTTTGTTTGCCACTAGGCATAATATGTATGGACATCAGCGTTATGGATACCTATCTGTCAAATTGTAATACTAGAGCAATATGCCAAAAGTAATTAAAGGTGACACAAAACTGAAAATTACAAAGGCCTACAGGCATTATAAAACCGACAGGTCAGATCTTACTGAAACTGAAATCCTTGCCCGGCTTACTGATATTTGGGATGCAAGTATTTATGCATAAAACTTAACTGTTGCTTTAATTTTGGGCTTTGTACTGTTTTAGGTGTCCGAAAGAACTATAAGAAGTATTATTGGGCGGGACAATTTTGAAATTAAGCCTTTTGGCCCACGACCTAAAAATGATACATACTATAAAAATTTTGCATTTCGGGAAGATTTGCAACGACAGATTTGGAATTATCACTTGAAAAATGAGCACTTTACTTTGGCTAGACTATTAAAGGACGTGCGTGAAAATTTCGAATTCGATAAGGGGAAAACGACCTTATATAATATTCTAAAATCAATGGGTTATAAATACAAACATGTAAACGGACGTAAAATTCTATGTGAACAGAAACATGTTGTTGCATCCAAAATTACTTATTTGAGAAAATTCTTGCAATACCAAAATCCTAGTGAAAATATAACATTCGTGTACCTAGACGAAACCTGGATTTATCAAAATGGATCTAGCATCCGACAATGGGTACACGATTCTGAAATTAAAAGCAATCCGTCTAAAATTAAATCGGAGGGAAAGCGTTTCACTGTTTTGCATGCGGGAACTAAATTTGGGTTTTTGGAAGGGTGTGATCTATTCTTATCTTCAACTAATAACGATATGGATTATCACAAAACCATGAACGGGGAGATTTTTCAAAATTGGGTGGTTAATCAGTTACTTCCTGCTCTGAATAAAATTCCTGGTAAATGTGTGGTAATCTTGGACAATGCACCGTACCATTCGGCGCAGTTGGAAAAGTTACCCTCACTTAATTGGAAGAAGGATCAGATGCAGGATTGGTTGATTAAACAGAATGTCAAAATTAAGGGGAAAAATTACAAAAAAACATCTTTGGAGTTTAATTCAAACTTTTAGGAAAGACAATAACAAAAGTTACGTGACTGACGAATTTTTGAAAGAGAATGGTCATGAGGTTCTTAGATTACCTCCGTACCATTGTCAATACATTCCTATTGAAATGGCATGGGGGTTCTGTAAAACTTACTACAACAAGTATATAAATTCTCAGCTTTCATCCAAGGATAAGGTTAAGAATTTATGGCTTGAAGCTCTTTCAAAGTGTACCTCCGGCATGTGGCAAAATTATTGTGATCATTGTGAAAAAACTATATCGGAAGACTGGGCGAAACATATGGGAAATATTTCGTTTGAAAACATTCCACCTTTCATTATTTCATTGGCGGAATCTGAGTCAGAATCAGGTATTGGTAATGATTCAGGTACTAGCAATGAAACAATGGAAGTGGAATAGGGGGTTTTTGGCATCAAAATTCTTGTTTATGACATGGAAAATAAGTGGCTATCTTCTGATAATCCACACCACGCAACTTCCAACGATGATCCGGCCCCAGTGTAAACCAAGCTCAATACGTTTCTCGTATGAAAATTTAAAGCCACTCGAAGTTTAGACCAGCACACCGACATCCATGCCAACAAGGAATCTCATTCCCAGTCTCATATTCTTTACATTTGCATTTAAATGTGGAAGCATTAATTTATAAAGTCGATGAAAATTGGATTTATTCGATATACAATATAAGGTATTTAGTGATGCTTTATCAAGAATGGTCCATAACTTCCGCGAAACTGGAAATGTACACCGGAAGCAAGGCAGTGGTCGACCAAACATACGCACTGAAGAAGTAGTTAACAATGCGAGACAAATTGTACAAGAACAACCACACGTATCTGTTCGCCATTTAGGACAGCAATTAAATGTTTCGTATACAACATCTCATAGGATATTAAGAAGCAATTTGCATTATTTTCCTTACCGGTTGCTGCCAAACGATCCTCCGGTTAGATTGGAATTCTGTAACTGGTTTATCAATAATTTAGGAAATAACGATAATGCGTTTGAGAAAACTTTCTTTACTGCTGAGGCATACTTCTATTTATCTGGCTTTACTAATTCACAAAATATGAGTATGTGAAGCTCTGAGAATTCCAATTTTTATGTTGAAGAACCGCTTCACCCCCAAAAAAAACGGGGTTTGGGCTGCAATTAGTAAAAGAAGAGTTATAGGTCCTATATTTTGTGAAGGTAAGTGCAGCAAAACGATTAAATTTTATTTTAATAATTCAAATTTTAGGTTTGCTAAATGCACAACAATATCGTATTGACATTTTGTCGCCGTTTTTTGAAGGGTTACGTGACGATGAATTACAAAAGGGTTACTTTCAATAAGATGGGGCAAGACTTCACACAACACAAGAAAATTTAAATTTACTTGGAGAGTTTTACGAAAACAGAGTTATTAGTCAAAACATGTCTACAGTGCGGCCTCCGAGGTCTTGTGACTTAACTCCCTGCGATTTTCTTCTGTGGCCATATTAAAAAAAAATCCATTTTTCAACTTCCACTGGACAATATTCAGCAACTTTAACAAAGAAGTACTGGAAAAAATGAAGAAATCAATAATAATGCCGTAATATTAAGATTTGAGAATAGAACGAGTTAAGGAGTTTACTTCCTTAGGAACATTAATCTCTGAAAACTTAACTTACACACAAGAAATTAAATCAAGGTTAATAGCATCGAGATGTGCGGGCGCGTTAACTAGTATAATGTCCTCAAAACAAATATCGCGAAATGCAGACCTACGACTCATAAGACTGTAATTCGACCCACAGCTACGTATGCATGTGAAACATGGACGATGAATGTGGCAGATCAAGGCATGATAAGTAGGTGGAAGAGAAAAATGCTGCGAAAAATATTTGGAGGGACTCGAACGAAGGATGGTTGGAGAAGACTTACAAACGAAGAGGTACAGGAGAAGTATGGGGAGCCAAGTATAGTAGACTTCATTAAAGCTCAAAGGTTAAGATGGTTTGGGCATGTATGGAGAATGCCAGATGGAAGAGCTACTAAGATAGTATTGGAAGGCAGAGCGCAAGAAACTAGAAGAAGATGGCGACCAAGGAATAGGTGGAAAAAGGCAGTAATGGAATACATAGCAAGGAAAGGAATAGAAGATTGGAGAAATAAAATCATGAATAAGGGACAATGGAGACAGATTATTATACAATGGGCCTAAAGTGGCTTGTAAAAGCTTTATTTATTTATACTGAAAAAAATACATAAATTGCAATATTTAAATATTTTTATCTACTCCAGTGGGATAAGTAACGCATTACGTCACTCATTTGACACTATTTTAGTTACGTAATGAAGCTCATTACACAACTCAGTTGCGTAATGAAACCATTACGCAACTGAGTTGTGTAATGACTTCATTACGTAACTGAAATAGTGTCAAATGAAAGACATAATGACATTTGCCTACTAAAATATTTTTGAAAATGACAGATCTGACATTTCTCTTAATGCACTTTTCTCAATTTTAAAATTTTGTACAATACATGTGTGATAATGCATCATTAATATACTTGTGTGCTTACATAACTCGTGCTATGCACTCGTTTGTAACTTACACACACGTATATTAATGATGCTGTTATCCCACTTGTATAGTAAATAACTACTCCAGTGGGATAAGTAACTCATTACGTCACTCATTTGGCACTATTTTAGTTACGTAATGAAGCTCATTATGTAACTGAAATAGTCTCAAATGAATGACATAATGACATTTGCCTACTAAAATATTTTTGAAAATGACATTTGACAATTCTCTTAATGCACTTTTCTCAATTTTAAAATTTTGTACAATACATGTGTGATAATGCATCATTAATATACTTGTGTGCTTACATAACTCGTGCTACGCACTCGTTTGTAACTTACGCACACGTATATTAATGATGCTGTTATCCCACTTGTATAGTAAATAACTATTATCTACGACTGTTGAATTATACATTATATGCGTAACCATAGATACATATAGCTTCATATTCTACGACTTGGAAATTTCTGTTTATTTTTTTTTGCAAAGTAAAATGTAAATTAAGAAAAACAAAATTACTACATTTTTAATTTATTCAATTAACAATTTACAATTATTGATAAATAACTTATAAATTACTACTTATTTACAAAATTAATAGTTAAACTAGCAACCAGTGAGACAAATGTCTCATTTAATAAAACAAAAAAGACCGTTTTTCAAATAGAACAGCGTTCCGGACGGACCAGCGTCCCGGACGGACGAAAATCACGTGATTTCTCGAAAACCGGAAGTGTCACGTGACTGAAATTCGGTTCCTGACATGACATGACCATTCCAAACATATAACTTTCATAACTTTTTTCTCTATCTCTTACGGTTTGGCTGCTGAAACAGCGTCCCGGACAGACAAAACAGCGTCCCGGACAGACAAGTCTATTAGATAAAGGATTACTGCCATTAGTAAAATTGGCAGTAGCAGGTGCACTAGAAACCTTAAGATTAGTACCACTGTTATTTATAATAAGTGAGTTGTCATGAAGAATGTTATAACTACCATTAATGTTAACAGAAGAACAATCGTTAAGAAAAGTAAAATTATTGTTAAGTAAATTTGGATCAATTTGGTTCATATTTTTTTTGGCAGTATCCATTTTGTTTCGTTTTGAGTCTGCAATATACCCTTCGGCCACAGAAGCCGATCTCCAACCTCCGTGACGTTTTAATCCGGTCATGGATGCCCCTGCGTCAGCATATAAAGTAGCAGACCATCTTCGAAGACAGTGTCCTGTAAATTTCTCTGGATTTGGTAGCCCCAAAAAATTTGCAATTTCTTTCCCCATTCCTCCAAATTTATTAATGCCAATTATCTGTTTAGTGCATTTGCCACTTTGATAATTGACAAAAAAATTAGTCCGATGGTGTGTTCAATACACGAAGGTCTGCATATTTTTTTGACAATATCATAAAAACTTCCGGTGAAGGAAAAGTTACAAGTAAGCTTTGTTTTGGTGTGCGAGACAAATACTTGAATGCAACCATCGAAGAATTTTACTTCACCAATTTTCATGGCATAAAGTTCATTTGAATGGCAAGCCCCCATCATCCCCATTATTAAGGCAACCTGTAAACACATTGTCTTATTTAAAGTTAATAATAAATTAGCAAATAAATTATTACCTTTGTTGCGAGATATTTAACATCAGGCGCTTCCTTAATAAAGTTGTTAATTTGGTCCCCACTAAATGCCTCCGACTTTTTTGGTTGATAACCTTCCGCCTTTCTTTTTAGCAGAGCACGTACTCGCCCGTAAGACTCGACGTTCACGTTATGCTTTATAGTACTTTTGAGCATCGAATAATGAGTCCACAACGTTGATGATTTGAATTTTTCACTTATTTTCTTAAAGTAAACGAGCACAGTATCGTCAGAAAAGAAGGAAGTTTTGTTTTTTAGCCGCCATTCGTTGAAACTGTTGTACACAATTTCATAGTTTTTTCTCGATTTTTCTGGTAGCAAATCCAACAAAACTGCCTTTGCTGCATTTGTGATGTCTGGTGGAGTACACTGAATTTCATTTTTGCCGTCTTCTATGTCCATTATCCACCTTAGCTTTTACAGACAATGATAAAAATACTATTTTCAAATTAGCACCTAAAGTATAGAAAATCAAACAGTTACATAGGTAATATAAAGTGCAAAATTTATTGTCTTGTTAAGTTTTTTTTGCAATTATTTCATCATACACGTTTGTTATGTTGTGAAGAATGTATGCAGAAGTAATACATCCAAATTTGACGTAAATGGAAAGCATCTCCGATGGAACTTTTAGCATTAGAGTTAGTCCTGTTGAAGGTCGAAACATAAAGTTTCAGTTTTTTTAGATTCGACCGGCGCAAGAAGGAGACGTATGTTTCAGATACCTAGATTTTAAAAATTTTAGGCGAGCCACTATTTTAATGTTCAATTTTAAACGTTTTAATGCACAAACTATAAAAATTAGTAATATGTTAAATAAAATACGAGATTTATTCAAATATTCATTACTTATCCTGTACCTGAACTTTGATTTTAACAAGTTCATTGTTGAAAAACCAGTTTCGGTCAACTTGATACCTCACTGCTGGGCGGTTGGGCGCGTTCGTATGCGTGTTTGTAAACATGAAATGATGACTATTTGTTTATAGTAAAGCAATAAGAGATTAAAGTTCCCACTTTTGAATATCCTTCACGCCACTTTTCTTAACTTTCTATTCGAATATTGTCAGTCACAAGTAAGTGTATTTTTTTCGGCGATATGAACACGTTCGGCGATGTGATCACAAGACTATTTCGGCGTTCTAACCACGTTCGGCGACGTGAACAACCCCTAATTATTCCGCATCGCCGACGTATGGCGTATCTTGCTTCACACTTTTCGGCGTTCTGATGACGTTCGGCGAAATGATCATTGGCATGCATTCGGTGATTTGAATATTCAAAATATCGTTTCGGCGATCTGAAAATTCGGCGATGTGACATAGACCCAAAAAATCTAAATCACAAGACTTGTACGATCTATCCAGCGAATTGTAAAATTTAAGTGTAACCATTCCCGAACTTTAGCTGCAAAATGTGGTGGTGCACCATCTAACTGCAATCATAAATTTAGCAATTCATTCAATTTTAAATTATCTATTGCTCTTCTAAATGTTCATTTAAGAATTGGAAAAAATTGTACCTCAAATTATGTTTGGAAGCAAAATTGGTGCTAATACTGATTATTCAAAACTAGCTGTAGCCCGCGGCGCATGCCGCATGTAAAGTTCCGCGTGTTAGATAGATATAGATACTTCTTGTGCCATTACAAAAAAAATTGTTCGACACACGTCTACTATGACAAATGCCACACCAAATACATACAATATATACAATTCACATTTAATTACATATACATATTTATTCCTAATTCAGTACGTAACACAGGCTTAGAGCCAGTCATTAAAATTAAAGGTTAAAAATTCATTCATGTTGACAATAGCATTATTTATTAAAAATGCTTTTAGTGTAACTTTAAACTTCGGCAGTAGAAGTTCCCTTACGTGGCCAGGCAGACAGTTAAAAAATACAGCCCCATAATCGATAAGACCATTACGATCCGCATTCACTGTAAAAATTTGGTCTAATTTTGACATTATTCCTAGTATTATAAGAATGAACATTGTTGTTATTATGTTTGTCGTTAAACATGAAGCATCACTTATGTTACGTTCTTTATTTCAACTAACACTCAAGTTACATTGTTGTTACATACATTAATTAGTTATTGTTACTTATTTGCACCGCACGCGTTGACGTTCCGCCGCAGAATGTCTTTCCGTCAATGAGTGCGTTCCGCAATTCCTTTGGCTGCAATCAGCGCTCACATCACTACATCACAGTTGTAGATAGCAAAAAGATGCATGTTACCTTTAAAATAAATGAAGGTACACGGGAAAGTTAAAATACGCAATTCAATAAATTTTGCTTTTACATAATAATAATAATTGCATTTATTGGTAACCAATTCAATATATAACAAAACATATAGACAGTTCTGGGACCGGTGCTTTTTACAATATATGTAAATGATTTACTACAGCTAGAAATTGAAGGTAAAATTCTCTCTTATGCTGATGATACGGCTATCATCTACAAAGACCACAACTGGACCAACCTCAAGCGAAAAGCAGAAAAAGATATGGAGAAAATAAAACAGTGGTTCAATAGAAAACAATTAACAGTAAACTTTAAAAAAACTAAATATATACCATTTACAAATTATAAAGTTACATTACCACCGTACAAGCAGTTAACTTTATTAGATCTTGAAGATGTTACAGTTCATATTCAACAAACAGACAGTATAAAATATCTGGGTATAAATATAGATTGTCACCTAAGATGGAATGTACATATTAACAACTTAATTAAAAAACTAAGAAGCATGCTGTATAGGTTTAAAAAACTAAAACCAATATTAATGCAAAAACATATCAGAACGGTATACTATGCACTGGTGGACTCTCTGCTGCAATATAGTATCATAGCATGGGGTTCTTCACCTAATACTTCTATTAAACCACTAGAGGTCATACAAAAAAGATTTTTGAAAATAATGTACAACAAAGAATATACATATCCATCTGAACTACTTTATACAGAAACAAATATGTTGGATATCAGGCTTCTCTTTGCAAAAACGATTATAATACACCAGTATAGAAATAAACATAAACTAGAGAACACTAACCATATATACCACACGAGAAATAAAACAAAAAACTATTTCAAAATTAACAGAATGAAGAAAAAAGTGGGACAAAGATCAATAGAATTTCTGGGTCCTAAATTACTTAATGCATTACCAAGACAATTAGTACAAATCACCAAACTTTCAGTATTTAAATGTAAATTAAAAAACTGGTTACTTCAAGGAAATCGCAGTGTTATATTAATAATTATAAACAATGTTACATCTTGTTCACACATCTTTATGTAAGTTCTGGATCTGATCTTGCAATATAATGTGCAATTGAATTATTACAAAGTAGTTGATAATAAATACATGTAAATATATATCTATATATATTTAAATAATTATAGAATCATAAATAAATTACAGACTGACTAGTACCTAATAATAATTTAAATATTATAAATATCATTTAGTTAGTTAATAGGCAGAATGTATTTAGATTTAGGTACAATACTTTCCCACACAAGCAATTTGCTTCAGGGAACAGAATTTTTCATGTTTATTGAAATCAATGTTTTATCAATCTTATGGACCATTACACTACTATTACAACTCATATAATTAAGGTCATGTATGTATGTATAATAACGATGCTCAATAAACCATTATTATTATTATTATTATATATAAACCGTTCAATAGTTATTTGCCAGATAGGAGGCCATGTTAGGGTGATGAATTTCACCCTGTAAATATGCTGTCAGTCATTAAGAAAAGTTAGGTTATGCCCATTTTATACAAAATGATAATTTTATGTTAATGTACAAAACGTGGTTGCCAGATTAGGTTTTGGATTTTGTGCCACTTTTATTATTGGTTAAGATAAATTTCATGAAAGACAACTTGCTGATTCTGAATACGTGTCATACTTTGTTGAGTAGGAATAATGGTATAATGAAAGTCGTTTTTTTATTGTAATTATAAATTGTATACAAAAATATTTAAATATTACAATTTATGTATTTTTTTCAGTATAAATAAATAAAGCTTTTACAAGCCACTTAGGCCCATTGCATAACAATCTCCATTGTCCTTTATTCATGATTTTATTTCTCCAGTCTTCTATTCCTTTCCTTGCTATGTCTTCCATTAATGCCTTCTCCCACCTATTCCTTGGTCGCCCCCTTCATCTAGTTTCTTGCGCTCTGCCTTCCAATACTATCTTAGTAGCTCTTCCATCTGGCATTCTCCATATATGCCTAAACCTTCTTAACCTCTGAGTTTTAATGAAGTCTACTATACTTGGCTCCCCATACTTCTCCTGTACGTCTTCGTTTGTAAGTCTTCTCCAACCATCCTCCGTTCGAGTCCCTCCAAATATTTTTCGCAGCATTTTTCTCTTCCACCTACTTATCATGTCTTGATCTGCCACATTCATCGTCCATGTTTCACATGCATACGTAGCTGTGGGTCGAATTACAGTCTTATGAGTCGTAGGTCTGCATTTCGCGATATTTGTTTTGAGGACATTATACTAGTTAACGCGCCCGCACATCTCGATGCTATTAACCTTGATTTAATTTCTTGTGTGTAAGTTAAGTTTTCAGAGATTAATGTTTCTAAGGAAGTAAACTCCTTAACTCGTTCTATTTTCAACTCTTAGGGCCGGTTGCAGAAAGCTATGTTAAGTCTGGTGTTAGCTAACATCGCGTCAAAGTGAACAAAAACGAATCAAATCTCAAATGCTTATGGTAACTAATACATTAGTAAACAAAATTTGATGCGATTTTGTTCACTTTGACGCGATGTTAGCTAACACCAGACTTAACATTGCTTTCTGCAACCGGCCCTTAATATTACGGCATTATTATTGATTTTTTTTTAATATGGCCACAGAAGAAAATCGCAGGGAGTTAAGTCAAAAGACCTCGGAGGCCGCACTGTAGACATGTTTTGACTAATAACTCTGTTTTCGTAAAACTCTCCAAGTAAATTTAAATTTTCTTGTGTTGTGTGAAGTCTTGCCCCATCTTATTGAAAGTAACCCTTTTGTAGTTCATCGTCACGTAACTCTTCAAAAAACGGCGACAAAATGTCAATACGATATTGTTGTGCATATAGCAAACCTAAAATTTGAATTATTAAAATAAAATTTAATCGTTTTGCTGCACTTACCTTCAGAAAATACAGGACCTATAACTCTTCTTTTACTAATTGCAGCCCAAACCCCGTTTTTTGGGGGGTGAAGCGGTTCTTCAACATAAAAATTGGGATTCTCAGAGCTTCACATACTCATATTTTGTGAATTAGTATAGCCTGATAAATAGAAGTATGCCTCATCGGTAAAGACAGTTTTCTCAAACGCATTATCCTTATTTCCTAAATTATTGATAAACCAGTTACAGAATTCCAATCTAACCGGAGGATCGTTTGGCAGCAACCGGTAAGGAAAATAATGCAAATTGCTTCTTAATATCCTATGAGATGTTGTATACGAAACATTTAATTGCTGTCCTAAATGGCGAACAGATACGTGTGGTTGTTCTTGCACAATTTGTCTCGCATAGTTAACTACTTCTTCAGTGCTTATGTTTGGTCGACCACTGCCTTGCTTCCGGTGTACATTTCCAGTTTCGCGGAAGTTATGGACCATTCTTGATAAAGCATCACTAAATACCTTATATTGTATAGCTGTCGCGGGAAACTCCTCATTAAATTTCCTAAAGGAGCCTTCAATAGAATAAATCCAATTTTCATCGACTTTACAAATTAATGCTTCCACATTTAAATAAATGCAAATGTAAAGAATATGAGACTGCAAATGAGATTCCTTGTTGGCATGGATGTCGGTGTGCTGGTCTAAAGTCTAAACTTCGAGCGGCTTTAAATTTTCATACGAGAAACGTCTTGAGCTTGGTTTACACTGGGGCCGAATCAGCGTTGGGAGTTGCGTGGTGTGGATTATCAGAAGATAGCCACTCATTTTCCATGTCATAAACAAGAATTTTGATGCCAAAAACCCCCTATTCCACTTCCATTGTTTCATTGCTAGTATCTGAATCATTATCAATACTTGATTCTGACTCAGATTCCTCCAATGAAATAATGAAAGGTGGAATGTTTTCAAACGAAATATTTCCCATATGTTTCGCCCAGTCTTCCGAAATAGTTTTTTCACAATGATCACAATAATTTTGCCACATGTCGGAGGTACACTTTGAAAGAGCTTCAAGCCATAAATTCTTAACCTTATCTTTGGATGAAAGCTGAGAATTTATATGCTTGTTGTAGTAAGTTTTACAGAACCCCCATGCCATTTCAATAGGATTGTATTGGCAATGGTACGGAGGTAATCTAAGAACCTCATGACCATTCTCTTTCAAAAATTCGTCAGTCACGTAACGTTTGTTATTGTCTTTCCTAAAAGGTTGAATTAAACTCCAAAGATGTTTTTTTGTAATTTTGCCCTCAATTTTGACATTGTGTTTAATCAACCAATCCTGCATCTGATCCTTCTTCCAATTAAGTGAGGGTAACTTTTCCAACTGCACCGAATGGTACGGTGCATTGTCCAAGATTACCACACATTTACCAGGAATTTTATTCAGAGCAGGAAGTAACTGATTAACCACCCAATTTTGAAAAATCTCCCCGTTAATGGTTTTGTGATAATCCCTATCGTTATTAGTTGAAGATAAGAATAGATCACACCCTTCCAAAAACCCAAATTTAGTTCCCGCATGCAAAACAGTGAAACTCTTTCCCTCCGATTTAATTTTAGACGGATTGCTTTTAATTTCAGAATCGTGTACCCATTGTCGGACGCTAGATTCATTTTGATAAATCCAGGTTTCGTCTAGGTACAGTTACGGACACCTCAAAGTGCACGGTTTTTTGTTACTATGGTTATTTTTGCGATTTTTTGGCTTAGTAATGAGGGTTTCTCCAGTGGCGTTGCTTGTGATTGTAAGAATAGGTATTACTTTTTTAATGTTTGTATTTTATCAAAGTTTCACAAGTAAACAAACTATACATGTAATAATATGTATTTAATAAATATGTATCAGTATTCAATTGCTTAAATTGCTACTACGCTTTGCAGTTTGTTTCGCATAGGGTTGACCAATGTTTCCATATTGTATCCTCGCAGTTCCTTCCAAGCATTTATTATTCTTTCCCATAATTCATCTGCGTTGTTTGGTGCAAAATCCCTGGTATAAATTTTGGTAGTTAAATACCCCCAAACATTTTCGATAGGGTTCAAGTCCGGACTTTTTGCAGGCCATGGTAATAAATTGATATTATTCTCATCAAACCATCAATGAACAATCCCTGCTGCATGCACAGGACAGTTATCCTGTGAAAATAAGGTTATCAATTACGTTAACATAAACAAAATTACTTAATTAAGTAATATCTTGCCTGTTGAAAAGTAAATTGATTAGGAAAGGCCTCTCTTACAGATGGCAGCATCACATTTCGCAAAATATTGCGATAATTTTCAGCATTCAGTCGACCATTAATTCTATAGCATGCCCCAGATCCGTGAGCATTGATCCATCCCCATACGTTTACAGAGAATCGTCCACTACTTAAGGGTTGAACATAATATTGTTCCTCAAATCTTGAATTTTGTGGTCCATACACCCTTAATCGTCAATTGGTAAATGATTGAAATACCTTTTCATCTGAGAAAACAGTCCTGTTCCAAAAATCGTCGATTTCATTCAAATAGTCGGTTGCAAACTGTATTCTTCGTTCTTTGTTCTCTGAGGTTAAAAAAACTTTTCTTGCAGAAGTCTCTACTGCCAACGATTTTTAATTTTGAAAATGCAGCTCTTGCTGACATGCAAATCTGCTGCGACTCGACTCAGCGACCAGTTCTCTTCCAGTTTTGTAATAGCTCGCATTTTCTCTGCTTCTGACAAATGTCTGGGAATTTTTCGAGTTTTCAGTTCTATGACAGTTGATGACAAACGTAAACGTCAAAACTCGACGTCTAAGATTAGAATATCGTATTACACGCTAAAAATCTGCCGTGCACTTTGAGTTGGCCGTAACGGTACACGAATGTTATATTTTCACTACAATTTTGGTATTGCAAGAATTTTCTCAAATAAGTAATTTTGGGTGCAACAACATGTTTCTGTTCACATAGAATTTTACGTCCGTTTACATGTTTGTATTTATAACCCATTGATTTTAGAATATTATATAAAGTCGTTTTCCCCTTATCGAATTCAAAATTTTCACGCACGTCCTTTAATAGTCTAGTCAAAGTAAAGTGCTCATTTTTCAAGTGATAATTCCAAATCTGTCGTTGCAAATCTTCCCGAAATGCAAAATTTTTATAGTACTATGTATCATTTTTGGTCGTGGGCCAAAAGGTTTAATTTCAAAATTGTTCGGCCCAATAATACTTCTTATAGTTCTTTCGGACACCTAAAACAGTACAAAGCCCAAAATTAAAGCAACAGTTAAGTTTTATGCATAAATACTTGCATCCCAAATATCAGTAAGCCGGGCAAGGATTTCAGTTTCCGTAAGGTCTGGCCTGTCGGTTTTGTAATGCCTGTAGGCCTTTGTAATTTTCAGTTTTGTGTCACCTTTAATTACTTTTGGCATATTGCTCTAGTATTACAATTTGACAGATAGGTATCCATAACGCTGATGTCCATACATATTATGCCTAGTGGCAAACAAAGTATGAAAGCACTGGCAACATTGCACGTTTAACCTCAAAATATCAAATTAGACA
This sequence comes from Agriotes lineatus, assembly GCA_940337035.1. Classification (NCBI taxonomy): domain Eukaryota; kingdom Metazoa; phylum Arthropoda; class Insecta; order Coleoptera; family Elateridae; genus Agriotes; species Agriotes lineatus. Next base: position 150,808 of record CALNHX010000230.1, read on the forward strand.
CTTTCGTGGGCCTCCTGTACATAACAGCTGATTCTGACAAAGTGTCAGAAAGAGATTCTAGGGAGTTTTAATTTTCTTAAACATAAAAACAAAATTCCATGTCTACCTACTTGGCAAATAACTATTGAACGGTTTATAAGTAATATTAACACTCTGAACATCACATCTAAATACAATTTTATTAAGTAAATAAGCGGGTACTTTATTTGAAATAATTTTATGAAACAATGTGGCTGAATGAAGTATTCTACGATTGTGTATATTTAACCATTTAATTTCGTTAAGTTTATGTGTTATGTGATCAAATTTTCTAATACCATAAATTAACCTCAGGCATGTATTTTGCCTACGCTGAATTCTTTTACTGTCCGCACTGTCTATACACGGCCCATATACGCTGTCACAATAATTGAAATGAGATAAAACCAGAGACTCACAAAGTATAGATTTAATTCTTTTATTAAGCAAAAAACGGTTGTGGTAGATCATTTTTAAATTCAAGTAACATTTTTGTAAAGTGGCAGAAACGTGTTTTTAAAATGTAATGTTTGTAATGTGAAATTGTTTACTTTAATAAAAATATTTAGTTTAATGTCTCTTGCTTTAATCCCACCAAATACCATTACGCAGGATTTTGAAGCATTAATTCTTAGGTTATGTTTTTCCGAAAATTCAATAAGATTTTTAAGGTCGGTATTTATTTCTAAATTTGCAACATGGGCATTATCAGAATCAAAAGTATAAGTTAATTGAGTATCGTCTGCGTTTAGGTGATATTGACGGTACTTTAATGCACTACTCAATTAAAAAGTGTAAATAATATAGAGCAGCAGACGCAGAATTGATCCTTGAGGGACTCCATGTGTAATTTTTAACGATTTAGATTTTGTGTCTGACTACTACAGTTGAGTCCTGTCAGTTAAATAGCTTTTTAAAAAAATCTATTCCACTTTCATCAAAACCGATACAGTGTAGAATAGCAATTAACACATCATGATTGATCGTGTCGAAAACTTTGCAATAGTCTAGCATAATAACTGTGGTTAATCTGTTATTGTCAAGAGCAGTGAAGATATCGTCAGTTATATTTAAAAGTGAAGTTGTACAGCTATAGCCTGGTCTAAAGCCAGATGGAGTATCTGCAATGATTTCAAAGTTTCAACGTAATGCCTTATTTGTAATGTCATAACTTTCTCAAGTACCTTCGAAAGACATGGCAGAATACTAATCGGCCTCAGGTCCTTGTAGTCAGTCGGTGTGCTAATTTTGGGAATTGGTATGACTTGAGCATTTTTCCAAGTGTTAGGAAATGTGGAACTGAGTATACATGAATTAATAATGTTGGTTATTATAGGTAATAAAAATGGGCGGCAGAGTTTTTTCATTTTTACACTTAAATTATCAGATCCAACAGCATTGGTTTTAATTTTATTTATGATTTTTGACACTTCCACCTCGGTGATAGTATTAAAAGTAAATTTAGTTTCAAAATTTTGTAAATTACTGTTTGAGTAAAAAGTTAAAAGATCTTTGTTAGTAACCGAAGACATGGAGTTAGCCGAATCAATGAAAGCATTATTGATCTTATTAGCATCACTTAGACTATGAGGAATTTCTATTTTTCCATGGCTGTCAATGATGTTAATTTTCTTCAGCTCTTTCCAAATGGTATTAAACCCATTTTGATTTAATTGATAATTAAAGTATGCCTTTTTTTCTTGTTTAATAGCAAATGATGGATAGTTACGTACAGATTTATAATATTCCCAGTGCCTGGGGTTTCACCTTTTTATATTTTATTAAGGCTTTATCTCTAAGAGACATCATTAGTTTTATATTTGGAGTCATCCATGGAGCTTTGAGTTTGTGTTGAACATTTCAATTTTATCATTTATATTGATTAAATTTATTAAATTGTGCCATGGAAGAGACTGAAGGTCGTTATAGAACTCATAATCAAAATTAGCAAAATCTCTGTAAGTATACAAAAACTTTTGCGATGCAATTTACATTTAATAGGGTAGTCACAATAAACCAAACAATGATCGGATAATCTATGTACATCAGTCGCACCGTAATTGACTATATATTTTGTATCGTTTACCAAAATAAAGTCCAGTAATGTAGAGCTGCTTTTAGTAATGCGTGAGGGTGTCTCAATTAGTTGCTTAAACTCCCAACTCTCCATCATAGAAAATTATTTTTCAGTACTTTTATCATTTATAGATAACATATATATGTTAAAGTGCGGGTTCAGGAAAAACCGGTCGGTTACCGATCAAATCTTCATCCTGAAAGAGGTACAATCTACATGCTATGAGTATAATACCGAAATTCATGCGCTGTTTATCGACACAGTTAGCAGACCGCAACTACTCCAAGCGTTAAAAGAATTAGGGATACCAGATATAATAATTGAGTTAGTAAAGTTAACCCTAAGTGGCTGTTATAATAGAGTGAGAGTAAATGGAATAATCTCAGAGTAGTTTAATGCCAAAAGTGGTCTAAGACAAGGGGACCCTTTATCCACGATACTCTTTAACCTAGCATTAGAAAAAATAATAAGAGAGAGTGGAATAAATAGACCAGGAATGATATCAAATAAAAGTCACCAGTGTCTAGCATATGCTGATGACATCACAATTTTAGCAAGAACTCAAAAGGAGCTAAGGAAAGTAACTATGAACCTGGACAGAGAAGCAAGAAAAGTCGGTCTGGGAATAAACGAACAGAAGACAAAGTACATGATAATGTGGAAAAAATACAGAAACAACACCAGAAATAGAAATCACCCTATACAATAACAGGAAACTGAAAGTGGATAGAGTCCAAAGCTTCACCTACTTAGGGGTCCTAATTACAGAAAATGGAAACATCAAAGAAATTGAAAACAGGCTAGTGAAAGGGGACAAGTGCGCAGGAGCACTAAGTGCAATATTTAAATCTAAAAGTGTGTCACGTAATATTAAAGTGGGAGTGTATAAAACGGTGCTGAGGCCAACGGTGACCTACGGATACGAGACATGGGTAATGAACAAAACAGATAGGGAAAGAATTGAAATATGGGAAAGGAAGATTCTGAGAAGAATTTATGGAGGCAAAAAGGTAGCAGAAGGATGGGAATGAAGAAAAAACAACGAGTTAAAACAATTATATGGAGAAAAGCAAATAACAGTTTTTGTGACAGCGCAACGTGTTAGATGGCTAGGTCATGTGGAGAGACTAGATGATAAGCGATTGACAAAGGCAGAGCTTAAAATCAACATTGAGGGAAAACGAAAAAGAGGACGGCCACAAAATAGATGGTTGGAGGCAGTAGAAAGAGAACTAAAAGAAAAAGCAATAAGAAACTGGAAAACCACAGCCAGGAACCGCAAAGAATGGAGGAAGATCGTACAGCTATGGGCCTAAACGGCCTGTGACAGCTACTATATATATGTTAAAATCACCCACACACACTACCTCGTCCGTCATATGTGCAATAAGTGAAGAGTCCTCCAAGGCATAAATAAAGTCAGTGCATCCAAACTCCTGCCTTCGATAAACTGTTCTTATGACAACCGTTACATTTTTTAAAATAATTTTGATCTACAACTGTCCAATATCTATACTACTACTTGCTGTAGGAATAATAGAAAATTGTAAGTTTGTTTTAATGTAGATACCTACTCCTCCTCCACATGTATCAGTTATTCGATCTTTTCGCAAAATGTTGTAGCCAGGTATATGTACTGCATCATCAGTAATCTTGGGCAATGGCCATGTTTCTGTCACACCAACCATATCACAATCTAAGGACTGTACAAGATCATTGAAGCCATCTAGTATTTAAATGCACAACCTTAATAATGCCACCACTCATCTCAAAAGAAACAATATTATAAAACAGACAAAATCGATTAAGCAATTAATCAACATCAGCAGATACCGATGAACCCCAAAATTATTACTATAAACAAACTCCTTGTCCAATCTTCTAACAAATTTCCCTATGATTCCTCTTGGTCTAGTTTTATCCGATGTTGGCTTCTCCAAGCGATGGCAAGCATCAATCATTTGAACATCCACTTTAATAGAATCTGCACTGAAATAATAATAAATGCCGCTTATTCACTTCCATAACAGCATGATTTACCTGCTCGTTGGTGATAACCGTCTTGTTTGATTTTACTTGGCGAATTATTTGTCCATCTGCTGGTTTGGCAGTATGAGATGCGCACAGATTTTCATGTCACGAAAACCAAGCCGAACTTGCAGATTGCAGTGAAATAATAATAAAGTGTCTTGCTCACTTGTAAAAGGCATAAATAATTTATAGGTTATGTAACGTAAACTGCAAACACGCCTTAAGTTATGTTAAACGTGCGGCTTGGATATCTTTACTTCGGCGCTTGGGAGCGTTCAATAGGCCAGAAATTAACTCGCTATATTATTAAACGAAATGGACTTGCCTTTGAAGCTGTGTCAACAGTTTTAAAAACACAAGTAATAGGCATAATAAGTAGTTGTTTTCTGTGATAATATCGCTATTAAAAGTACTGGGAAGTTTGTTTACAAAACCCCGAAAATAGAAACGTACGAATGCAACCATGGTACTTCTGCGCGTGTAACAGGGCATTTAGTGTTCTGGATTATTATATAGGTATGATGATAAGATTGATAGTAAATCCAGTCATTGAGTCACCGCGCTGGATCGAAGTGGTTTAGAATTTTGTCTTGTCATCTTGCTTCCGTCGTACTCGTCTCTATTAAATAAAGATAGTAATTAATAACAAGTACAACATATAGGCTTTACATACAAATGTGTACAAACCTCAGTCGTAGCTGCGTTGTTAATAATTACAGTCGAAGATGCACTCGTAGAGTTGGATGTTGATGGTAGAGGTTCGAAACATGCAGAAACATTTCCAGGATTAGACGATGTAAGAATAGTATGTACTGCATTCGTCTTCAATGTTCTAATGCTATGAGCGTTAGTTTTAATTTGCGATACTTCAAAGTGACGCTGCAACAAATGAGAACCAATAATATTGTAGGTACAATTTTATTCAAAACTACTTACCTCACATAACCTTGCAGCATTAGTCGGAGTCCAATTCTTGCTTTTGCAAAATTTACACCAATAATTCCGTTGTTGCAAATTTTTGGGAAATCTGAACAACGCTGTTCCCTTACCTTGCTTTGTACTACAATTATCTGATGCACAGTAGAGCATTATCACAGAATTAATACTAGTAGCCACTGCTAGAAAACTAATCACCACAAAGGAAACACGAAAGAGGCCACGCATAAAAATTGCAGAAATATAGGTTATGTACCGTAAACTGCAGAGTGCAGACACGCCTTCTAAAGTTACGTTAACATAAGGCTGTTGGCTTGTTTGTTCGTTTGTCTGCAGCGCTTGGCACCGTTCAATTAACCCGCTTTATTATTAAACAAAATGGACTTGCCTTCAAAGCTGTGTCAATAATTTAAAAAAACACAAGTGATAGGCATAATACGTAATTGTTTTATGTGATAATATCCCTATTAAAAGCACTGGGAAGTTTGTTTACAAAACCCCGAAAATAGAAACGTACGAATGCAACCATGGTACTTTTGCGCGTGTAACAGGGCATTTAGTGTTCTGGATGATTATATAGGTATGATGATAAGATTGATAGTAAATCCAGTGATTGAGTCACCGTGCTGGATCGAAGTGGTTTAGAATTTTGTCTTGCCATCTTGCTTTCGGTCGTACTCGTCTCTATTGAATAAAGATAGTAATTAATAACAAGTACACTTGCGATCATTGAAAATGAACAGGGTTATGCATTTCAAATTGACTTAACCGACGTTTTTGCAATTGCGTGCAACGTTATTTTATTATTACGATAAGGAGAGAGTTAGAACAACACGATTCTACTTTAGAGACGAGGAATTCAGAAAACGTAATCAACTACTGTAATGTTGGTTGTATAGCCCTGTTTATTTTTAATGATTCTTTGTGTACAACATATAGGCTTTACATACAAATGTGTACAAACCACAGTCGTAGCTGCGTAGTTAATAATTACAGTCGAAGATGCACTCGTAGAGTTGGATGTTGATGGTAGAGGTTCGAAACGTACAGAAACATTTCCAGGATTAGACGATGTAAGAATAGTATGTACTGCATTCGTTTTCAATGTTCTAATGCTATGAGCGTTAGTTTTAATTTGCGATACTTCAAAGTGACGCTGCAACAAATGAGAACCAATAATATTGTAGGTACAATTTTATTCAAAACTACTTACCTCACATAACCGTACAGCATTAGTCGGAGTCCAATTCTTGCTTTTGCAAAATTTACACCAATAATCCCGTTGTTGCAAATTTTTGGTAAATCTGATCAACGCTATTTCTTTACCTTGCTTTGTACTACAATTATCTGATGCACAGTAGACCATTATCACAGAATTAATATTTGTAGCCACTGCTAGAAAACTAATCATCACAAAGGAAACACGAAAGAGGCCACGCATAAAAATTTGCAGAGATATAGGTTGTGTAACGTAAACTGAAGAGTGCAGACACGCCTTCTAAAGTTACGTTAACGTTGGCTTGTTTTGTTCGTTTGTCTGCAGCGCTTGGCACCGTTCAATTAACCCGCTTTATTATTAAACAAAATGGACTTGCCTTCAAAGCTGTGTCAGTAGTTTTAAAAAACAAGTGATAGGCATAATAAGTAATTGTTTTCTGTGATAATATCGCTATTAAAAGCACTGGAAAGTTTGTTTACAAAACCCCGAAAATAGAAACGTACGAATGCAACCATGGTACTTTTGCCCGTGTAACAGAGCATGTGGTGTTCTGGATTATTATACAGGTATGATACTCACCAAAACATTAATTGAAAATCTACGTTAATGTCTTCCAGAATAGTACACGTGTGGGTTCTCAGCTACCCAATGATGGACGTTGTGAACAGTAACACATTCGTTTCTATTAAAAGAGACACTAGTAACTTCAGAAAATTTATAAAATAAAATTTGGATCAAGATCATTTTGGTTTATTAGCCATTGACAAAATTCCAGCCTGGAATGTTTGTAACAAAATCCAAAATCGCTTCCTCCGACTCTGCTCTTCTTGGTCTACCTGCAGTTCTTACTGGAATTGGGCTACTAGTTGTTCGCTGTCTATTGTGAAAGTTTAAAAATGTTTTGTGAGTTGGATGCCTTTGAGCAGAAATCTGTGCAGCGTAGACCCTTGCTGCAGCTCTAGCATTCATACCCTCGCGCCCAAAGATTATATGTATGTCAGCAACAACGGAAAACACTTGGTCCGCGTTTCTAGCCTTGTTCATAACAAACAAAACAAAGAACAATTGCTTGAACTGCAATTTTTGTACTTCTGTCAAACTTCAACATTTCTAGGTATACATTTTTGTATGTGGAATGAAAAGACTTGGGGAAGGAATTTTGAAACTCTGTATATCACTGGAATGGGAAAAATGCTCTTTCTCATGATGCCACAACTAACTGAGTTCCGTATAAAATAATACAACTACGAGTACTACAAATACAAATAGATGATATAACTCAAAATTTGAAACTTTTTTTGAAAAATTGACTACGACACTGCACTCTATCAAAATAATGTTTAAAGGACGTAAAAAAATACTTTTCTCTATTTTCATAAATAAGTGCGATATAGCCACAAAATGAAAAGGCAAAACGCAAATGTTTGTTTATAACACGAAAACAAAAGACAATAGCCAATTTTGGTTTTCACCATTAGGCCTTCTTTGAAAAAAAAGATGGAGGATGGGGATTCATTTTTTCATATCTTCTATAGTTGTTGAAATTACCAATCAAAACAGAGATTTGCCCACCCTGTAGAGAGTTGCAAAGCTGCCAAGGAGTTTTGTGACGTCCTGATTGTACGGTGATGTCAGCTGCTGGAGAGGGAACATTACCAGGTACTTCCCTGCCATAGTATTTGTAGTAAAGTTCCATATGAGTATTCAAAGACTAATACAGGTCAGCCTAGAGTTTAAGGTAACCTTATACAGGACATGTGTGCAGTTTGAGCGATAGGTGTTCGATTCAGGTTGGGTCATGAAGATTTCACAAGCGTAAAGAAATGAGCGTCATAGACAAATAAATGCGTAAGTGAATCGTGAAGCCGGGTTTTTATGCATCAAACCCGGATTTCGATGCAGTTTAAGGTTCACATTATAAAGACAGTTATTTCGGCGTCTTTTTGAAGTTTTTTAAAGAATGTATTTCAGATATAGTTATGGATCTATTATTATTTGATGAGTAAAAATGAGTAGAAACTAGCTAATGCACGTAGACAGGGCTGTCCAACTACAAGTGGCCCAAGGGCCACTGTAAGAAAAAAGAAGGTTATGAGGGCCGCATCATAAAATGTGTCGTATGTGACTTTGTGAGTGATTTGTAATAAATATAAAACGTCTATTTTTGGATACTAATTTTTATTTATTCAAGAAGCTTAGGTTACATTACAAAAAGAATTGAAACCTAAAAAAGATATACAGGGTGTTCTCTGAGGTAACCGACAATCTTACACCATGTGTTCTATAGGTAATTCTGAACAAAAAAATTCATAATACACTTTAGGTTAATTTCTTTCCGTTCTTGAGATATTGACAAAAGAAAAATTATGCATCAATTAATGTAAATTTACGTATAGGGATAAATAAACTAGACAGGGACATTTGTTGATAAGTAAGAATTGTCAAAGTAATCATTAATTAATAACAATTAACAACTAGAAAAACTAAACACTACTAAAAAACACTCAAAAACAGGTGTCTAATCGCTACAGGACCATTCGAGTTGGTGGCAACTGCCAAACTGAGACAACGGACAAGAAAAGCTTTGCACCGGAGGTGGGCGAGACTGTTTCGTAACACAATGTTGTCAGATAAAGTGAAAATTCTTTTACTAATGATATATTTTTGTAAAGGGTGTTCATTAGAATTTGTGGTCTAGTCGGCTCTGGAACTGATGAAGTCATGTCGTGCATTAAATCATATGGCTGATAACTGACACTGGTGACACTGTAAGTCTATGTCAAATTCGATGTTAGCAGGTTAAGTTTTGCGTTAGTCTGTGTCAAAACTGAGTGATGTAGACATCAAAGACATAGAAGAGGTAAAATAAATGATGGAAGAAATTAAAGGAGTTAGAAGGGGACAGCAAGAAAGTAGAAATGAAATACAGCAACTTAGGTACGAAAATGGAAAATTGAAAGAAAAAGTGGAAACATTTATAGAACGAAAAGTGTAAAAGTGCCGATCAGCGTACACAGTCAAACCAAGGGATGAATAACCTATGGCAGTGGCAAAGTTCAATAAATGGGCAGACAAGCTAAAGATGATGGAAAACAAAAGAAATTTAATGGGGAAAACGTTATATATAGTGCAATGGTATGATGTGATAAATATAATGATATGATTATTTTAATTGTAATTACTACTACCTGCAAACGTTTTTATTTAGGTCAAATTTTAGACTGACTAAAAATAATTCTGTTTTGACTAGGTTCGTTAATTACTTGTAAATAAAACAGTATTATGCCCTTTATTGTACTTCATTCATCTGCAATTTAATATTGGGCTTCCCGGTACGTTAATATTAAAATTTATGTGATACGCCAATGGGCTGTAAATTTAGTTCGATCGCGCAGTTGCTACTTTGCTACGCTGTCAAAGTTCTACACAAATCGGTTTATTTTGTTGCGGTCCGCGTTTGTGATTTAATTCAACAAAAGGAGTTTTATGAGCATTCGATAAGGTAACTTTTGAATTCTCGCGCCTTCGACGGCATTAATCTATCTTTTGTTTTCAGGCAAAACCGATCCTTGATTGTTAAAAGACGGGATCTCTCTTCAGTAAGACGTACTCTTGTTCTAATTGTAACTTTCCGGTTTCTAACGCCGATACTATGATTGAAAGCTAACCTGAGTTTTCTGCAGCGTTGCGGTAGCTCGTTCGGACGGCGGCTCCTGATAGTATCTGCCTGAAGCTGGAAACCTGCTATGCTGGTGCTGCTGTGGGGGCCTCCTACACTCTGGGCGGATATGCTTTCGTTGAAATCTCGGGCTCAGGAACTCAATTCTGCTCGTGACTGAAGATCGTAATCTTGAGCTGGTCTCGGCCGAAGTCCTCGGAAGGTGGTAACGAAGAAAAATATTTTTTGTGTGGGAATTCGCTACCCACACTTTCACTGGTGCACTGGTAAATTGGCTACACAATGGTATACTTTTTATTATTGTAAATTAAATATTTCTATATTAAAACTGCATTTAAATGAGAGACCAAAAACTGTGTATCAAGAATTAATTTTTATTCAATTGTTTTTCTCCGATGGTCGTTATTAACAAATGTCTATCTAGATTATAAAAACGGATGTAGACCAAGTTCAATACAATAACTTTCTTAACTAATATTACTTATAACTAAAATGATTCACAAAATTTCCATTTCTAAAATATTGTTTTTTCAATTTGGTTTTTACTGTCTCATTGCGCCACTACCACTTTGTATTATTTAGATTGTCTTTCACACTCGCGTAATTACACTTTACTTGTTTTTAAATAGTTTACTTAATTCACCAATTTTGTTTTACATCCTGCTGTGTCCTTTTCCTCGTATTTTCATCAACTGTCTGCTTTTCACATATTTTCAAATATTGCTGTCTAATATTACAATTGCCAGGTTCTGCCTGATTTAGGCTCTTTGCACCGTATCATATTATAATTCTGCTTCCTTTACCTTTATTTAAGATTGCTCATAAACATTTCCTATTTAATTATTCTGACATCTACGCTTTATTTAACACGCACATATTATAAACCTTTCTGTGACAGTTCTATTTATTTGATTCGGCTTTAATTTTGCACAAATCTCTTATTTTTTGCTAATTTAAAATTATCGACTCCAATCTATGAAAAACGAGCTCTGTCCTTTGCCTGCTCTACTCAAATCATTTCATTGCTACCGGCATTTCTTTGCAAATGTAATTACGGATTGAAATTTATACGCTAAAGCTTGCAGTTGCATGAACTACCCCAACTCTGTGCTTTCTGACTTTCTTTTTATTTATTTGTGCTGCAAGCAGAGTTGAGTAGCGGGCTCAATACCATCTCAATAGATAACCATCTACCACATGAAGAGAGACCAACTCAAAAAAAGATTAGAGACCTCTCCCAAATAGAGAGGTCACAAGGAAAGAAGGTCATACTAGGCTACAAGAAATTAATCATAGGAAAAGGCACGTGGCTCTGGGATAATAGCACTGAAAAATTACAGAAACAAGATAAGGGTGATCGCCCTTTTTTTCCAAACTAGAGACTATAAATAGCGAAACGAACCACAGGCGCTGGACAGGCAACTTATATGGAAAATAAAGAGGGATGACAAGCCAAACAATCAGAAATTATATGTAAATAACAGATAAGGGAAGTACGATCAAGAGGAAATAAGCAAATGCAGCAGAGAAACTAAAATAGAGACTTGGAATGTGAAAGGCCTGAGTGGAAGAGAAAACGAGCTATAAAAGAAATGGAGAGAGCAAAATTAGAAATGTTAGGAGTCACGGAAACGAAGAAAAAAGGGGAAGCAGTAGAAAGCATGTCAAAAGGATACCTATTATACTACTCGGGAGTGAAAATCAACGAAAGGGCAAGAGCAGGAGTGAGACTAGTGGTACACCCTAAAAGAGCACCAGAAGTAGAGAGGGAGAAGCATAAACGAAAGAATTCCAGTGGTACACATGATAGACAAAAGCACACATCAAACAACAACAGTAGTAGTAGTCTACTGACCAAGCGAGGATGCTAGAGCAAAGTTGAAATGTAAAGAGACCAGCACACCATAAGGTTATGCTGGGACGCTGGTGTCTTTACATCTCAACTTTGCTCTACAGTAGAAAGAAATAATTTATTTTTCGAGGAATTACAAGAAGAGATGGCGAGGGAGAACAGATAATAGTTATGGGTGAGCTCAATGGAAGGGTGAGGAACAGAACCAAGGGGACAAGCGAAAGCCTAGGAAAATACGGAGAAGGTATAAAAAATGATAACGGAACCAGGATAATAAATATGTGCATAGAAAATGACCTTGTAATAGCTAATACAAAATTTTAAATCAAAGAGGCATACAAGTACACTAAAGGGGAGAAACGAGCAAACATTAATAGATTACTTCTTAGTGATCAGAAGTGTATGGAAATTAGTAAAGGATTCTAGAGTAAGAAGGAGTGCAGAGAGAAACAGCGACCACTACCTCCTCATGCTTAGACTATAAACCCAACCAGAGTACGAAGCAAAAACAAAGAACAAAATCCAAAATAAGCTATAGGCTATAGGCTACAGGAAAAAGAAATAAGATCTGTCATATTTGGTATGGTTCTTTCTTCTCAACAAAAATGTCCATTATTCTTTTGGGCTTTATTTTGTATTGAACTCAAGGAGATCTTTTCTCTTAAATTATTACGACTTTGTTAATTTTAAGTTTAGATTATGTGGGTATTTTGTCACAGGTACCTATGCGGAAGCTGTAATCGGTATAACAGTATCTCTGTATTATGAAAGGGATAATTTAAACTAAATTTTAGCTTGACATTTCTCTCTTCTATATTTATCTTTTATAGCGATAAATATTACTAATATTACCGTCCTTCAGACTTCACCTTTTAGCAGATTCTTTATTTTCAAACACTTTTTCGTTTTCCAATTGTTTGTCATCTTGTTTCGATATTTTCTAGAGGTTGCTGCCACCACTTTATTTCTTCTGAATTACTTTCATATTCTGGTAACGTACCTACCTTTTTTCGTTGTTCACCACTCACAGAACTGATACTGGAGTATCGCTTTAACTTTCGAACTGTAAGGTCGTGCACTGCCGCTCTGAACTCTAGAAAGTGCAAGTGATAATTTTTTCCCGTGCGACAACCGATGTTGTTTTACTGTCGCAATTTAATGTAAGTACTGCTACATACAAAACAAACTAATCTACCGGCTACTATTAACTATCCGAGAACCCCTGCGGAGGGGTTCCCTCGTAAAATGGCTCAAACAAGCAACAAAAGAAACAGCGACGAATTAACACCACCTCTGACTGAACCCAACAAAAAATATTTATTCAGTCCAGAAAATTTAATCTTTAAAAATAAATTCTTTGTAACCACCGATCAAATAGAAAAGGCAAGCTCCATTATCTGTCAAGGAAAACATGCTGCTGCAATAAGCGATATGGATACCACAACAGAAATGAATGACCAGCAATCTCCGGAACCAAATGTGAAGAAGTTAAAAATTCCTCCAATATATCTGCACAATGCAGACAAACTCAGATATCAGGAAATACTGGCTGACCTCAAGGAAAATGTTAAAAGTGAATTCACGACGGTACACAAAAATAACCAGTTGCGAATTAATGTTACGAGCATAGAAGATTATCGGGCGATGACAAAACATTTCTCCGATAATAAGTTAAATTATCACACGTTCAAGGACCCTGAGAACAACAATTTATCTGTGATAATACGCAACGTGCCCGTATCGTTAACTGAAACGGAAATTAAAAAGGAACTCGATTATCTAAAATTTCCTGTTATAAAGGTCGCTAGATTATACAATAAGAACAGGTACCCAATCCCGCTGTGCGCAGTGGACGTCAGTAATACTCAAGAAGGTAAACAAATACTCGGTCTGGAAAAACTCAACTACTGTATAGTAGAAGTCGAATTAAGAAGGAAATCAAAAGAGATTCCCCAATGCAAAAAATGCCAGTTATACGGCCATACTCGGAATTATTGCCAGTCCCAACCGCGTTGCGTAAAATGTACTTGCCAACACTTATATAACAATTGCCCTAAGAAACCCGGAGAAGACCCTCAGTGCGTTAACTGCCTAGAAAAACATCCGGCAAACTACAAAGGATGTAGTTATTATAACCAAATAAGTCAAAATCAGACCAGAAACAGTAGCTATCGAACCCAAAACAGAACATATGCCCAAGCCGTAACAACGGAACAAGAAACAAAGAAAACCCAACCCCCACTCTTAAGACTACACCAGCAAAATACACACCAACCCAACACATCATCTACTAATCCCCTAGAACCTACGGAATTAATTACCATCATATTACAAAAATTAGTTGAATTGCTCATTCCTCATTTGGACAAACTAATGCCACTCTTAACAACAATACCACCATCTCTTCTAACTAATGGATCCAAATAATGTACATGTAATACTTAACTTAACAGTAGTCAATTGGAACGCCAATGGACTAAAAAACCAACGCTCAATCTTTATTGAATTTCTTGCACGACATGCTGTTGATATCGCCTGTATAACCGAGACACACTTAACAAGCACTGAGCCCTTCAGAATCCCTGGCTACCATGTACATCGAAATGATAGAGATGCAGTAATTGCCTCTGGTGGAGTAGCTATAATAATAAAAAAGAAACTAACACACCACCTAATAGACCTTCCTGATATAGAACACATTGAGGCTATCGCTGTAAAGGTCCCAATGAAAACCAATAAATCGGTTACCTTAATCTGTGCCTACAAACAGCCAAATAAACGGATGCTGGATCAGGATATCGATAATCTCTTCAATAGCGACGATCCAACGTTGTTGCTCGGAGATTTAAACGCAAAAAATACAATATGGGGATGTCGTGCTAATAACCCAGCTGGAATAAAGCTACACAACATCATGACTGATCACGGTATAACAATATCAGCACCAAGTGAATATACCTATTTTCCTTATAGAATGGACCATCTACCAGATATCTTAGATGTGGTCCTACATAGAAATTTCAGAGATCCTATAAAGCAAACGGTAATAACTGAACTAGATTCAGATCATCTACCTGTAATTATAACTGCTCAAGATACACCGCAGACAATACAGCCAATTCCGAAAATAGCTGAGGGAAAAACTGATTGGAAGGCATTCCAAACAACTCTTAATCAAAAACTGAAATGTCCTGGACCCTTGAATGAACCCCAAAACATAGATGAAGCAGTAAGACAATACACATCCGCTGTACAAGAAAGCGCCAAAGAAACAACTACACCATGGAGACGAAGGAGTATCACTCCACACAATAGAACACCAGATAATATACTAGAAATGATTAAGACAAAAAATAAAACAAGAAGGGAGTGGCAAAGACTGAGACTTCCTTATCTCAAAACCTTATACAATCGACTAAACCATATAATTAAGATGGAATTAGATAGAATAAGAATACAAAGATATAATGGTTATTTAAAGGAAATCCATCCCTCAGATCCCACCTTGTGGAGGGCTACAAAACGGCTAATGAGACATCCTAATGTTGTATATCCACTAAAATCGAACAATGCAAGCTATAATACTGAAGAGGAAAAAGCAGAACTACTAGCAACACATATTGAACAGGTATTCACCCCTAATACGGAAGATAACGATGACCACCACTTAAACGAGGTTACAAATAGAGTCGCTAATCTACAAGCACAAATTAGTGAGGAAATAGTTCCAGTTTCCGTCCCAGAACTCAAGAACTATATAAAATGCCTTCCCAAACGTAAGTCTCCAGGTCCTGACTTAATAACTAACGAAATGTTAAAACAGTTAACAAAAAAGGCAATGGCTTATTTAGCGACAATCTTTAATGCATGTATGAGATTAGGATACTTTCCTGCTCACTGGAGAACAGCAGATATACTCCCTATTTATAAAACAGGGAAAAATAAGCACGACCCGGACAGCTATAGACCAATAAGCTTGCTATCAACACTAGCTAAACTTCTTGAGAAGACAATTCTCTCCCGGCTTCAAGAAGACATATCTGAAAAAGAAGTGATCCCTCCTCATCAATTCGGATTCCGACAAGCTCATTCAACAGCGCATCAACTGTTACGAATCACCGAGACAATTGAAAAGGGGTTTGAAGAAAAAAAGTATACTGCCATCATCTTCATGGATCTGGAAAGAGCTTTTGATAAGGTATGGCAAGAAGGGCTCTTATATAAAATGATACAACTAAACATACCAACCTACCTAACAAAGATAATAAGCTCTTTCCTAAACAATAGAACATTCAGGATAAGAATTCAAGCAACCTTTTCCAGCACTAAGCCTATCAAAGCTGGAGTACCCCAAGGAAGCCTACTGGGACCAACCCTGTTCAACATATATGTCCATGACCTTCCCTCCGTAGTTAACACCATCCCGGCCATGTATGCTGATGATACGGCCATAATAGCCCAGAGTGATACACCCCAAAACGCCATAGAACAACTACAAAGCGCCTTAAACGTTACGAACAAATGGTTTCATAAATGGCGAATCAAAATTAATCCACAAAAATGCCAAGCAAAAATGTTCACCTTGAAACGTCATACTATACTGCCAGTAATAAGAGTAAATAACAGTGACATCTGTTGGAACCCTAAAGACTCGGCAGTAAAATATCTGGGAGTTTATTTGGATTCGAGGCTAAGCTGGGGATTTCATATAAATAAAAAGCTCAACGAGTGCCACACCAGACTAGCGATCCTTTATCCACTAATTAATCGACAATCTTTCCTTCGAGCTGAATGTGCTGTCCTACTTTATAAAACGATACTCCGACCAATTTTAACGTATGCATGCCCTGTATGGTCCAATACATCTAAGACTTCACTCAAGAAACTTCAGACTATGCAAAATAAAGTGTTAAGACTCGCAATCAAGTGCCCGTGGTTCGTGCGTAATTCACAAATACACAACGAACTACAGATCCCATCAATAACTGACTTTATCAAGAAGCTCACCACAAAGTTTTTCCAAGACATAAATCTCTGTGACAGTGCTACAAAACTAAATCTTGGCCTAAAAGGGATACATTCACGTTTGAAACGTAAGCTTCCACAAGACTTAATCTAGAGTTAAAAATAATAAATACGAATTATATAGTGTAACACATATACGAAGACTGAGGTATGAATAAATCACATAACCCTCGCTCTACTCTTATGTTATTTAATTATAGGTACTTAATGTAACAAAGCCGTGTATTGTATTTTGTATACAGAGCCAGCTAATAAACATAAAAAAAAAAAAAAAAAAAAAAAAGAACTGATACTAACTCATACTTATCTATTTTTACAAATACAGAGTGGTCATTTTATCATTACCCCCTGAAGGTTTGCAAATGCCTAAGCAACACATCTTACAATGGAGAAACAACTACTGCAAAACCAGTTTTAAATAAAAAAACGCCACGTCATAAAGGTTAAACTTTTTTACAAAAGGTAGCCTGCGGATTGTAAGATGTGTTACCTATCTACAAATTAAGAGAGACTCTCTGTATATTTTCGTTACGCATGTTACATTAACAAATATTCTATAAATAATTTTAATGAAAAGCCACAAAGATGTAAATATTTGATGTTATGTGACCGTGGGTGTCAAAACAGTGCCCAGTCACAAAATTTATCAAGCTTTTATTATTTTTACTTTTCAAAAACAGATTAAAATTTCTCCTCTTTACCGGCATGCCTTTGACTGGAATATTTTATATAACATTTCAAATTTTATATTAGGCAAAAAGCTTAGAAATATCGAACAGTTTATTCCTACTCGTTGTAAACGGTATAGGGGGTTATAGATTATGTATGTGTTAGATCGTTATCTATATATAAGGTTTTCCCCATTAAATTTTTTTTGTTTTCCATCATCTTTAGTTTGTCTTCCCATTTATTGAACTTTGCCACTGCCATAGATTATTCATTCCTTGGTTTGACTATGTACGCTGATCGGCACTTTTACACTTTTCGTTCTATAAATGTCTCCACTTTTTCTTTCAATTTTCCATTTTCGTACCTAAGTTGCTTTATTTCATTTCTACATTCTTGCTGTCTTTTTCTAACTCCTTTAATTTCTTCCATCATTTCTTTTACCTATTCTATGCCTTTGATGTCTGCATCTCTCTCTTTTACTTGAACCGGTGTCCTGCTTGTTTTCTTGCTCTTTTGTGAGAAATCTGTTATGTTGTCTTTCCTCCTTCTTTTCCTGCCCTTTGATGTATCACAATCATATCTGGATTGTTTTCCTTGTATTCTCATATATCTAATCGCAAACCGACCGACTCGTAAACTGGACAATTACCAAGCCATGGAGCAAGCTGGGTTTCAGAAGAAATTTGGCACCAACAAGCACTTACAAAGTATCTAGCTGATAATTGAAAAATGCAATGACTATAATATCCCACTAGTAGTAGCCTTCGTGGATTACAAAAAACTCAAAAAAGCTTTAGATAATATTGAATTAAAATATATCTTTTAAGCTTTAGACAACTGTCGTATTGATTCCCGATACTCACTGTGAATTAAAAATATATATAAACTAAGTGACAAAGTGAGCTTAAAAGGCATTCGAAATAAAACAGGGACAGAAAACGTATTAGTGAAATGTAAAAAGTTAAAATGGAACTGGGCAAGGCACTTAGGCAGGATGTCAGATGAGAGATAGGCCAAGTGGATAACACAATGGATGCCGAGGGAGGACACGGGAAGAGAAGTCCTCCAAAAGTAAGATGGGATGAAGAAATAGAGCAAATGGGACGAAAACTATGGTGGAAGAAGAAAACAAACAAAAAGAAATGAAAAGAAGAAGGGGGAGGTCTTTGGCCAACAGTGGAACCTAATACGCTCATAATAATAATAATATATAAAAGGGCAACATTACACATCAAAATGGATAGTGCAACAGACACAATTAGAGTACTCGTCGAGAGAGGAGTTGGACAAGGAAATACTCTCTCCCCAAAGCTATTTACTCTTAACATTGGAAAATGTTTTCAACATATAAATTGGACCGATGAAGGAATCAAAGTTGACGGAGAGAATATCACAAATTTAAGCGGACGACATAGTATTAATAGCCAAAAGCATGGAAGAACTAGAAAAAGCAATAAAAGAATAAAGAATCGAAGATTGAATGCTCAAAAAACTAAGATCATGTTGAACACTCCTGCTGACAAAAAAATAGAATTAGATGGAAAAAAATGTAATATCAGCTTGGAAAATAGAATTTTAGGCATCACACTAAAGGACAAAGTAAGAAATACAGAAATTAGAAAAAGAACACTACTGGAAGATGTAGTTGAACGAGCAGCAAAACTAAAATGGGGCAGGGCCGGACATACGGTATGACAAGGAAGACAAAGATGGTCTAGAAAATTACTTGACTGGCAACCAAAAATGCACAAACGTAGCGCAGGCCGCCTACCTGCTACGTGGAGCAACATAGCACAGGTAGCAAGAAACAAATGTAGGCACACGGCTAGGGAAAGAGAAGCATGAAAATTTAAGTTGAGAACTATGTTCGAAAATGGATTTATGTTTGAAAAAGAAGATGAACATACAAGGTATTTCCTAAATAATGACCATTAGGGAGCCTTGATGTCAATCTGACGTTGACGTTATTTACCATGGTATGGAGTAGGTATAGAAATACAGTATATAGTGTTATGATACAACCTTAATATGGTTTGAATCAAATTAGTTAAAATTGGGAAATTATATTGGGATGGATATGGTTTAAATTTATTCGAGAATAAGGCAGATATGTGTATAAAACATATAAACCGTTCAATAGTTATTTTCCCGATAGGAGACCATGTTAGGGTGATGAATTTCACCCTGTAAATATGCTGTCAGTCATTAAGAAAAGTTAGGTTATGCCCATTTTATACAAAATGATAATTTTATGTTAATGTACAAAACGTGGTTGCCAGATTTGGTTTTGGATTTTGTGCCACTTTTATTATTGGTTAAGATAAATTTCATGAAAGACAAGTTGCTGATTCTGAATACGTGTCATACTTTGTTGAGTAGGATAATGGTATTATGAAAGTCGTTTTTTATTGTAATTATAAATTGTATACAATAGTATATTATGTAATGAGTGTATAATGTAGGCCAGTATTATTAAAAGGCCTCCGAAACGACTTTTTAAAAATTTAATTTTTATTTTACAATGAAATATAACATTGGAAGCACACAGCTAGCCGCCGGACAATATCTTACATCTAGCTATGATACGAACACACTGGAACTTATCGATTGACGTGAGCTTAATTAAAAGATGCAAACTACTTGTATATATACTATGTCTAATCAGCTAAGATAAGCGTTATCTCCAAAAGGGAGCATGAGACAGGAAGCCACGTGCGTTCAAGGTTTGCAGACTTGCAGTTTACACAAAGGAGCTATTATCTTATCAAGGTTGCAAGCTTGCAGTTTACACAAGGGGCATTGTCTAGCTACAATGTAACTGGCCATATTACACGAGAATTGTTTAGAACACGAGCGAACGCAGTGACATAACCTTAAATTGTAGGTTTGATTTTCAAAACCGGAAATAGTTATTTTCATGACAAGCGTCGAAAGTAGCAAATATCGTGCGAGTGTTGATTAGACAAACGAGGGCGTAGCGAAGCGAAGCCCGAGTGGATCTAAAACACGAGCACAGATATTTGCACTTTCGAGAGAGTTATGAACACTATTTTTTAGACGACCACTCAAAGTAAATTCTATTTTTAAGAATTGTTTTTATTTCGTTTGCAAAATTGATCGTTATATTATTATTGGTACAATTATAAAAAATTAGAGCTTGTTGGAAGCAGAGCAACGAATAAAGCAAAAGCGTCTGTATTATTTGAATCACGGTCTGCTTAATTATGTGACAAACGTCAAAGTGACGTTTGTCACACAATTAAGCAAGCCTTGATATGAATAACTTTGTGCCGTTACGATATGACTAGCACGATATAATATCGTGCTAGTGTATGAAATTGTCAACTTTCTGTAGTAGGCTGCTGTCGCGATAATGTTACTTTCGTACGTGGTCGTCTAAAAAAAATATATCCCACGCATTTGATAATTTTTATTTATATTGTATTTACAGTAAGTAACTTTACATTATTATAATATGGCGTCCGGAGAAATTGTGGTACTTGGCTCATACGTCAGTTCTTTGCTCTCTTGAATTAAATAATACGAGCCTAAGTAAATCGCAGTCTTGCGAAGGATTGAATGTTTTGCCTACACACAGGACATGTACTGTAGTCGATGACATAACCCCATTCGGGGTCCGGTCTTGGATCTTCTGCATTTCTCATTTCGTACTGCTCTCTGCATTCATCGCAGAAGCCAAAATGATTGCACGGTGACAAAAGGTTTGTTGGTGGCTTGTCTGTGCATACCATGCACAGCGATTGTGCTACCTGGGCTGTCGCCGACGCCGCCACTTGTTCCTCGACCGCTTCTTCTTCCGCCGCTTCCTCCTCCGCCTCTGCATCAGCCAGGTTTGTTGTTTCTGCAATTCCAAAACAAATTGGCGTCATTATTTACATGTTTACAAATTTCTAGCTCTAATAAATACCAACCTAACAAAAAATGATGATTCGTTTTTTTTGTGACTAACTAAATTCATGGATTCATTGTTGGAGGTGTATTGCCAGACGGAAAAATTTTGTTGGGTGTATGGTCTTTACGACTAACATGCGCAAATTTAATACATTAATAAACACTTTTCTACATACCGATAACTTGGAAACCGGGGGAAGACCTCCGCCAAGGGGTGCTAACATGTACTCCACATCTTCTCGCATCTCCTCTCCATCCGCTATGCGATTTTGGAAGAGTGTTTCCACAGAATAGCAAACTGTTTTTAAAAATTCCCCCACATTTGCATTTTCTTCCAACCTCGTTGTGGCCTCCTTGATCCTCTTGTCATTTATTCTGTAGCGTCTCTTTGTTAACGACCGAATCTGGAGCCCTTCCTCCATGAATGCTCGAAGTTCTCTTACCGTTATTGCGGAAATGTCACGAATGCCGTCTGAAATAGGAAATGACAAAAAAAATTGAATCTAAAGCTAGCAAGAATGTTTATAAATTGTAAATTCGAAAAACTAGTTGAGTGGATTAATTACCAGTGAACAAATGTTTGGTCCGCGTATTTTCAGTAGTCTTTGCAGAGTCGAATGAAACGATTCGCAGTCGTTGTTGGTACGTCTTGTTCTTTTATAGACGGAAATGGCGTCTGCGCCTACCTTTTGTATCCACTGCTTTTGATGGTATCTGTAAATAATTTAAAGCGTTTTTAAGAACATTAGACACGTAATTTAAATTTCAGTTAAAATTTTAAAATTGTGACGTTTCAGAACAGTACAATAATAATGATAATAATAAATTACCGTAAAAGAGTTTCAAAGCCTTCTTGGACATTGTTTTCGTTTAAAAAATTGGTAACGTAAAGAACGCCTTCATTAATCTTATCTGAGGGCAATAGTGCAAGGCACATCAGCATTTTCAACGCTTTTTTTGCACACCTATTTTCGTTCAGTAGCTCTCTCATTTGAAGTCCTACTGCTTTTCTTAAAATAGCCTGAAAAATAAATACTATTAATAAATAAATACTAAATAATATTACATTCTATGAAATTTCATTTTCAGCCGATTGAGGTATACCTACTAACAAGTTTAACAAATATTCGTCGACATTTTTCTACTATAAATGTGTTAAATAAAATGCAGCAGTAAATTTGAAAGTTTTTTTTTACTTTCCCATACCATACGTATAGGAAAGTATTGTCTTAAATATTAGTAGAAAACATGTATTAGTAATTCAACACAATATTACCTGACAATAATGAAAGAAGCAGCCCGTTTTGTGCGCTTCAGGAAAAACTCTTTGAAGAGAACGAATAAGCGCTGATTCGTAATCGGTCATTATTAATTGCGGTTTGAATTGTGGAGCGATTACTTTAATTTTTTCCAAGAGCGCGTTGTAGGCTTCTATTTTTCTCGAACCCATCAGCGCGAAGACGCACGGAAATGCCTAAAATTACACAGGGATTAAGAATTTCCTAATTTTTCTTGTATATAATTTTATTCTAAGTGAACAATAAACTTACAAGCCCGTACTGAACTACCATTATTGTCAGTAACTGACTATTATCAGGATCCCGAGGCCTTGTCTTGAAAGTGCCATCGATGTGTATTTCCGTTTATATATTATAATGAAACTTTCCCATATGAGAACGCGCATGGGTAGTTTTGACTTGATATTATTGACTTAAGGGCAAAATCCACCGTTTCTACCATTTTTTAATTTTCTCCCGACGTTTCTACCGTTTTTCAATATTTTGGTACGTTTTACATGAAGGTGGTTTCACTTGATTTTATTGAGTTGAGGACAAAATTCGACGTTTCTGCGATTTTTCATTTTTTTGTAAATTTTAAGGGCTGAAACGCTCATGGGGTAGGTTTGACTTGATTTTATTGACTTGAGAGCGAAAATCGACGTTTTTGCAATTTTTTAAATTTTGTACATTTTAGGGGTTGAAAAGCGGACGAGGGTAGTTTTGACTTGCATTTTTTAACTTGAGGGCTAAAACACGATTCTACAATTATTTTTGACTTAGTTTTAATGCCAGGATTAATTTATTTTAAAAATTAAAACTGTTCTTGAGTCAACCACTATAGGCACTAGCTCCTTTTCGTGTACCACGTACGTGCGATTAAATAGCAAACCCGCTAACACTAAGAATTTATATCACGCAAATATAAACCTACATAGCAACAAAACACGTTCATGACTTAAAAAATTTCCAGGAGGCTTCAAAAATGAATTTTCAGTATAATTCCCAAACTGTATTGTACATTAATGTTTCGTCTGTAATAATAAATTTGAAGTCGTTGCAAAGGGTAATTTTTGAATAATTAATTGAAACCATGAGGGTGCCTAGGGTTCATTTTCGTGTGTAACTCATATGCACCAAGGCATTAATACTCTATACATTTGCCACGCGAAAATAACGGAGCATTTGAAACTCCGGCGTATCGTTCAAAAATTCACAACAGGCCTTACGGACAAGCTACGGCAGTGAATCAAAAGTATATTGTAGGGTAAGGATATATCTATCACCTCGAGAAATTTAAACAAATTCCTTGGCGGCATTTTTGAGGAATATTTTTTTGAAAATTAGCTGCAGGCACAAAAATTTGTACAGCTACAATAATTCTAATAAGCTGGGTCTTCCAAGTTATCTAGTTTTTTCAATTGGAGGTTCAGTGTCTGAATAAACACAGGTTAAAGTCAAAATTTTCAAGAAATCATACCACCCTTAATTTTGAATGAAGAACGTTCGGAAAACTAGAATGCGATTTGAATGCAGACGACTTATAAGACACTGTGCACGTATTGTGAAAAAGAGTTGTATTGAAAAAATTCTCCAAAAAAACATGTCTCATTTCCGTTTCCGGTTTCGGATCGGTTCAAATAAACTAATAACCGAACGAATTTCCCGTGTAGCTCGGCATTCCAAGTTTCAATATGATAGGTCCAATCGTTTCGACGATACAGTGTCACACACACATACAGAGCAACATTTTTTAAAAACTACTTTTTTGGGTTCCTGGAGGCCCAAAACGGATATTTCCGTGAAAATTTCAACATTGAAAATTTTCACGATCACAATACCTTCCCACTGCTGCCTTTTTACTTTCCCATATATACTATAGTATGGGAATGTATTGTGATCGTGAAAATTTTCCATGGCGAGATTTTCGCGGAAATATCCGTGGTTTTTAAAAAATGTCTGTCTGTATGTGTGTATGTATGGGTGTATGTATGTATGTGTGTGACGCTCTAATCTCGGAAACTATTGGGCTTATTGTATTGAAATTTGGAATGCCGAAGTACACGGAAAATTCATCGAGAAATTAGTTTCCTTGAACTGATCGGAAACCGGAAACGGAAATTAGACAATTGGGCATTTTCCCAAAACAACTATTTTGCAAAATAAGTGCAGGATATCTTGTAAGCCGGCTGAACTCGAATCGAATGGTTGTTTTTCGAATGTTCTACGTTAAAATTAAGGGTGCTACGATTTTTTGAAAATTTCGACTTCAACCCCTGTTTATTCAGACACTGGACCTAACATCTACAAAAACACAACTGTAGAAACGACATTTTTCGGCTTCTAGTGCATAAGATCAATATTACGATTGCTAGAATTGTCACCTGGTAGAAGGTTGGCGTATGGGAAAGTTTCATTGGCGAACTCTTTCGCTCATTTTTTAAAAGGAAGGCATTACAAAATAATTTTATGGGTTTCTTCAATCCCAGAGCGCGTATATACCTCAAAATCCGACAATAACATTTTATCAAGAAAACAACACTTTTTTATACTGCAGTATGAGAATAAATAAATGTAGTAAATTAATCTTAATTTACCTTGCACTGTGCCTTACAAAGATTGCTTTGAGATCCCCGCTGGATGCAATGGCATTTTGTACCACTGTATTGTAGTATCGCCTTGGTATATTAATCACAAGTAGGTCAACCAATAATACAGAGACATGCCGCCTACCGTAAAAATTATTTACTAAAAAAAGGTAGGAGATTCGGCTAATTTGAACGGGAACGTTGCGAAATATTTAGCCCTTCCGCTTCAACAGAACGGTGAGTCACAACCACGATCCCAATAGTCTGGAGATTAGTTATTGTTTTGTGGTCTGGAGTACGACCTACGGGGCGTGGTGTAATATTTACGGTTACTCAGCAGGTTCACGTTGACACTTTATAAGTGACGATTATTGACGCATGGGTATTGTATTACAGCACATTAAAAGATCGGCATTTTTAAATTTGGTTTATTTTGAGATGATCCAAAGATATGAATAGAAAATATACGTTTTTCATTAAACAGACCATTTTATAAAAAATCTGGTGTGATACACTCACACAACTTCCTTTTACAGTGATCTTATAATTACTCAAAAATTTCATTTTTAATTTTTAAGCATTTGTCAAAAATTACAAATTCTACAAAAACGGTACAAAATAGAGCGTTAGTTCAAGAGACAAATATACAGCAGAATTCAAAAATGTAATAATATACCGGGTGTTCTCTATAGGAGTTAATAAAAAAATAGAAAAAAAACAAAAGAAACCCACTTTAGAAGTATTCAACTGGAAAATCACCTATCTCACATCAATGCACATTAAAAATGTAATAAGAATGTAAAGTTTGAAAAAAATCGTTAGAGCCGTTTTTGAAAAAATCGAAAAAACTGAAAAATCACAAGAATAAACACCTACTTCCGGTTATGCGATTTTCTTCAAAAGCTTGCTGTCGCATTTACATAGTACACAAAACTTATACTTATATGAAGTTTCAACGCCATACCTCTTTTCGTTTTTGAGATATTCTGTTCACACACAGACAGACACACAGACAGACCAATGAAAAAAATATGTTTTTTGGAATCAGGGGACTCTAAAACGTGAAGATCTGTTGAAAAATCAATTTCGAATTTTTGGGGTGAATCCAATACTTCCTTTATCGTAAAAGGAAGTAAAAATTAAATAATAATTATCGCAACAACCTCACAAATTCTCAGTTTCGATTAGTTATTTTACATACCTATTTTATAATAATCATCGATCCAAGATTAGGGGTACATTAGTAGGTCAATTAATAACAATTCACTCTTATTTAATTACTCATGAACAACTGCATTTTAATTTGTGATCCGTCATGTTTTACACATAGTGTGATTTTGTCAGAAATAGAATAGAATAGAATTTTTTGTTCACAGTAAGAAGAAACACATAATTGGAAGATTTAATAAGAAAGGCCCTATTTCTATCCTGACATTTATTAAACCTTTTTAATTTTTTTATCTTACAGTAGCGCCTATTACCATACATTATACAACTGTTTTCAGTGACTAAAATGAAGTTTTATTCACAAGTGAGTTTTATTATCTATACTACCGCATTGTTGGTAGCACTGTCAAGCTATGTCAAGTTCGTAATTTTCAGGTTAAGTTTTGCGTCAGTCTGTGTCAAATAACAAACAAAACCTAACCTACGAACCTCGAATTTGACATAGACTGACAATACACTTCAGTACTGCCAATACACTTCAGTACTGTCAAACGTATATCACAAATCATAGGCGACTAATCATAAATTTATTTCGCGACATATTCTGACTGCGCAAACTATTTAGGCACAAAAATTGCTACTGTAAGATAAAACATCATATATCACACGTGAGCGAAATGTCATTATAAGCTCGTGAGAAATTGTATCGCTCGTGCTGGGGCACTCGCTATTCAAAATTCTCACTCGCAAATAATGATGCATTTCTCTCACTTATAATATAATCTACTATTAGGGAAATAAAAATTACATAGTAACTTACCTGAAATAATGTATCTTTCTGGGTGTGTAGACGTTTATTTTCAACTCCGAAATGCCTAGGAGTTGTCAAAACAGTCAATATAAAACTGCAAAAAATGTTCGATCTGTAAACATGAAAAATGGCTAGATAGATGACCAGTCTTTGTGTCGAACAAATATTTAAGTTTATTTTGATTATAGGTACCAAGTTCTTAAGAAAAACTACAGAGAACCGAACAAAACTTATATTTAGAAAATAACAATATAGCATAGTCACAAACATTACAGAAACCACACATATTATCTTGTTTTAGACTTAAATATGTTATCTTTGTATTGGTTTATATACAGGGTGTAGAAATGCTTTACGCACCATAGGGATTTCAATGGTAATTTCTTCATATGAAAATATTTGCTTCCCTAATTATTTTAGAGCAAACTTGTATGGAAGTTTTTTGTAGAGAAAAAAAATCTGTGTCCATTTATGCCAGCATTTGTCATTTTACATTTCGGAAAACCGAAAATTTAAAGAAATAAAATACCATTTTTAGACAAATCAGTGGTGCCTTGAAATTACTAAATCATCGCAAAGCATCAACAAATTAGTTTGCTGTTTATTTGTTTGCATCTGTCAAATGTAACGGCAACCAAATAAACAGCACTACGCAAACTGCACCGAATGATTCCAAAACATACGTGACTAAACAGACGAGTCGAATGGCAAAAACTGATATCAGCTGTCAAAATATTGACAAGAGCACTGACCGAATATCGCGCAGTGTCGGGTTGTCGGGTATGTTCGTCATATCGCTAGTCCTATTTCTTTCCCGCTTCACCCCCTTAGCAACGAAACAAACCATGGACTTTTAAAGATCCATCGCCATCTGTCCGTCTTGGTCCAACACTACTGGAAATAGCGCGACGTTGGACTACTTGTGATTAATATACAATGGTAGCGCTCCCTCTCGGTCGACATCCGCCAAATGATTATACGTTTCATCAAGTTTTAAAAACATCTGGTCGTTAACATCACAGCTAGCTCTTGCCGGACAATTTTTCTGAACACATACGAGGTATTTTTTTCCAGTTGTAGTTTTGTTAACTCTGAAAAAGAAACCCGTAGCAACCGCGCACGTATAATAGGTCGAACCACACTTGTAACCCGGTACCGTTCTAACTTCCATGATGCTGCTGTTTTGGAAAAAACTTTACAACTGACTATTATTTAAAACAATACCAAATTATCAAAACCTTTAGGTTTAACCCCTTCCAATAGGAAACGCCTTCTCATTGGTCAACTTTCTATTATCTCCGGAAAGGGGGTGGTTATGAAAATTCTGTTTTGTGAGTTTGGTATCAAACATTTTCTTCGATGGAAAATTATTGTTCTTAGATAAGCATCGGGAATTCTAGTAGAGATCATTTCTTATTTTAACCACCAATTTACCTATACTGACTACAAATTAGACGTTTTACAGGAAAATCTTCAAAGCCGTGGTTAAAAAAATTAAAATTCGAATTAATCATTTTTCAAATAAAAGTATTGCCGTGTGAAAATTTATTTTTATTGGATCATTGATAGGTTAAGTTTCAACAAGAGCTTTATTTTCTAACTTTAGGATTTTTTTAATACTTAGGTAGAAAACCGTTTATTTATCAATACCTTCATCGCTCATTACGTAAAGGGCAGATTATATGCAAAATGCATATTTGTTACACTCACAGTAATGTCAAAATGCTTCCGTATCTAGATGAATCACATTAATTGGAGTTATTTACCACCAATTTAATTTTGCATATTTTGCATAATTATATTAATGCAGTTAAGTGGGTATTTTTGGAAAATATGTATATTATTGCATATTTTGCGCAGTTTTAAAATTTAGTGCTGTCAAACGATTCCGAGTCCAGAATCGGAATCGATTCTTTAGTTATAAGAATCGATTCTGCAGCGCTATTAGAACCGATTTTCGATTCTAGAATTGAGAATCGAATTCCAATTCTAGAAACGGGAATCGCATTTCGATCATAGAATCGGAAATTGAATTTCGATTCTATACCTTTTCAACTTCAAATTGGGACTAATTAATTTCAAAATGGAAATAAACAATTTCAAAATGAAATAAACAATCTCAGTTTGATAATAAACAACTTCAAATTGGAACTAATCAACTTCAAATTGAGGAAAGCTTTTTGTTAACGGTAGTTTTTGGAAAATGACAATTACATGGTTGTGACAGGGCGGAACTAATTATTGTTAGTTGTTGCTGGTGTTCTGTCCTGCCACAACCATGTAATTGTAATTTTTCAGACTACCGTTAACAAAAAGCTTTTCTCAATTTCAAGTTGATTAGTCCCAATTTGAAGTTGTTTATTCTCAAATTGAAATTGTTTATTTAATTTTGAAATTGTTTATTCCCATTTTGAAATTGATTAGTCCCAATTTGAAGTTGAAAGGTATAGAATCGGGATCGAATTCCGATTTTAGAATCGAGAATTGCTATCGATTTTGGAACTGAGAATCGCTTTCCGATTCTGGAACTGAGAATTATCTTCGATTCCGGAATCGAAAATCGGGTTCCGATTATAGAGTAAGATTTGCTTCTAGAATGAATTAATTTTGATGGCAGTTCCATCAAATCGTCCCATACTTTGCGTTTCAGAGACTAATAGTTTATTTACTAATAGTAAAACCTCCACGGGAGGACGCACCATAGGGATAACCAAATAGAATAAAAAGATCGGCTAATGCTGTGATCGCCGGCACGCTAAAACGTTGTTTTCTGGCTTCTGACTCGCCACTGTATGAAACAATATTGTTATAAATGGTACAAGAAAAGGGACGGTGGTCATAGCACTGGTTGATATTTATATTCTATTAGCATTATCTTATCTGTATGGTGCGTACTTCTGTGGACACACGGTATATAATAGTAATAGTAAAGAATATAGATGTATCTATCTTCTTTGCTAATAGCTTGTCTTGAAATGGTTGAATTCATTTCGTGATTATGAGGTTCACGAGTTTCCATAACTTGATTCTCTTCCGAGGTATGTGTATAAATTGTTGAGGAACACATTTCAAATCTAACTACCCCCAGTGAAAGTAACCAATCATGAGATCTTTAATTATTATCAATCAACAAAAAATAATAAGTAGCAGGTGTAGCAGCAATATTGGACATGCCCACTATAAAGTAAAGATTTACATATTTTCAAGTTACCTAGTTAAAAGGGTTTTTTTATGTACCTGAGTATATTACTTGCCATTGTGAGCACTTTCAAAACGTACTTTGTAATTTCCGACCCGCAAATTTGGGGACCAACTGTAGTACTCTTAATCCCCAAGTTGTTTAATAAGAGGATTATTTTTATGTTCCCGGCCCAATAGACCTACGCCCACTCGAATCAACAGTTGGGGTTTTTTGGGATTAGTAAAACTTGAAGCTTTTTTGGAAAAATTGAGGTTTTGATTATCAAATTCCATAACATACACTTAGCTCAAGGAATCTAGGAAAAATAATCCAAGAAAAAATCCACGGAAAAAATCCATGGAAAAAGGCCACAGGAAAAAAATTAATGGAAATAAAATTTTATTTAGGTAGAAAACAGAAAAAAAACAAACATTTGTACCAATCATTTTATTTACGTAGAAAACAGGATTCCGATTCTCGATTTTAGAATCGGATTCCGATTCTCGATTCTAAGAATCGGATTTCAAGGTAGGTATTAAAAAAACATGCTTTACATTTTTTGTTAAGAATTGTAAATAATTTTGCTCTTAGGATAATGAGGTAGTTCAGAATGCAAATCCTTATTTATTCGAAAACAAAATTTGAAAATGCGTTTACAATAGTCCTAGTTGACGCTAATCACTAATCTTTGTAAGATAACCATTAGGCTATTGGGTTAAGTAAATATTTAATATATACCAAATTATTATAATTTTAATGTGTATATAAACAGTTCGTCTTCTGCCATAAAATAAAGTTTATACAGATTATTTTGATATCGTCTAAATTACATTTTTCATGTTTCCTGAACTTGAATCAAATATTTCTCCAAAGAGGTGCGGGTAATGAAAAATGTTTTTATTTTTGAAAGACCTTTGCAACTATACCACGTTGAACCCTCTTACTATTTTTAATTCTGGATATCCTAAAATCTTGATTCGTTTTTAATTACAATAAAATCCTACTCTTTGTCGCGCACACACTGTTTCACACTGGTCCTTCAATTAGCTCGATAGCCCGATAAAGTTTATGCAAGCCATAATCTTATTGTAGGAAAAAAAAATAAACGGCATAAAATAGTGGTAACACAATCTTCGATTTCACTCGTGAATATTTGTCACGATGATAATGAGTTTCAGTTCATTTTGCTGGAATTTTTTTCATCTATGATTTTTCCTACTACCTTCAATTACGTTGGTCTTACAAGAATTTATGGGTGTATTACCTTTTATGAACTACCAATTTCTATTGCTGAAAGTTCATTATTAACCGTTTTTTTATAGCCAAATATAGATTTGCGTACTTATTGTATTTTGTATATTACAAGAAACGCAATAAAAGAAAAATGATTTAGCAATAGTTTGTTTCGATTTTGCCAGTCGGTAGTCTTCTATCTAACCTGGAGTGCTACATATTAAAAAAAAGACACATACTTAGTTATAAAACCAACTAATACACATTTAAACGTTTTAAAATGGTAATAGAAATACTAGTAAGAAAGGATTTTCTCCGAATGATTTTATTTCCAGGATTTTTTCCGAGGATTGTTCTTCCACAGGATTTTTGTCCTGGGATTTTTTCGTCTACCAGCCCAAGTAGCCACTATATGTTGCTTTATATTGCACTGTCAGGAAATTTCAGAAGCACCCTTAATATTTTTAAAAACAAAATCCGCCCGAAATTTTCTAAATCGCAGCTTGGCCACATAACTTTTTAGTAGGCATGAGGGGACGTGACGCCTCATTTAAAAGGTCTCTTTGAGAATTTAGTATTTTGAGCTTCTTCTTGAAATATTTTTTCTGAATTGATTAATGGGTTGCCTATTCCAAAATATTCAGGGGTCACGATTTAAAATGGGCACCCTGCAGAAGCAGGAGTTCATTAGCAACATACATATATCCGCAGATAACTCATTTTGGCCAAAAATTGCAGATACCTCCGTTTTCTGTAAACCTTTTATCCGGTGGAACGGCTCCTGCATTGCTGGGCGGTTGGGTGCGTTCGTGTGCGTGTTTGTAAACATGAAATGATGAATATTTGTTAATAGTAAATCAATAAGAGATTAAAGTACCCACTCTTGAATATCCTACACGCCACTTTTCTTAACTTTCTATTCGAATATTGTCAGTCACAAGTAAGTGTATTTTTTGTCAGCGATATGAACACGTTCGGCGATGTGATCACAGAAATTTTTTGGTGATATGACCACGTTCGGCAATGGGATCACAAACTTTTCGGCGATATGACCATGTTCGGCAATGTGATCACAGAAATTTTTCGGCGATATGAACACTTTCGGCGATGTGATCACAGGATATTTTCGGCGATATGACCACGTTCGGCGATGTGATCACAAGACTATTTCGGCGTTCTAACCACGTTCGGCGATGTAAACAACTGCTAATTATTCCGTATCGCCGACGTATGGCGTATCTTGCTTCACACTTTTCGGAGTTCTGATCACGTTCGGCGAAATGATCATTGGCATGCATTCGGCGATGTGAATATTCAAAATATCGTTTCGGCGATGTGACCAGGCCCCGATTTTTTTGTGTGGGGCTACTGAAGAATACAGTTTATCAAACGCCAGTAAATACCCAGGAAGTACACGAACAACAAATTGAACACTAATTGTAACAATTCTGCTATTCTGTTTGTTATTTTGTCAAATAAACTAGTTACTAACATTTTTGAAAAAGATTGTAATAATTTTTAATTAGGATAACAAAAAACTTATCAGTTAATCACATGCACATTTTAATGTGATTTAATCGACATACCGTACCATGATTATATCAACGTTGCTAAATTATTAAAAACTTTACACAAAGCTCCAAAAGCCATCATTTGTACCAGATTAAGGGATGGGGTAAGCATAAGGGCAGTGTTAATAAGAACACGGACTTACTCGCTAAGAAGAACTCGTGATACTAAAACAATTTTAAAAAAACAAGGCACAATTATGCAGCAACTATCATTTTTAAAAATGATAGTATCTTGATATTTTTACTATCTTAGTTTTCTATGAAGGCAATCATACATATAGTATATTACAATAAAAAAACATACAATAGTCAACAATAGTATGTTACAGTATAATATAAAGGTTCCTCAGCCAATTTATTGTAGCAGGAGTCGCATCTACAAAACCATCTGAGCTGCCCTGGAATGCTGTATGTGTGCACTGGGACGTCATATACCTTATTTCGTTATAGGTATTTAAAATTTATGGTAAAGATTCATAAAATGTGGCACAAAAGTCCTCACTCGATTTCCTAAGGCAGTAACTTCGTTTGTAAATAAAAAGAATTGGTTCTGTTTGTTGATTATGTTTATTTAGACGTTTAATTTTTTTCCATTAAGTCGTTAAGATAATATCGGTCAAGTGGACACCACCAGAGTTGATGCACATTCCGGCTCGTTTCACAGCATTTTCCATGACTTCTCAAAATTTCTGGTGATATATTCTTCACTTCTAGTTAGATGTTCTCCTTTAGGGCCGCCAAGATCTGTGGCTTGTTCGTATAGACCCGTGACTTCAGAATACCCCAAAGAAAAGAGTCTGGAACGGTCAAATTGGGCGATCTTGAGGGACAGTTCAAATATCCAAAATGGGAGATTAAGCGGCAGGGAAAAACTTACTTCAGAATATCCACTGTCGCTCGTGCTGTGTGTGCGGTTGCACTTTGTACGGGAACATCTTCAAGTCTATCACCAAAATTTGCTGTAAAGATCGTGTACTGATGCCCAATTGCGTGGCCCGTCGTCTGGTTGATGTTTGAGGGTCCTCTTGGACATCTGCAGCAACAGCAGCGATATTCTTGACTGAACGGATACTCTGGAGCCGACCACGTCCGCAACTGTCCCGTGTTGAGCCAGTGTTTGCCCAATTGATCCCACACGACCAAGAAATCGACGACAAAATTCACGTTGAGCCAAAACTACTGACCAATTATTTGTCAAAAACATTGACATAATTATTCCGCGTTCTTGAAGAATATAACGATCGATGGTTTGTCTACGTGTATTCTGCTTCTCTTTACTTCACAAATGTCAAAGTCGCAATGACATAAGGCGCCATTTGTAAAAATGAGAGCATCTTCCGATAGGGTGATTACTTTTGCGCCACCTGTTATAATACATATGTAATAGTATATTACATAACAAGCTGCGAAAGTGGTATATATCGTATATTTGTATATTTGTATATTTGTATATACAGTATATAGTATATTTGAGAAACGAGGCAAATCCGGGTGACTTTAAATACGAGCGTACAAAACAGTTTCAGCGAGTTATATGCGCAATTTTTTCTACTACCATAAGACACATTTTTGCAATTTAATGAATGACAACTTTATTGTGACAACTGACAGTCAGTAGTTTTTAGGTTAAAATGACATATTTAGCCCACTATATAACTACAGTCTTTATACAAAACAATAATTTCATTCAGCCAAAATTATGTCCCCGAATTCCAGAGCGCATATTCCTATTCCAATATTTCGACTCCCAGTACATGTGCAGCAGTTACAGTAGGTGTGTTTTTGATATTGGCGGTTGACGATTAAGTCAATTGCCGACAAAGGACTGAGCTGACTGTATGGAAACTACCACTTTCATATGTGGGCATGGGGAAAATGCTTTTCTGTACCAGACTGCATTCGCAAACAATAAGATTATTACCTAAGCGATATGTTGTGTGCAGCGCTACAGAATTAGAACTCATATGTGTAAGTAAACTGCTTATTTCTACAACTGTCAAACAAAGATGACATTTACGCATCTCTTGCCTTTTTCTAACCTGACAAAAATAAGTTATATATTTTACGTTACCATGGACGACTTGAAAAAATACATTTTGCACATCTGGGTGCAAAACAGTATTTATATTCTTGTTTGGTGGTAGTAGAAAAAATATTGTCTGTATTTCGTGGGCGAAATGAGGGTTTTTTGGTGCATTAAAATTACTTTTTGCGCCCACCTAATAATCTTTGATAAAAGTGACATTCTCACACACAGCAAAAAACAATCATTTCACGCGCTTAATACAAAAATAACTATTTTGCACTCTTCTGTGCCGAACAACTGTAAGGTTTTTGTCCTGTATCAGTGCTTACATGTGTAATTAAATTATATTTGTGGTGCTTTATATTCACCAACAGTGCAAGTATACGGCTTTTCTTATGTATGAGTTTTCATATGTGTAACTAAGTGAATTTTCTGTGCTGCTCTGTATTCACAAACCGAGCAATTGTATGGCTTTTCTCCTGTATGCGTTTTCATATGTGTAACTAAACTACATTTCCATGCTGTTCCGTATTCACAAACTGAGCAACTGTATGGCTTTTCTCCTGCATGATTTTTCACATGTCTAACTAAATTACTTTTACTTGCAGTTCTGTATTCACAAACTGAGCAACTATATGGCTTTTCTCCTATACGAGTTTTCATATGTGTAACTAAACTACTTTTCCATGCTGTTCTGTGTTCACAAACCGAGCAACTGTATGGCTTTTTTCCTGCATGATTCTTGACATGTATCACTAAATCACCTTTCCTTGCTGTTCTATATTCGCAAACTGAGCAATTGTAGGGCTTTTCTCCTGTATGGGTTTTCATATGTATAACTAAATTACCTTTAGTTGCCGTTCCGTATTCACAAACTGCGCAATTGTATGGCTTTTCTCCTGTATGAGTTTTCAAATGTGTAACTAAACTACTTTTCCATGCTGTTCTGTATTCACAAACCAAGCATCTGTATGGATTTTCTCCTGCATGCTTCTTGACATGTATCACTAGATCACCTTTCCTTGCTCTTCTATATTCGCAAACTGAGCAATTGTATGGCTTTTCTCCTGTATGAGATCTCATATGTGTAACTAATTGATTTTTCTCTGCTGTTCTGTATTTACAAACCAAGCAATTGTATGGCTTTTCTCCTGTATGATTCTTCACATGTTTAACTAAATTACTTTTAGTTGCAGTTCTGTATTCACAAACTGAGCAATTGTATGGCTTTTCTTCTGCATGATTCTTCACATGTACAACTAAACTACTATTCGTTGCTGTTCTGTATTCACAAACCGAGCATTTGTATGGCTTTTCTCCTGTATGAGATCTCATATGCGTAACTAAACAAATTTTCTGTGCTGTTCTGTATTCACAGACCGAGCAACTGTATGGCTTTTCTCCTGTATGAGTTCTCATATGTCTAACTAAATATCTTTTATCTGCTGTTCTGTATTCACAAACTGAGCAATTGTATGGCTTTTCTCCTGTATGAGTTCTCATATGTCTAACTAAATTTCTTTTATCTGCTGTTCTGTATTCACAAACTGAGCAATTGTATGGCTTTTCTCCTGTATGGGTTTTCATATGTCTAACTAAATGACTTTTCCATGCTGTTCTGTATCCACAAACCGAGCAAGTATAAAATTTCTCTTCGCTACAAGCAATATTTACGTTCTTTTTGTCAAATGTTTTGTTTTCATAATTTTCATCCTTTAATTCGATTACTTCTTGTTTAATAGATAGCTTATCACAACTTTTGTTGCTATTCATGTTTTCTGCTCTACACAGTGTAGTTCCTGAAGAAGTAAAATACTGATTTTGCATAGATCCTTATTTAATGGTGATTGTTTGATGGTTTCTTTTTATGGTATATGAGCCAAGGGAAGTTTGATATCATCTCATCTAGAACAAAAGCAGATTGTCATTAAATAATAATAAGAATTGTGCAAGCTGCTCTGCCACTTAACCCTCTATTTAACTTTCTAAATCCAGCGTTACATTGTGTTTCTCATTCATATTATTTAGTTAAAATTCTTAACGTAAATAAAAGAAAACATTAGTTATCTTTATCACTGCGTAGCAGATTCTTGATCCATGAAAACAGGAAGGTGTCGTTAATTTGAGGTCTCAGGGTATTCCATTATACCATTTTGCAAAACTATAAACAAATGGCGTATACAGATACAATATTTTTGCTTTGTTGAGAACTCTTTAAAATAAATCAAATTACTATTTATGTTTAAATAAGTGTTTTATTCCGGATTTAGGGTTAAGCAAGGGTGCCCCCAAGATGTTCCATTAAATTCGTTCCCAAAAGCAGAATATGCAGGTGAGCAGTCTGAATCTAAACTTTTTGTATATCATAAAAACCAGCACTACTGAGCTTCTATACAGATTGTGCTCAACAGATGATATCGGAAGAATTCAAATAAAAATAGAAAATTAATATAAATAACATGCTGACTTTATGCATGGTTTCCTACATCAATTAATTGCAATTATGCAGAAGACAACAAGCTAAAATACCTAAGTGATTTTTTTAGCAAATTTATGTTCAATTTCAAGTTTTTTTCAAGGAAACAAACAGTAATAGTTTAGGTGCAGGAAAATGGGTGAAAAAGAAAGGACACGATTAAAACACGCATTCTGAAAAAAATGATTTTAATAGAAAAGTTAGAGGTTATGGAAAGTCAGTAATAAGGAAGAAAATTCCATCTGCTGATAGAGATAAAAAAAGATTAGTGGAAATCCTTACGCGCAAAGTCTAACTCGAAGACTGTAGGATAGGCAACACACATTTAAGCACAACAAAAAGGGAGTCTTGTAATATTATTACTGAAATATTTACATTTATAGAGAACTTAGCACCTATCAGCAAATCGTTAGGTTGTACGATTAAAATATGGATAATAATAATTGTGATGTTGACCATTTTATCTAATTTAACCGGATCTTTATCTCTTATTACATCTCAAACTTAATTGTACTGTTTGAACATACGGTATAATGTGCTATATATTGATAATCACTAACGACTGCAACCAAGTAGCCGCGACAGGTTCCTCAAGGTGTCTGTCTGTTTTCCTCCCGCAGCGCTATTACAGTTCTTCGCTCGGGACTGGCTGCAATTTATAAAATAAATAATAATAATAATATCTTTATTCTTTCACAAAAAAAAATACATGCAAAGTACTACCAGTGAGACAATACAAAAATAAACACAAATAATTGTGAGAGAATCCCAAGGTGAAGTTCAGATGTGCGAGGATAATTCCTATCGCACCCTGTTCTACCACTTAAACCTTGAAGATTTTGAATGGAAACGAAATATATGTAAACATATTTTTTAAGACATAACACAAAAATAATAATATAAAATAACATAAGCTAGAAAATTGTTCAAATTATGAAATTATAAATTATGTAACAAATGTGAAGCACTAATCCTAGAAAAACAAATGCTAAACTAAAAAAAAACTAAATAGAATCTAGAACAACATAACACTAGTCAGTACAAAGCAGCACAATTAATCAGTTATTGACGAGTAAGCAGTATTTTCGTAAGATTTCTTTTAAATGATATAGTTGACAGACGTTTTAACAATTCAGGTAAAGAATTGTATATTTTATAAATATTAAATGAAAATGAACGTTCAAACAAAGCAGTTGTGTGTTTCAGGGGCGTGATAATTCCTTTGTTTCTGATGTTGATAATGTGCACATCAGTACGGAAAGAAATCTTACTAGTAAGATATGACGGAGTCTGAAATAAAACGATTTTGTGAAACAAACAAGCCAAAGATATAAACGATTATTCATATTCAATCACTGAATATCAGAAAGTTTATGTGAAATCCTATCAAATTTTAGTATTCCAAAAATGTAACGAAGACAAGAATTCTGTACTCTTTGGACTCTTATTCTATCAATAGAACTTAAACAACGAAAATATAGAGGGATACAAAAAGTAAACTGTGATAAGACTAGAGATTCGAACAGTGCAGTTTTGATTTTAACGGAAAGGTAATATCTGTGAGGATATAATAAACGAAGATTTACATAGGCTTTTTGAATGTTTTTTAGAAATGTGATTGGAAAATCTGAGGGAATTGTCCAAATATAAGCCTAAATTTTTTTGCACACTGAACTAAAGGAATTTGAGTATTGTTAACTTTAATATCTAAATTTTGAATATCACACATACGGTTTTTTTCCCAAAGACCATAATTTGTGACTTAGATGGATTTAAAAACAAACTGTGTTTCTGAGATAAAACGTACGAGCTCTCTAAGTCATTATTAATTACATTTACAGCATTGGCAATATCAGAAGGATTAAAAGAATAATATAGCTGAGTATCATCAGCATATGCATGGTACTTACAGTATCTAATACAATCAATGAAGGAGGCAGTATAAATAGTGAATAACAAGGAACCAAGAATGGATCCTTGTGGGACTCCAGATCTTAAATAAACTACATTAGATATATTATCTTGCAACTTAACGCTTTGGGTTCTGTTGGATAAATAATACGTTAACATGTACTGTTTGAGGCTTTCGCGGTTACTCGAATTATTCTCTTTAGCATAGAATTTCGGCTTAGACCGCGTAGTATTTGTATATGAACACCCAGCATTTTCTGGCTTAAAGTGCCTTGCACCTTGGGAAGTCGAGCAAAAACCCGCGCGATGGCCATGCTCTCTGGTGGCTCGTGTTGTTTGAGTATCTTGAGAACGAGGATACTTAGGCAGATTTGGCCGTTTTGCTGTTTGTGCATCCATATTCACTAACGTTTCGCAAGACCTTGCAGCTTGCATCATCAGAGTGAAAGTCGCACTAAGCCAGAAAATGCTGGGTGTTCATATACAAATACTACGCGGTCTAAGCCGAAATTCTATGCTAAAGAGAATAATAGTTAACAACTCGATAGCATTTTTCTTTAAACCAATAAAGTAAAGTATAGCAAGTAAAACGTTATGGTCAACAGTATCAAATGCTTTGGTGCAATCGAGCATAATTAACACAGACAGCTTACCCTGATCGAGAGAATGTATCAAATCATCGACTACTTTAAGTAATGCAGTGGTGCAACTATGCAGTGGTCTAAAACCTGACTGCAGAGAAGGTAGAATGTCATAAGAAGATAAATGAAGTCTGAGTTACACAGGTAATATGCTCAAATTTAATTTATTTTAATATTTGTAAAACTGGATTACACGGAAATGATGGCCATAACATGGGAATGACTAAAAGCTGTGAACATAAAATGCGAATCAAATTT
Organism: Agriotes lineatus; assembly: GCA_940337035.1. Classification (NCBI taxonomy): domain Eukaryota; kingdom Metazoa; phylum Arthropoda; class Insecta; order Coleoptera; family Elateridae; genus Agriotes; species Agriotes lineatus. The sequence goes on from CALNHX010000230.1 coordinate 191,366, forward strand.
AAACAAAATAAATTTATTTTTAACGTTTTATAAGCTTTAGAAATGTAAGTACAGGGTGGCCAAGATAAAAGAGGTCCCGTGTCCTGTACCATACTGAAAGTGATACTGAGTGCTCGTGCGGGGTCACGTGATGTCCAGCGACCATTTTGTGTTAACTGTGTATTGCTCAGTGTTGCGTTGTCACTTGTTAATAACGGTTGTGAATACAGTTCTGCAGATTTTAAATATAAATATAATATTAATTTACCTTTCTGTATTCACAGAATCTTGGCCACTCTGTAGTATGAACAAATTCAAAACTGCAATTTAGTTTTTTCTACTTTGCGTTTACAATGGACTTATTGTGACACTGAAAACAGTTTCACAATGAAGCTATTATTAAACTGTTTTTGGTGAAATGTTATATCTTCAAGTTGGCAGTATTTGCTGCATATGTCAAATTATCAAACATCACATCAACTGCCAAATACCAATGCATTGTGACCACTGAACTGTATTAAATATTAATAAATGGAAGAGCAACTCATACAACCTGCGAGTGAACATAATTAATATGTACACATTTGAAGGAAATAATAAGATCGACAATCACTCACGGCACACGGCAGGGTGTCGTGCATTCGTACAGTTCAGATTGTTTATCTATCCATCAGCAATGTACTAAAATCTGTTCCGTCCATTTTAGGGCCGATGATTTTTCAAATTGTTACGTGTTATGTAGATTATTACTGGTGTTACACTCTGTAAGTGCATCCCAACAACCTTCGACAAACTCCCAAAACTTCAGTCCACGAGAACAGCCTTCGACAAGGTAAGACTCTAATTTAGCTAAACTTGGAAGGTGGATAAAATCTTGACAATTAGGGTAGTCTTGGGATTATACATATTCTGGAAATATGAAAGCATAAAAATACTTAGTTATAATTTTAACCTCAATACTTTTAACTTCTGTACCAAAAGTTTTTAGTGTTACAAATTTCAATGTAAATGAAACTGTACCTACATACAATTTATGTAGGTATGCTTATTCTTGTAGCTCTCGAGGTATAAAAATACAAAAAGAGAGTGGAGGTTCAGCAATATTAGTAATACTATTAAAAGTATCTCCTAAGAATGATGCACAATTATAGCTTGTACGTGTAGTATATTTTATAAAACAAATGTATAATTTTAATGTTTTGCATTTCCAGTAAGTCTTCTCGAAAGTTGTCATACACAGTGACAGAACTGAAGGACAAGAATAAACATTTAAAGAATAATCTCCGAACAGCAAACTTTCAGGCAGGGTGGCTTTAAAAACAAGTATAACATCTACACGATATTGTAGCAGACTTAAGAAGACTTCGACTTCTTTCAGGAACTGCTCGAAAAGATTTAAAAAAGAGTAATTCAGGTACCTATATAATTTGGGCTGATGTCAATACCCATAATAATGATAATAATTCTTCCAGGAATATGTGACGCAATAATAAAGACTTACGCTTAATGCAAAAATGGGAAAAACTAAATATCGAGTGTCAAGTTTTGTAATTTCAAATTCATCATGTAAATTCACAGATCTAAAAACTGGTAGTCACGAAATAATCTGTATTTTGTTTAGGACAAGAATCACAAAACAATTCTTTTCTACTTTTTCAATTGCTTTGAGGTCTGTCATAATATGAGGATACCACATTGTCAACGAATACTCCAATTTAGGTTTTAGAAATATAGTACAGAAGTACAGAAATTAAATTACAAGTAATGTAACTACAATAATTACAAATACTAACTGTAGTTACAAATACAAACCGTAGACCCTGGAATTTATTCCATTCTTATTAACTCTCCCTAAACAAGTATATTCAATTATAAATAACATTTTTTAAGTTTTAGATTTCTATTGTTATTTCAATTTCAGTTAATTGGTGATGTTTGTTAGGTTTTAGATTTCTATCCATTCTTTTTTATTTGTTCAATAAATGATAAAAAGTACATAAACAGTTTTTCTATTTATTTAGACATTACTTGTCATCATTGTCGTACTTATACAGGGTGTGGAATTATTTTACCAAAAATCCATTATTTATACTGAACAACTAAAATTAAAATACCTGATCAGTGTTTAATATTTTACAGTGCACATAGTGCATTATGTACTTGTAATATATTATTTTTACAAAGCAAAAACATTAAAATATCTGATGAAAGTTTAATATTTTACTCTGCAGTTAATTACAAGCCTTTTTAAATCAACTTGCGCAATTTGTATGAAGTCAAAAGTGCATCACTGCCGTTTTGCTGTTCCCTTTAATTACACAGGTCTGCGACCAAATTTTTTTCTTTAAAATAATGGGTGATTCTTATGTATTTTGGTGCGCTGAGTTCGGAAATGCCCTCAGTTTTTTCCCAGCACGTAAGCATTTTCCGCAAAATGCATTTTTCTGCGGGATTGCCTACCTTAAGGCGTATATTTATGAATATGCCGAAAAAAGTTGTTTTTCCTATTCGGCTTCATAGTTTTATATTAGAAACTATGAAATATGATAAAAATTAGTATATTTAACAGTATCAGTCAGCGTATGAATCATGGAAACCCATTACCTTAATAGTATGCAATTAAGGTTTATCGCTTTTCTTCGGTGTTTTCAGATTCCAATGTTACTGTAATAAATGTTTTTGTTATTAAAAGTACATGAATAAATAGGGGAAATTCTTTCTGGTAATTAGCGTAATTGTGGTGAACATTATTGACAAATGAAACCTGGATTTTCCCATTGCCCTATATATACCCCTCGTAGTCCTTCGATTTGTTCATTTCAATTTAAATATTCTTAAAGTGTCTTTCAAAATGTCTTCAAGAGCTTGTGTTAATAATCCTGATAGTTTCTGTTACATTTGTGGCGAACTTGTATTAAAAAAACAATCTCGAAGTATTACGGAGTTTATTAAAAAAGTGTACTTTGCCAATTTTGGTGTGAAGATCGGAGATCAAGAAAAATCTTGGGCCCCTCATGGAGTGTGTTCAGGCTGTGTTGAAGGACTTCGCATGTGGTCTAAAGGAAAGGTGAAATCTTTTCGTTTTGGGGTGCCTATGATTTGGAGAGAGCCGAGAAACCACGGCGATGACTGCTACTTTTGTTCTTGCAACATACAAGGGTACAATGCCAAAAATAAAAAAGATATATGTTACCCAAACATGCAATCTGCACTTCGGCCTGTGCCTCATGGACCCGGTATTCCAGTACCAGTGCCCCCACACAATTCTGACGATTTGCCAGAGTCATCAGAGAGCGAGTCAGAGCAGTTGGATGATGAGTTTCAAGTCGAAGACTGTGGACCCCAACAGTTTTCACAAGAAGAATTAAACGACCTCGTTCGTGATTTAGGGCTTTCTAAAGAGTCTGCTGAATTACTGGGCTCTAGACTTCAAGAAAAGAACTTGTTGAGATCTGGAACTTCATTCTCTTGGTACAGAAGCAGAGAAAAACAATTTGAGTCAAATTTTTCTCAAGATGGCGAACTTGTATATTGTTCTGATGTTCCCAAGTTGATGTCAATGTTTAACATTCAACATGTGTCAGATGAATGGAGGCTTTTTATTGACTCGTCAAAAAAAAGTTTAAAAGCAGTTTTGCTACACAACGGCAATAAATACGCTTCTGTACCCGTGGGGCACTCTGTGCATCTAAAAGAAAAGTATGACAACATAGCTTTTATCCTTGATAAATTGAAATATAAGGAGTTTGGATGGCCTATCTGTGGTGATCTCAAAGTCATCTCTATGGTGCTTGGACAACAAGGTGGCTATACGAAATTCCCCTGTTTCCTATGTGAGTGGGATAGCCGGGCAAAAGCACAGCACTGGAGCCAAAAAGTGTGGCCAACGAGAACTTTGAAGGTTGGAGAAAAAAATGTTCACTTTGAGTCTTTGGTTGATCCCAAAAAAGTGCTTTTACCCCCACTTCACATCAAGCTTGGACTGATGAAGCAGTTTGTCAAGGCATTGCCAAAAGATGGCGAAACGTTCAAATACCTTGAAAAGAAATTCCCGGGACTGTCTGAGGGAAAGTTAAAGGAGGTTGTTTTTGTTGGCCCGGACATTCGGAAACTAATGAAAGACAATCAGTTTGAAAAGGTGATGAAAAAAGCTGAGAAAGAGGCGTGGATATCATTTAAAGAAGTTGTGACTAAGTTGTTGGGGAACAATAAGGACCCGGATTATGAAGAAATTGTAAATAAAATTTTGAAATGTTTTAAAACCTTGGGGTGCTCCATGAGCTTGAAACTTCACTTTTTGAACTCCCATTTGAGTTATTTCCCAGAAAACCTTGGTGCCGTAAGTGAAGAGCAGGGCGAGAGGTTCCACCAAGACATCAAAGAAATGGAACGGAGGTACCAAGGACGATGGGATGTGAATATGGTGGGGGACTACTGTTGGATGCTTCATAGAGAACTTCCAGACATCCCACACAAACGGAAAAGCTCAAAATGGAGTTTTGGGAGAAAATGATGTAGATATTATAAAGAATTATAAATCCTTATTGTATATACTACATATTATTTTTATCAAATTGTATTTAAAAATGTAAATAAACCACTAGTAATATATTTTTTTTATTTCAAAATGCATTTTTACCTATATGTACTGCGGGTTTTGCATAACTTTCTTTTTCATTTTGCGGAAAATCCCTACGTGCTGGAGAAAAACTGAGGTCATATTTGGACTCAGCGCACCAAAATACATACGATTCACCCATTACGGTGAAAAAAAAATCAAAAAATTTCAATTTGCAGGCCTGTGATTATACAATTCAGTGAATGTTATGCAGAAAGGTGAAAATAAACACAACAATAATAAACATCTTAATTTTTATTTGATTTGAAAAACGAAAACAACTCAAATAATAAATCTGTCTCAACGAATTGAATTTGTGAAAAACAGTAAAGAAAATTAAACATTTAACTATTTTTTGCAGTTGCACTATTAGCACTCGTATTGCAGTTATTGTGAATATTGATAGTTACAGTGCAGGTATCTTTAGCATTAATAGTTATGCCAGGCAGGTTTTGAGTCAGTATACTGTGTTGGTAATTTGTGTTTCCTTGAAGGTTCACATTCAGCTCATCTGGAATAATTGTTTGCTTTTCAACCTCAAAATTAAATAATGGTTCACTGGAGTAGGAAGTACTAAGTTGTGGTGAGCGAGTTGGGTTAAACATTTGGGCTACTTCTATTTTTTTCTGTAAAGATGTCTCAATGTAGCCTTCGGCTACTGCAGAAGATTTCCACCCCCCGTGCTGCTTAATTGTTATCAAATCACCACCCCTATTAGCCAAATGTGATGCACTTGACCGCCTAAAACAATGTCCAGTGTACCGTTCGGAGTTGGAAAGTTTTGGAAAAGAAGCTATAATTTTTGGAACCTGACCAATCTTATTAATACCGATGGGACTTGTTATGCAGCGTCCGTTTCGATAGGTCAAAAAGAAACATTTCGTAGCTGCGCTTTTAGGACGAAGGTTAGCATACTTTTTTATAAGACCAATCCATTGCTGTTCATTAATGGCAAACATTCTTGGTAAGTCCAAACTCACTCGTGCTACAATAGGCCCTCTTATTAAACTAGTATAATAATATACTATTTTTTTTGGCACAAGAACAAAAATAATAATAAAACATTTCGACTACAGTAACATTACTAATAGTTTAAAAGCTCAGATAATACTCAAATAATGTACCTAGGTTAGAGTAGAGACATGCCACGGAAATGATAAATTAACCTGCGAATATTTTTTTAAATATAATTATGTATATATTTTCATCATTTTTTTTAAATTGATATCCACTAATTGTATATTAAACTATATACTTTTTTTTAATGACTGTTACCTTTAATTTGTGTCGTGACATCAAAATTGTCACTTTCCAGACCCAACTACGTATCGGAGCTCATAGAAAGCAATCCTATAATATTTAATAATTTTATTCAGAAGAATTATGTTTTGTTAAAGACGGTACATGTTGAAATACTTGGTGTAGCTACAACCAAAAAGTAAGAACTATTAGATTCCTGCCAAAAGTTATTTTCTAGTTCCATTTTCCATTTTACCAATTTAAAAAATATTATTTAAACACAAGACTCACAAACACAATGTCAAAACATCAAAATTCGCCAACGAATAAGTCGCTTGTCTGCTCAAAAAGATGTCAAACGAGTGGCGAACAGATTTTGTTAGTAACGTAGGAAAACAGACCAGCTTAAATGCATTGTAGATGTCTTAACGGACCGGTTGCGGCTTCTTGGTTGCAGTCGTCAATACTTTATGTATCTCAGTTGCTATATAGTAATGGTAATAAAAAAGGAATGGCAATTTTAAAAGTTTTAGTTCGAAAAAACGAGCAGAGCAAGTGGATATTTTAGTTGCAGTCGTCAGCGACTGGTGAATGTGGAGGAAAACGCTGCTTTAATAAAGGTAAATTCAGAAGTGATAACATTATTAATTTACAATTTAATAAACTTACCTGCTAATTCATTTTTAGAGCTCACGATGTTTAAGACATTCGACAGAAAAATTGGTATATAAAAATTAAGTAAAGCTGGTACTGGCCATGATTACTTACTTGACGATTCCAGAAAGACACTGCAATCAGCGAAACATATTGCAACATCACAAATGTCAAAGCGACTGATTGCTGGTACAGCTGTCTTCTAGAATACTTCATTCAAACATTCTGCGTTTGTCAACAATTTGTATGCCATTAAGGTTGAAACCATGAGGACCGAATCAATATTCAGATATTAACTGTAACAAGTAAGCATTAATAATTACCAAATTTCAATGTTAGTTACCTACATTATCGATACTTAGTTTACATTTCTAACTTTAAAAAATACTTCAGTTCATGCAAAGATAAATTTATAGTCTTCTGGAATTAAATAGTTTCTGAAATGCAACTATCCATTTTAGGCATTGCTCTGTGAAAATCTAAAATATGCAATATTAAATAAATAATACGATTTTGATCAAAACTTAAACATAATGTTTTCATAATTAAAACTAACACAATAATAAATTTTTACTTATAATACCATGAGTAGTCACAAGTTATGTAGAATATCTTTGCTGTGGTATCACGAAGAAAACATCAGCGAGAACCAGTTTGGCTTTCAAAAGAGACTGGGAACTAGAGAGGCCTTATTTAGCACACAAGTGCTGATACAGAGATGTCAACCATGTCTTATTTATTATAGAAACCACCAAAGATGAGACCTGCGTCGTCACACGCTGAATTTAGTAACGACAAACATGCTTGTACATTTGTTCACAAACTCCATTCGCACAACAGTGATAGCATTACAATAAGCGTGTGTTATGATTAAAGTGCTTATTTGATTAAAGTAGTTTAAGTCACATACGCTCGTCGTCACTAAAACGTCAACTGTCAAATAATACTTGTGAAGCCTTGTTCGTTTTTTCGGCGTTTTATAACTACGTTTTCAGGTTATTATTTACGATATGATACAAATTATGTCTATGAAAGGTAAAACGTTACGTTCGCAATCTCAGCAGCTCTTATTAAATTTATTGAATTACTTCGAACGAGAGAAAGAAAATGGGGGTCATCTAATTCCATTGTCATGTGTACAAGAGGTAAATAAAACATAAATTACCTAATTATATTTCACATCCATCGTTTATTTGTAGAGGGCAGCGGAAGCTCTAGGCATTAGTGTTTCTACTGTGAAAAGAGTTAAGAGTCGTTCTAGTATGAATCCAGTTTTATGTAGCCCTGGCAAGAAAAGACCACGTAAAAGGTTAAAATCTACTGATTTACCGGATTCCTCGAAAATGGTTATAAGCGACACCATATACACGATGTATTCAGAAAAAAAGCACGTTACCATCAATTCCCTGAATACTGAAGTGAAAGAAAGTCATATTTTACTCAGTAACATCAGCTTAAATCGAGTTCTACATGATATCGGCTTTAAATTCAAGGAAGATGATAACCGTAAAGCACTAACTGAAAAAGAAAATATTGCTATTATGCGGCTCCAGTTTTTAAAACGTTCACCTCATCCACTGCAAGTAGTCTTTATGGACGAAACGTGGATTTATTCTAAAGGAAATCTTGGAAAGTTCTGGCAAGATTTAAATATTCGCAGTGTTAAAAACCCAAAGGTCATGAAGAAAAACGTTTTATTGTGGTTAATGCTGGGTCTAAATTACGGTTTGTCGAAAACGCATCCCTATTATTTGCAACAAAATCTTTAAAAGAAGACTATCATGGGGAGATGAATTCAGAACCTTTAAAAATGGCTCATCAACCATTTAATTAATAATTTGAATGAACCTTCATTGATAATATTGGACAATGCTGCTTTCTGGAAGAAAGCCGATATCATAGAATGGTTGAATACAAATTCCATTAATCACGATCCAACTTCATTTAAAACTGAATTACTCGTACTAGCCAAATCTCACAGAAAAGAAAAGCGCTATGAAGTAGATGAATTACTGAGAAGTTATGGTCATGATGTTTTACGTCTACCACCATATCATTGTGAATTCAATGCCTTTGAATTAATATGGGCACATGCAAAACAATATTACAATAATCACATCGGCAGGGATGGTTATGGTGATGATCGAGTTCTTGCAATGTGTCAGGAAGCATTAGAACAATGTACCAAAGATGTGTGGAGTAATTGTGTACGTCACACTGAAGAAAAAATTAGGACTTGGTATGAGAGTGAAAGGATTTTAGATGTAACTGTTGATGAACTAATCATTCATGTTGGCAACGACTCAAGTGACTCTAGTTTAAGTAGTGATAGTGATTAAGAATTGTAATTATTAATATGTTTACATTATTTCATTTTAGTCATCTAAATTCCTATGTTTAATTGAATTATTGTTTGTAGAATTGCGTTGCGAAAGAAATACAGTTGTATATTTATTGGTTAGATTATTATATCATTTGAAATTGTGTATTGGTAAATGATTTAAGTTGCATATAACCTTAGTCATCATAAAAGCTAATAAATGCAAATAACTAAAACAGTATAATAAAAAATGGATTTTTACATTTCTTAGTCAAAACGAAAATAATCACACTGACAGCTGTTTGTTTCCCGGATAAAGCGCCACCTATTGGCTCCTGATTGCTTGAGAATACAACTGACGCTAATTTGACTAGCAACTAAAATCTTAAATCATACGGATAGCATTGATGATGCAGGGCTCATCTTTCGTGGTTTCTATAATATATTAGATTGATTTTGAAAAAGCCTTTGATAAGGTATGCCATGACAAGATGATACATTACTAAAAACAACTGGCCTAGATGACAAGGATATACGTATCATAGCGACATTGTACTGGCATCAATCAGCAACAGTACGAGTCGAACAGGAAGTATGTAATGTAGCATGCTGTGAGAATGCTTAATTATTTTCAATTAATATCAAGATATCAAAAGGGTATCATGTGATAACAAGTGTAAGAAAATAACGGGGGGCAGTAAATATTAGCAACCAAGAGGTTGTTGACAAGAGTAAAAAAGTTTCTATAATTTAAAAGAATCTCCGTCAAAATAGTCACATTAAAGGTCTAATAATACCTTTAAGTGTGAGGATATAATTGCAATTTGATACGTGTTAGTAAGAATAGCCTTCTGCATGATCAAATACTGACCAAGGGGTCAATATTATTCTTCACATAGTGAGTTGGAGATTTATAGAAGCCATTTCAAGTGGTCATTGGTTTACAAGCCATCAGTTTAGTGAGTGTTTGTGTGTTGGGCATGCTGCAATACCGTTCTAAGAAAATATTAAACGGTCAAGTCTGTCTACAACGAGCTTTTATGGGTCCTCATCATCTCCAAGTAGGTGTTTGACGACTTCGATCAGTGTGAAACTGATATTAGAACCACATCGGAAGTACGAGTTCGGCTGTTGAAGGTTAGTGTATTATAGTAACAGTTTGGATACGGCAAATTTAGAATTTAAAACTTGTATTTAGATTTAGAGAATCTTAGAATATTAAGTTTTCTAAATTAATATTGTGATTTGAGTACTCGACGGTTTCGATCTTTATAATTAGAAATTTATCATTTTGGTCTAGTTATTTTAAAAAGTATTTAACCGCATTTATTGGAACTTTCATTTAATTAAATAATTTTGACAACTTTAATCTGACTATTAATTTGTAATGTCAATTCAAACGTTTAATACACTATAACAGTTAATTAGATTCAAACTCAAGTACTAAGAGTGTGATTTAAAATAATCAAACTAATATTTATTTGGTCATTCAAAGTACAATTCATTAATACAGTTATATTTGACATTAACTCATTCAGCTGGGAAGTAGAGAGAGTCTCAATTGCTAAATAAGCTGGCTAGCCGAGGTATATTTAAACATGACATAATTTCAAAGTCAATTATGAAAGTATGATATATGTCAATATATGATTCAGTTGAAAGCAACAAGGTAAGTGAGAATTATATACATTATTATTGATATTACTTCTGTGAATTAAGCAAACAGGGTAGATATCACTAATTTTTATTATACATTAAAATCTCCTACAAAAGGGGTGGTATAATAAGTATCAGAGGAAATTTGTATTAAAAAAGGAGTTCGCCAGGGATGTAATCGGTCACCTCTAATTTTTAATCTGTACTCGGAAGAGGTATTCAGTTAAGCACTTATCGATTCAAACTAAGGAATAATCGTTAATGGAAAAAACATCAACAACATTAGGTACGCTGATGATACACTTATATTAACCAGCAGTGAAGAAGATCTACAAAACCTAATGACAAAAATAAACAATACATGTGAAGAGTTTAGCCTGAAGATTAACATAAATAAGACAAAGTATATGGTTATAAGTAAGCGAACCAACATTACAAACAATGGCATCACCGTCGATGGTTGCTTTATGGAATGGAGGCATGGACATTCATGGAAGCTACATTAAAAAGAAGAAACGCCTTGGAGATGTGGGTGTATCGACGATTATTGAGAATCAGCTGGGTGAATAGAGTCACTAACAACAGAGTCCTCGATATAATGAACAAGGAACTAGAAATAGTAAAAACAGTTAAGAAAAGGAAGCTTGAATATTTTGGCCACGTTATGCGACATCCTGAAAAATATGAACTGTTGGATTTAATTATAAAAGGCAAAATCGAAGGTAAACGTGGACCGAGTGCAAGAAGAACTTCCTGGTTGAAAAACTTAAGGAAATGGTACGGAAAAACTACAATACAGCTGTTCCGAGTAGTGATGGGAAGTTTCGATACTTTTGCGGACTCGTTCATTCCAATCCCATTCCGCAAGTGGATCGAGTCCATCGGACTCGATCCTCGGATCGACATCGAAATTGAATGTGCATTTCAGACACCCGGGGTCCTCGGTCATTCCGGACCCGGAACGAACAACGCGAGTATCTTTGTTTTGGTGAGTGGTCACGCAGTCGGTAATTCAGTATGTTTATATGTCTCAGCCATCAATTGGGCACATACAAAGCCGCCAAAAGCCATAAATCACTGATAACTGATAAAATGCGTGCAAGTTCGGCCGTATCATGTGTCGCCTGTCGACTTCGAGCCTTTAAAACGAACACCATCATCATTTGCTGTTCCCCATCAACACATTGTATTGTATTCTGTATTGAAATGGATTGAATAATGGAATGCCAAAGGAATGAATGTCCGCGAGGATTGAAGCCTCGCGACCTTTTCGTTCCTCGGAACGATTCCGGACCGAAACTTGGACTCGATCCAAATCGATCCTGCCCCGGATTCGATCCTTTGTATCGAATCCGACCGGATCGACACATCGCTAGTTCCGAGCAGCGGCCAACAAGACTATTTCTCAACATGGTAGCCAACATGATGTTAACCAACGACCGCTAAACGGCCATGGTACCCTAAGAAGAATAGTTCACGCTAATTGGTGCAAATAACACAAATACTAACTTATGATTGGTTAATAGTTAACATGAAGGGGGTGAGTTGAATAGTCATTAATAATCCTCTAGTAATTTAACTCAGCTCCCTACATATACTCTGCATACTGTACATCATATCAGTTAGTACACACAGATTGTAAACTGTAAAAATTTAAATAAAAATCATATGAAACTAGAAGAAGGTAGATCTAACCATAAATCTAGAATTACAATACAGACACAACTTCATCTGCAGATATTATTTAATTCTGTCTGCATTGGAACAAAGATTGCTATAAATTTAGTGAGGTTATACTGCGGGCCCTAAGACTTGATCAAAGTTGAATAAAACTAATTTTGTAGATGAAATTAGTATCGCAATAGTTGCTAATTAGTTTTATATGGTAATTATCAATATTTTCAGTTAAAATGTTAATACTATTTATTTAGAATCGAAGATTGTTTTTTCAAAATGTTAAAGAAGGGTTCAAAATTGTTGATAAGGAGAACTACATTTAAGTGAAATTAAATACACCACTGACGAGGCGATATCAATAACAGCATATTGCAAAGGATGAGTGAATGTGTTATATGAGTTACATAATCGTCAACAACAATGCATAACATTCTTAAAAACCCATACTGTAGTATTACTACTTTCCAAAGAAAAATAACGTGCGTTAAAGAAAACCGTTATCAAGTGGTCTTTTGTCAAACGGTAATTTTTTGAAAGTCATGTCGTAACATATTTTATGATTGCGTATGCACACAACCTCACTTTGACAACTGACAACTCAAGTAACCGAGCACGTTGAATTCTGGGAAGAGCGATGTAATAACATCGGACATGCAGTCGTAAGACAAAATCTAGTTCAAAGCCCTCTCGATAACGTTTCTTTTCAGAGACACATCAACAAATAACATTTGAAAGACTTACTAAGTCTAAAATTACTTGCTTGGTAATTTTAGGTGTTAAAAACCGATAAAGTTTGTGATTTTAAATATTAGTGCATTGTCAAAATTGTAGTAAATCTTATTCAGAGCAAGCAAGTCGGCCTCGACAGTGAACAATTTTCCTTCCTGGTAAACTACCCTTTTTGTTCATGATACGGCAAAATTTTACCAAGAAAGGTTATTCAGAATGATAAATTATGGCCCTATACAAAATTTCAGGAAGATGACCCAGCAATAATTTACCAACACTGTAATAGGTTCAGTTAAAGTAACAATTGTTTAAATTTATACCTTAAGGCTCTGACATAAATCTACAGAATCAGGAAAGACATCTTGTCGCTATTCCATAAGATGCTACACTTGAAGTTCTGCCACGGTTCTGAAAAAAGAAAATTCATATTACGAATTCTTGTCGTTCATTTACTTACTGAAATATTATTAGACAGTTACGAATATTGTACTGTTATGCAGCGTGTCTGGCAGCATACGCAACTCAAAGAACTTGGTTAAGTTTGTTACAAATTAAAATTAATGGAACTGTAACAAAAACGAACCATGAATTATAATGTTTATAGTTTAAAAATTGAGGAATCTACATCAATAAATAACTAGAATAGAACGATGTAATTGAATGCATTTTATGCGCGCAGAGAGGGCGCTCTTGCAAAGCATCGCTGTGCAGCACAGACCATGTAAAGGCAACGTTACTATTTATCACTGGCGTTTCCTTAGGTTGTATATGCCAGCAGCCACATTATATTAATATGATTTATGATACATACCAGACACGTAGCCACGTAGGCAGTAAACGCCAAGTTTTGCGTATTTTAGGTTATATTACAGATATACTGCAAGCGACGTCTGAAAGTATTTAAACAAACTCCTTGAACGATAAATCATCTCACCAACAACTGGCAAATGGTAAATATATCACAGTTTCATTTTCGCAAATGCCTAATATCAACAATAAAACACTAACGATTACAAATTACCATATAACAATTAAGATAGTAGAGAGGACCAATGTTGCCAACACTGGGACATTCCATTCCACTAAATGGGAGAACAAAATCCACCAGAATTCCACTAACTTTTTTCCAAGCCAAGTAAAATAAAGTAGATATTTTTTTAAATAATTGTTTAATTATAAAAAGTAGTAAACGTATCATAAATATTGATGGAATTTGAATAAAATAAAAAATTGTAAAAAATACAGAAATTAATAATAAACAATACACAAAAATACAAAAATATGTATTTAAATAAAAATATCAAAATCTCTATCTAATATTTGAATAAAATAAAAAACAATGTAAAAAAATACAGAAATTAATGATAAACAATACACAAAAACACAAAAATATGTATTTAAATAAAAATATAAAAATCTCTATCTAATATTTGAATAAAATAAAAAACAATGTAAAAAAATACAGAAATTAATGATAAAAAATACACAAAAATACAAAAATATGTATTTAAATAAAAATATCAAAATCTATATCTAAGCCCAACGTCAAATCAGAGCTGTAAGTTTCATTGGTTTTAATTTATTTTATGACATCACAAATTCGTTAAAACCCTTCACCTTCACCACAAATATATTTAACAACTGCTAAATACGTATTTCGACAGCCACGCTGTCATCATCGGTAGCTAAGAAAACTTACACAGCGAAAAGGCGACGTGTTCGCGACCAAATCGCAAATGGAAGTGGACGAGCGCGCGCATGTTACATCTATTTATACTGTCTGACCCAGAGGCGTGGCCGAAGGCCAATGAACTTGGCCAACGTCAATTTAATTTCAACAAATGATATAAGACTGAAGACGGGATTGGTCCAGCATCTTTGTTCAAAAGTTTATTATCTCGGTTCTTAAAAATGGCTAAGCTTTCAAAGGAATTTAGTTCTTTTGTTAAAGTTAAAGCCTTTACAATTTTTAGGTCGTCCTCTTTAATACTATGACCTGTTTCGTAAATATGTTGGGCTATACTCGATCTTTCGAATCTGTTGAATCTAAAATGAGCTAAATGTTCTTTAAACCTGGTACCAAAACTACGACGTGTTTGCCCAATATATTTAGAATCACAATGGGAACATTTAATTTCGTAAATTCCAGATCTCTCTAAAGTCCTTAGTTTGTCTTTCGAATTTCCCAACAAATTTCTAATATTGTTGTTTGAACCATACACAACTTTATGGCCCGATTCTTTAAAAATGTTTGCTAGGCCCTTTGTAACCGGGTGAAAAGGAATTTTGATGTACTTGAGTGCTTCACTTCTTCAATTCTTTTGAAAGCTTAGCCATTTTTAAGAACAGAGATAATAAACTTTTGAACAAAGATGCTGGACCAATCCCGTCTTCAGTCTTATATCATTTGTTGAAATTAAATTGACGTTGGCCAAGTTCATTGGCCTTCGGCCACGCCTCTGGGTCAGACAGTATAAATAGATGTAACATGCGCGCGCTCGTCCACTTCCATTTGCGATTTGGTCGCGAACACGTCGCCTTTTCGCTGTGTAAGTTTTCTTAGATACCGATGATGACAGCGTGGCTGTCGAAATTCGTATTTAGCAGTTGTTAAATATATTTGTGGTGAAGGGTTTTAACGAATTTGTGATATTTTCGAACCACAGGCTCCAGCAGTGTTTTATGACATTTGTAGGAATGTCATAATTATAACAACAGGATTCTTCTCTTTGCAATCCTAACCTGATTTGAAGTATAAATCTTAACATTGGCAATTGCACTTTATTTCTAACTTTAGATTTAACAATATTCATTTGACTATAAAGTCTTTCTACTTCTGCATTAGAATGTGGTAGCACTAAAAAAGATAATGCAAAGTCTCCTAAGTCCTTAAAAGGATTTTCCCCATTACTGTCTTTATATGTAATTACTTCAGTCCAAAATCCTGTTGTGCTATCGATGTGTTGCCATTCAACTAAAGTAATTTTTTTCCATTGACTTTCAATATTTTCAATCATTGTGGGTGGATATTTTAAATGTTCAAATAAATTAATCAGGCTTGGTTTTATGACTTTTAACGTATTATCTACTGAAAATGTTGACATTTGTTTTAGTAAATCAACATTATCTGGCAATCTATGTGTTATTTCTTTTATTAATTTAATTAGAAAATCAATGCACCTATTCTTCAAAGTTTGATGTTCCCTAAAACCAGCTGCTTTCATTTCTTCTATTTTATTTTTAAATAGATATCCTAAATAACTAGACCTATTGACAAAGGAACCAATTTCATCTTTAAATAATTTGAATTTGGTATTTGGCGTTGTAATTTTGTACACAAGACCTTCCAATAATTTTGTTAAATCATCAAGTAGTTTTGTAGAATCAACGTTATTTGATTCAAAGGCTTTATTAACTTTTTGCACGTCAGCAAGAATTGGTTTTAAAAGACATAAATATGCGTAATTACTGTCATCGTACATCTCATACAGAGTTTGGGCAGTATAGCATTTTTCTTTGTCTCTGGCTATACTAAAATGCGTTTTTAACTCGAGCCATTGACTAAAAATTCTGTTTACGGCGGTTTCAATTGAGAGCCAAAGTGTCGCACAACTTTGAGTTATTTTCAAAGGATTTTCTCCGTCATTTATTAAGTTGAACAATTGTTTGTATGCCTGCTGTCTTAGTGAAGAATTGGAGAACCAGTTGTATGTTTCTCTAATTAGAAATTCGAGATTTCCTGGTAAATATTCTTTGGCAGCGGCTGATACAGCCAATTGAAGAGAATGGCATACGCATCTTATGAGAATTAAATTTGGTGAAAATTCTTTTAATTTTGCATAAACACCATTATTAATCCCAGTCATTACTGATGCATTGTCAGTACCAATTCCTTTTAAGTTTTTAATTTTTAAGTTATAAGTATTTTTTCAAAATTTTTAAGATAGTACTAACAATGGATTCGGCATTAAGGGTTTCAAGTTCATTCAGTTCTAAGAAAGAATTTCCAATTTTTTTCTTGTCATAACTATAGTACATAATTGTGCAACCTAGATATTTATCTGTTGTAATATCCGTGGATTCGTCTAATAAAAGACTGAAAGATAATCTGCTATGTCATCACATATTTTTTTTGCAAAATGAGGTGCCAATACATTTTGAATAATGGCACTACATTTTGTCCGGTGCATTTGTAAGTAAACAAGAATCAACTAAATGATCAGTTAAAATAATAGCTGTGTGTTTTTCTACAAAAAGTGCTAACCTGGCTTCCGTTTTTCTAGCACCATCAATCTGATCTAACCTGGTAAATGGAATCTTGGGTTGAGATGTCCCTACAATATTTTTTGTGTTGGCTTTATGCTTTTTAGATTCACCGTGAGACTTCAGCTCCGAGTATCGGCTGGTTAAAATTTGCGAACAAAATATGCATTTTGCTGTGATCCCTGATGTACTCTCAACTGCTTGCAACCAGTTTTTCTGTAGAGGGTCTTTGAGCCAAGCTTATCAGATTTGGGGTGTATTGTGGTTTCGGCATTTTAGCATCTATAAAATTGAATAATCATGTCACACATACAATCATAGGTATAGCTTTAATGAAAAGGTTAATCCGTATTCTAGTCCCAAATATGTGAAAAATTAAAATAATAATAGAGTTTATAGAATAAAATATAAATTGAAATAATTTACATCGATTAAATAAATTTTAAAAATTTATATAAATCATTAAAATAATTACTCACCAATATAAAATGCACACTACTAAATTTCACTGCAGAAAACACGTTAGATAATTTAAAAAATTACAAAAAATGACCAAGCGAATAACTGAAGTGTAAATGACGTCAAAGCGTTGTGGTCTCCCTTGGGCTACGCAAAATGCTAGGGGCTTTCCCAATTTGGCCTTCATCCTAACATAATATAGCAGATATAGTTCTGCCGCTCGATAATAGAAGGCCTACCGAATTTTTTTTAATTGTTATATAAATTTTCAAATAAATCTACTTATAATCAAAATATACCCATTTTTAAATTTGTCATTTATATATTTATACTTGCAATTAAAAACCTCAATCCACCAGATTTTTCACTATACCACTAACTACCATTTCGCCACTAGATGGTGATCTCAATCCACCAGATTTAGTGAAGCCTACAAGCACATAAATGTTTAATGAAACGCATCTGGGAAATATGATAGGCAAATCATAAAAGAAGAAAATAGAGAATTACTGGACAAAATTAATGATTTTCAAAAATCTGTGGAGTACTACAGCAGCCAAATAGACGAGTTCACAGAAAAAATAAACACATTAACAGATACAAACATCGCCTTAAACAAAAAGCTACAAACTATTAAGACAAAATACAACGAAATTCTGGAAGAAAATCAGGCGCTGAAAATTACTCTGGAAGAAGATAGACAATATAACAGAAACCAGAATCTTGTCATTGATGGTATTCCAGACACCGCCAGTGAGAACGTTATGGACGTCGTCATCAAGTTGGGAAATAGCGTTAGTTGCCAAATAACACCAAACGATGTACAAGCCGTATTACAAAACCTTAATGTAATCAAAAGTTATATCAATTTGTGTGGTTTAAAAACTCGAAACTGTTTGTCAGAAAAAATGGAGTGAGCCCAATTGTACGTATTAAATCCTTAAAAGATATCTAATCATGTTTTTTCTCATATGTCTGGCTTTTATGCATATTAAATCAAACAAAAATGGCTAATTTCAATTTACAAGAAACATATAACGAATATAATAATTTTGAAACCATTACGCTAAAAGATAAACTAAATTGTAAAAATTTAATACAGAGTTATGATATCAATATACTGCACTTGAACATACGAAGCGTTGCAAAACATTTCGATGAATTCTTAATATTGTTGCACCTTTTGGATACAGATAATTTAGACATTATCGTTTTAACAGAAACATTTCAAATTAATACAACAAACTTTTTCAATATTCCAAATTTCTCAGTATACTATAACAACGGAAACATAAATAACAATGACGGCGTGATAGTCTTTATAAAAAATCAATTAAAATCAAATATTTCTATTATGACCTGTTTAAAAACTAAAGTTGTGAGAATTAAATTTGAAAAAATCAATAAATCCTATGCAGTTAGTGCGGTATATAGATCTCATGACCGGGAAATTCGTGATTTTTTGGAAGATTTACCTCGATGCCCAAATGACGTTTGCAGTGCAGAAAATGAGATTTTTCTTGGGGACATAAACATTGACATTTTAAAAACGGATCAAACAGCAGATACTTATCTCAATATAATGTCCGAATATGGCTTTAAATCTGCAATTAATAGCTATACTAGGGAAGTTGGTGACTCAAAATCATGTATAGATCACGCTTTTATTAAATCTAGAGAAACACATAGCGCTTTTTGTGGAATAATCTTACAAACGGATATCACTGATCACTACACAATACTATTTAGCATCAAAAACTTAAATACTCAATTAAAGGAAAACTATAACTGTGAAACAACAACACGCATATTTGACTCAAATAAATTTTATAATCCAGCGAAATCTTTACCGTGGGAAAACATTTTAAAAGAACAAGACCCGAACATTGCTACTAAAAACCTGGTAAACAGCATATACACATGTAAAAATAATTCGGTAACACTAAAAATTAGTAAAATATATAATTCTAAAAGCAAAAAGCGAAAACAATGGATTACACAAAGTCTAATAAATTCAATAAATATGCGTGATAATTTAAAACAACGTTTGAAAAAAGATCCACAAAATTTAGAACTAAAAAATTATTATAAAAGGTATAGAAACATTTTACACATGTCTATAAAAACCACGAAATCTCTATTTTACACAAATAAAATAATGCAGTCACCTAATGATGCAAAGCAACTATGGAATACAGTCAGGGAAAGCACTAACGAATTTAAGAAAAATACTCTAATTAAGAGTGTAATACTAGATAACGGAGAAAAAATACTAGATAGTAAAGAAATAGCGAATGAATTTAATAAACATTATTGTAGTGTTCGTTCACGCCTGGCTCAAACTCGTATTAACAAAGGTAGTTATAGTAAGAACAAATTAGAACAAATTCCTGTTAATACCCGTACGCTTTTCTTAACCCCTGTCACAAAACAAGAAATAGAAAATTATATCGACACTCTAAAAACTGGGAAAGCTGCCGGTGTAGATAACATTACTGCTGAGAACCTAAAACAAATAAAGGAGTTTATTACTCAACCTCTAAGACACATTTGTGATTTGATACTTTCTAGGGGCATTTTTCCGGATACATTAAAAACTGCAATCATAGTTCCTATATTTAAGTCAGGCTGTAAGAACTCAATAATAAACTATCGACCCATTGCACTACTTACCAATATAACTAAGATTGTTGAAAAAGTAATTAAACAGAGATTAAATAGTTTTTTAGAGCGACATAAAATAATATCAAATAATCAGTTTGGGTTCAGAGAAAATAGATCAACAGAAGATGCACTACAAACACTAACCTCAAAAATATATAAAAATCTGAATAGATCAAGAGTCTCAGCCAGCAGTGTTTCTAGACCTGGCCAAGGCCTTTGATACAGTGAGCCATGAGCTTCTGTTACGGAAGCTAGAGGCCCTAGGTATTAGAGGAGTTGGATATAATTTATTTAAATCGTATCTCTCCGATAGAAAGCAGCAAGTAAAAATTGGAACTACTTATAGCGACAAACTCATATGCAATTACGGTGTTCCACAAGGCAGTGTACTGGGTCCCGTTTTGTTTATTTTATACATAAACGATTTGTTAAATATAAGCAAAGATTATAAAATAAATGCATATGCTGATGATACAGTTCTATACTTTACATCTAATAGTTGGCAAAATCTTTATCATACTATAAGCACGGAAATGGAAAAGGTAATTAATTGGCTTGATAAGAATTTGCTTACCTTAAATATCGAAAAAACAACTTGAGTCCCATTTACATCATATAAAGCTAATCTACCTCCGTATAGTACAATAAAAATCGCTAATTCAAAATTTCAACTTAAATTAATTTCGAGTGCTAGGTACTTAGGTGTGATTATTGATAGTTATTTAAAATGGGATATTCACATAACTAATCTTGCTCAAAAACTAAGAAAATTGTTTTACCTTTTTAGACAAATTCGTACATTTTTAAACTTAAAAGAACTAAAAACTATATACTATGGCATTGTACAGTCCGTTCTCCAATATGGAATTATTGGATGGGGAGGGGTGTACTTTGACAACGTTAAAACCCCTGGCTGTTATACAAATTTTTTTTTAAAATTATGTTAGCCAAACCATCGCTTTATGAAACAAGATTTGTATACAGAAGCGCGTGTATGTTCTATAAGGCAGCTATACATGATTTCTGTTACTTGCAGATATCACGTCCAACCGAAACAATTCGTTTGCCATGGTTATGTCACAAGAAATGTTTCAAAGGAACACGTAGCCACTGAAAATGCTCAAAAAACAATTGGAACAAGAAGTGCAACTTACCTAGCTCCGCGTTTCTATAATCTTTTGCCAAGAAATTTGATACAAATAAACTCAGCCTCTTTCGGAAAAAGCTTACTACTGAATCATTAATTAATAACCTCAATTTTTTATTAGATTTAATTTAAATAATTACACAAAGTCCTCTAATCATTTGATACATAAATTATTTGTTAGACAAATAAATTGCAAAAGTAATTTTAATTCTCGTCCGCTGTGTTACCTTCCACTTCTTCTTCTATTCTGTTTTTTTTTTCGTTCTAATTCTGATTGATGGCCTTAGTACACAAGCTCCTGTTTTTGTGATTTTGACGTTTTGATGATATTTTGCATGGAGGTTAGTTGTATTAATCAAATGTTTCGCCACAAAAAAAGATTTTGCGGTCAACGAAAAATTTTTGTAATCAACTCGTTTGTTAATGGGCGATTAATAATCTCAACTATTAAAGGCACTCACTCGCTATCGCTCGTTCGTGCTTTAAACAGTTTCGATTATTAATCGCTTTCATTAACACACTTGTTGGTTAAATAACTATTATTCGAGGCAAAACGATCACTACTGGACTTGTCAACACAAGTTTTCCCTATATAGTACATTCTAACCTTAAAATAATAATGACCTACGGCTTTGACCAATTAATTAATATGCTTATCCAATGGAGACTGATCAAAAATGTGACTATTAAGAAAATAGAATATTTTCCTATTTACAAATGACTTATAGACCAAGAGCCCATAACCCTCGAATTACTTAGTCATAGCGGAAAGCTCGGCAGGTAGTAAACCTTTTTATATTGCCCAAGTAGGTGTCAAAAAAGCAAGTATGGCAGCCGAACTGCGGTTACAAATATTAAAGGCGGCTTTGGAAAATTGTTAATAAAATTAAATATTTTTTTTAAAGTGGCAAGGCTAATTTTGGTTGTAATCGATAGACAAGGTCCCTAAACCTAGACGAAAATTTTGTGCCATACTGATAAGAAGGGTATAAAGGGCCGCCGTACTAAGTCAAACTGGTAATTTTTTCATTGCAAAAAAAATAGCGGCAAGGTTCAATTGTTGTTTGATGGTTATGTGGGTAGCCATACTGGTACAAACATGTACGATTTTATTAGCCATGCTGCTATCACAAATTTTGGCCAAAAAATTATACATGTTTGTATCAGGATGGCTACCCACATAACCATCCAAACGGTATGGCAATTATATTTTTGGATAATTGGTGTTAAAATGAAGTAGTAAACAAAAATTGAAGCTTGCCGCTATAATTTTTTTTTGCAATAAAAAAATTACCAGTTTGACCTAGTATGGCGGCCCTTTATACCCTTCTTATCAGTATGGCACAACATTTTCGTTTGGGTTTAGGGACCTTGTCTATCGATTACAACCAAAATTAGCCTTGCCGCTTTAAAAAAATATATTTAATCTTTTAACAATTTTCCAAAGCCGCCGTTAATATTTGTAACCGCAGTTCGGCTACCATTCTTGCGTTTTTGACACCAACTTGGGCAATATGAAAAGGTTTACTACCTACCGAGCTTGCCGCTATGACTAGTAATTCGGGTGTTATGGACTCTTAGTCTATTAGACATTTCATACAAAAGTTTCTGAAGAGTAATAGAACTCTAATAGAGTTTTTAGAAAATACATCTGTTTTTATTACAATCTCGCTTCTACTACAAACTTCTATCACATCTTTAGATGGATAACGTAGCTCTCCTTTATGTTTTTTATTTATAAATTCCAAGAAACGGCACTTTGCATTTTCGCTAAATAATGCATTAATACATGGTCTGCGTAAATTTTGTTTTTGGTACTTGTAGAGCAACATTTCCTACAATATATGTAATAATATAATGTAAAGCTTCTGTTAAATCGTTAGGTGCAGAAAAATAATCGTGGTCAAAAGTGTACACCTCAAATGCATTACCAACAGATGGATCAGATTGTGATGAATTATTACTTACATCATCACTTATAACCCTATATTTTGAGGTAGTCATGTTGATATGCTCTGTAAATGGTTAAATCCTCCGACGGTATGCAGTTTCCAGTAAATCCTGGTTTTAGCTGAACGTGTACCAGCAATTTTTATAACAGATTTAAACTGTTTTGCCGAAGGGCTATTGTTGTATCCACCCCGGGCTCGTATTGCTTCAAAAAACAACTTAATATGGTCTTGAGATATTTTGTAAAAGGGTAAATATTTTAAGAGTATCTTCACTTAAAACTAGTTTTTTAGCCATATTCCTAAGACTATTTATACATACCCTAAACCCCAAGAAACCTGTTGCTCTAGGTGAGTTTAAAATTGATATTGCATCAACATTTCTACTGGTTTTGAGTGATGAAATGTATTCATCGGCATCATTTAGAAAAATGTCAAATAGTTGGTAGTTTTTTTTAATTGGTTTCTTATAACCATGTTGCAATAAATTTCGAGAATTTAGCACATCAAATAACTTATCAAAAACTCGTAAGAAGTTAATGGTTGCGCCTACTTCAGCAAAGTCGGGAAGTCTCGACGTGTCTCTGCAAAATTCCAGTGCAGTAACAACACTTTCGCTAAAAGCCTGACTTGCTAGTTTAACTTTAATTTTTTGTTTTTTAAATTGAACGTGCTGAGACCGTATTTTATTGGCACAATGAAAATTTTCCTTTTCTTAAAATTTGTGCAGATTTTCAATGTACCGGCACAAAATTAGCTCCCCATTCCCATCTACCATGTTCCCCTTTTCTCCTATAGTATTTCTTACCAACTTCAACATATGGCAAGGATCAAGAAATACTTCAACATCTATATTTGTTGTTGGGCGTTTGAATGTGGTCATTAAGTTTTTTTAATCCAATTGACACCAGAGTTTCCTCATGACTGAAATATTTACAGAGGGTTCATCAAATGTGATTGATTCAACAAAACTACCTACTTCAGCTGCCTTTTCTAAATACTGTAATACTATGGATTTTTTTTTGGTCCGCCCCCATTCCTATAATTAAAAACTATCCGACAGGTAATTTCCAGTGACCATTGATACACACTAAAAGCAGCACTAAAGCGTCCTTCGACAAAGGAAGATCATCGCTTTCAATATTTGTGCCCATATCAACAAATCCACTGTACCTTTTACCATCCCATTCAGCTAGCTGCCGAATTGACATTTCGTCGATGATTAAGGCGCAACGCAACTTATGTCCTATCTTGTCAGCTCTTAATTTTAAAGCTTTAGATGACTCTGAAGTAAAACCAGGTTCGCCGTCTATACGTTGATACCAGCGAATAATGGTACGAGGATGTGGCAAATATGTGCTAAAATGGCTCCTCAGATAATTATAAGCCGCTGGGGAATACTAATTTAACGTTAAAGCAAATTTTTTCATTTCTTTTGAATATGACTTGGGTAAAGGTTTCTTTCTGCCCTTAGACACCTATCTTAAAAATAATTCGGCATTAGCTTCTCCCATCTTCGACAGTATTTCCAGGTCATCATCTGCCATCAATCTCTGCCGTCTAAGGTGCTTAATTAAATTTTTGAGTGAAGCAATTTTCTTATTTTTTCTCGAAATCCTTTTTCGCATACCGTCAATTTTCTTTTTCCCGGAAAAGCTTACTTGCTGTATTTTTCGATTTTACGAAGAAGCTTTCTCTTTCAGGGTGTTGCACTAACAACATCGAAACTACTTTGAGTTTGACTATTTGAAAATATTCAATGAATTCTACTCCTATCTCAATGCATACCAGGTGAGTTTTTTGTGAGTTTTTTAAAGTGTTGCAAGGCGATATCTAGAATACGGTTTACAATATTTGCATGAAATTTTTGTGAGGTAATAGGGAGATAGAGGGAGATATAAAAACATATTTTCGACATTTACCTCTTTTTTGTGTTTTGAGGGGTGGGGGGTAACTTTGGAATTGTAAATAAGATGATGTACTTTTGTTTAGAAAATTTGAATCTACGTAAAAAACTACGTATATGTACAAAACATTCTTTGACTTTCTCTTTCGGTTACGGAACTATGGTGACTAAATTTTGATAGAAATAAAAAAATAAATACATTTTACCAATAAATCAAGTTCACTTATTTCAAAATTAGAATTCTTTTCCATAGAAATGCGTTAGTTCTACTTAAGTAAGTTGAGAATTTTGACGTTTTAACGAAAATTTCACATTTTTTGCATTTTATAACCTAATAAATCATAATTCCGTAAACAAAAGCGAATCAAAAAATCTTTTGTAAACATACCTAGTTTGTTACGTAGATTCGAATTTTATAAACAAAACTACATCATGCTATTTAAAATTCCAAAGTTACCCCCCCCCCCCCCACCCTTCAAAACACAGATAGGAGGTAAATGTCAAAAATATGTCCAGCCATCTCCCTATTACCTCACAAAAGTTTCATGAAAATATTGTAAACGATTTTCGAGATATGGCCTTGTAACACTTTAAAAAACTCACCCGGTATAACCACAGATGTGATAACTGCCCATTGCCCCCAATGTTGCCAGATGGAAAAAATAATTTTCCCTAGATTTTTCAGACAAATTTCCTGGGAGTTACCTAAATTTAACCAGCGTTAAATGTTATGCAACCCACATTACCCATATTGATTGCGGGTTAAAAAAAAAACAAAACTTTAAATTATTTTTATTTGAAATCGGCATTAAAATACGAGAAATCGGCAGTGATGTAATCCATTGTTTTACGAGTTCTTGTAGGCGGCGCGGCGGGGCGATAGGTAAACGTCAACCGACGTTAATATAACCTGCAACAGTTGACTAAAATGTAATTTCAGGATTTCTCGATTTAAAAAAAAACATAATTTACTCATCGGCACTAAAGTTCCTTTTTATCCCTCATGTGGTTTATTTGCCTTGCCCCTACGAGCCTCGGTAACTAAATCAATATTCGTGATAAAAAGCCGAACTTCAGTGCCTTGGTATGCAAACTTAGTTTGGGGGGAGTAATAACTGTGCCCAAGGAGTAGATAAAGATTTAATTGTTAAAAACGAGTCGTCAGAATCCTTTAATAAGGACGAATTGGCTTTTCTAAATAGGGGTTTAAAATTTAATTTAGGTCATACTAAACCACCTTTAGAAGATATCGTTGCCGGTATCGAAAGTTCAATTGCCACTTTAGAACAGTCTAAAGAATTCATTAGAAGAACTTGCAAAATTAAAATTTCGGAAAACCTGAGAGATAGAAAATGTAAAACCACCGAATCGATTATAAAAGACCATGAACTTATTAAAGGATTGCGCAACAAGGGATGTTTTTATCTAAAGGCTGACAAAGGTAATAAGATTGTTATTCTCTGAATGTCATTTTTTGGCAGTGGTCTATTATGATATGTTTTTCGGACTTTTTCCACTGTCTAGGGTGTAAATCACACAACGTTTCGGGAGTTTTGATCTACTCCCGTCTTCAGGTGTTCCTGGTTAGTCCTGAGAAGGACTGATATTATACGTTTTTCTACGTAAATTTGTGCCTCCCCCGGGGTTTGAACCCGGGACCGCTGATCGCTAGTCTGCCACTCTAACCACTAGGCCACCAGGGCGGTTATATATTTTAGTTGTAAACTTGTATATATATTACCGCTGTATGCGCAGTAGACTATTTTTGCAGTTCTCTGCGCAGTAGTGGCATCCAAATGGGCTTTAGTTCTGCGCTAGCCTGGCTAATTGGTTCTACTGCCAGCGTTATGTATGTAGCTTCTTTCAGATTTCTACGGAATCTGTTTTCCTCTTTAGCTACAATTGATGCGTTATCCCATTGTATGTGGTGCTCTTCGTTCCAGACGTGTTCTGCGATCTTGGATTTGATGGTTTCGCCCATTCTAACATTTTTGCGGTGTTCCGATAATCTTACTCGTAGGGGTCGTTGTGTTTCCCCTATGTATTGTCTTCCACACTCGCACGGTACGCTGTAGATACAGTTCTTTGAACTCTGATCTTCGTTCTGAGGCTTGGTATGCGTCATCATGCCTCTTAGAGTTGTTGTGGACTTGAAGGCAGTTCTTATATTGAATCTGTTTCCTATTCTTCTCAGTTTGTCGGAAACTCCTCGGATGTATGGTATTACGGCCGTGGTTGTTGGCTCCGTTTTTTTATCCCCTGCCGGTGTTGTATTTCTGTCCATCTCTTTTAGCGTGTGGTTTAGAGTTCTTTTTGGGTAGCCATTAGCTTGCAGCATTTCTGTGATTATCTCAATTTCCCGTTTAAGGTCTTCTTCCTCCGAGCATATGGTCTTGGCTCGGCTATATAGGCATCTCGCGACGCCACGTTTCACGCTATTGTGGTGGTTAGAATCGTAGTGTAGGTATCTCCCCGTATGGGTTGGTTTTCGATATACCTTTGTTTGTACCGTATCACCATTCTTCTGGACTAGTTCGTCTAGGTATGGGAGTTTGCCTTTCGATTCTATTTCCATCGTAAACTTAATTGATCGGGCTTGATTATTGAGATGTTCCAGGAAGCCGTCCAGTGTCTCTCTTCCATGGAGCCATATTACGAACGTATCATCTACGTATCGCAGCCATAGACTAGGCTTGTTCTCATATTGAGATATAGCTCGTTCTTCAAAGTCTTCCATGTAGATGTTACTGACTACTGGAGATAGTGGAAATCCCATGGCCACTCCGAACTCTTGTTGGTAGAACTGCTCGTCTGCTTGGAAGTATGTGGTCTTAATGCAGATCGTTAACAGCTCCATTATTGTATCTACCTGTAGATCTGTGCGTTCGGCAAGTGTGTCATCCAATTCTAGCCTGTTTCTAATGATTGCTAGTGCGTCATCTGTTGGCACATTTGTGAAGAGGCTTACTATGTCAAAGCTCACCATCATGTCATTCGGAGCTATGTGAGTTTGTTTGATTTTGTCTACAAAGTGTTCAGTATTTTTCACGATGGATGTTGTCTTGGCCGCTAGTGGGGATATTATTGTTAACAGGAACTTTGATAGAGGATGGCATGGTGAATTTATGGAACTAACTATCGGTCTTAGGGGTATTCCCTCTTTGTGTATCTTGGGTAGCCCGTATAGGTGAGGCGGTTTGCTGTAATGCGGAGTAAGTTTCATTCTCTGGAAGTTTGAGAACTCCTCTTTGTGTTTATACAACGTCTGGTATATTTTCCGTTCGACCTTCGGTGTTGGGTCTGTGGGAAGTTTCTTGTATTCCCCCGCGTTGATCAGGTCTTGGATTTTCTCTGAGTAGGTGTTTGAATCCATGATCACTGTTGCATTGCCTTTGTCTGCAGGTAGTATCTTGATAAACAGGAATATTTTGATAGAGTAGGTACATTGCTTAACAATGGACCCTACAAAGCATTGAAAAAGTCTCCCCTAAAGAGCGTGATTGTTAAAACACAGGATGTGATAAAGTCCTGTCCCACACTTATTACTCCAGCCCTTAGATATACGCTGACTCATTCTAATCCAGAATGCCAAAAATGTATTGTTTACCTAAGATACATAATCTATACAAAACTATGAGACCTATTGTTTCTGGTATTAACTCCCCGACGTACATCCTATCTAAATGGTTAACAAATGAATTTAGAGACTTGCCAAAACTTCAAAATAATTTTTCGGTCGAAAACTCGTTGGAGTTTATAAATAAAATGAAAGATTTGGAACTTGGTGAAAGCGAGATTCTAGTTTCATTTGACTTGTGTTCTCTACTTCCAAGCGTACCAGCTGCGCCGTAGGCAGAGGGGGGCACTGGGGGTACGTGCTCCCCCCCCTCGAGATAATATCTGTTTTTATGTTCTAGTGTGGACCACGGCCAATGTGTTGTTTTTGTGACTGTAGTCGGAGATCCCATTACTATGATTTACACGAGTGCATTAAATTTTTCATAATACCTGCATGTTATTACACTATATCAGTACTGTTTTCTTGATCGATATATAAATCATAATAGCCAAGGCCGTTAAAATTTAATAGCTACGCAGTTATTTAATTATCAACTGTTTCTACACTACCAAATTACGTACGTGACTCAGGTTACTAGTAAGTGTTATTTATATTAAAATCACATATCTTAAACTTGGCCACTTTGAGGACAACATACTGCCAATATTAATATCTAGATCGTGCCCTGAGGCAAACAATTAAATATCGCCTTTGGTGTAGATATTGCCTATATTATAAGACACAAATATTAGAAAATCTACAAGTACTATTTGGCTTTATTACAAGAGAAATTACATAACTTACAATTGATATTAATAATTAAAAGATCATTGAAAAAATGCGTAAAATATTCACATCACGTTTTTCTTTTTAAAAAGTAGCTCTTCAATGCAAAAATAGCGATTAAACATTAAAAACTATAGTTATGACACTAACAATAAAACAATAAAACTCACTGTATTTGAAAATTATTTAATTGGTATAAGAGTTATTGAATTATGTTGAAGTATTGTATATTTACTATTCATAACAAACATTTAAAATTAGCCCGAGTCGCGCATATGAGAATAATGCTTCTACGGAAATTGTACTTCTAACTTCTACTGCTGCATGCAACGTTTTATGCATAACACACATTTTTACAATGTGGAACTGGGATTCAAAAGTGCTAATATTTTCTTAACAGTGAAGAGTTTTATTGAGAACCACGAGACGACACTAATCACGAACGATAAATAATAGTGAGAAAAAGTTTATTAACCAAATTCGCCCCAGAAGCCGACCCGCTCTAGCATAAAGTTTTTTTAAAATCTAAAATCTGTTTATTGCACACTCCAAAAATGCGCACATCTGGGGATATGGGTGAAGTTAAAACGTTTAGCCTTTCATAGCAAATGACCGCCAACCCAGATGTTTCGCACTTAAGATGAAAGGGCTGGCATATTTTTATAGCTTCAAAACCCTTCGCCCATAAATTTTGACGCATACAATACCCATAAGCACCTTCACTCACGCCATTGTATACCATCATAGAAAAATAAACCGTTACATATTAAAAGGCCGCTTTACATTAAGCAATTCTTTTGCAATGCAATGCAAGGCAAGACGAAAATGGTAGTGAGCGCACGAGTCAAGGCAATTTTTACAATCAGCTGATGCAAGACGAAACGATTAGAGCCGGTCCTAATTTTGTTGCAAGTCGCATGCAATTCTAGTAGAGTTACAAACATTGCATCGATGCTGACCTGAAGAAAATAATTTTTGTAGGAGAAAAAAGTGGGATAAAATTATTAAAAAAGTTCAAGGTGAAATAGTTTTTTACATTATAAAGATATAATTCCTAAAATTGTTTTATATATTTTAAGTAGCATATGAAATGCAGTATTTGTTTATTCCTCCGTGGATACATTAAATTTGAACAAGACGTCTCATACGCATATTTAAATAACTATTTGCCGTTCTTGTCCCTTAGCTAGCTCAGTGATCATAAAACTCTCTTAATATCTCAGTTAGTCGCTTATACAAGATCACTATCTGCCAAAATAAAAATCTGGTTCTCCCTAATAGTGTTGGTAGGACTTTAAACAATGCACAAAAAAGCCGAATTCATTACCTACATCATCTATTGATTTGAAAACACATATAAAAACGTGCAAAAAAATACAAAAGAAATAAAAGAAAATAGAATTACGTTCTCACCTACGTGCGATATAGATTGAGGCTACTCGCAGGTGTGTTGCAAACATACATAAACAACTTAAAACATCACCAACGATTGCATTGATATAATTATCTTTTAAAAGAAAGCAAATGTCTAAGAAAACTGGAATGTCAAAATTACCTGAAGCCGGTATTTATTTAAGTCGCTGAATACACAGTCCTGCGTGTTTGCAATAGCTTGCAGTTAAACGCAACCTTATCACGCTTTACAAACATTTTACCTGGAACCGACTGCGGCATACTCTTGGAAACGTCACACCTCGATTGCATCATCCGCTCTTGGCGGACATTATGTTGGGAACCACTAATTGCGTGCAGGCCTCGTAAAGACAGTCTCTTAAAATTGACGATTCAAATAATCATTTTAATATAGCAGAATGGGTGTACTTACATGTAAACTCGGAAAATGCGTTTGCGGAATTTACAAACGCTGGCTCGCTGCACTTTAACACTGTTTACAGCACTGTTTAGGGTCGCTTCAAATTATCTTATATTTCCCTAAGCGAATTCATGTACTAAACTTTCATTTCAGAAGAGGCTGCGTGCGACTGCTGTTTTTTTTTTGTTACATTTGCATGAGTTGAAAATCCCAGCATCCCACGTACAGCGCGTTTCTTGCTGCACTCGCGAAAACGAAAATTCACAATACACGTCTAGCGCAGAACCGGCTTTGCGAGCATTTGCTTACATAAAATACAATATTAATTCTTATAATAGAACATACGAAATACAACTTGGCTTCTAGATTTAAGCATGAAAATGGTCCGTTACATATAGCATAATTCTTTGTAAACAATTTTTCACATTCCGTAAAAGAAATTTCAAAATTCATCTTAGAAGTTAAGTAAACTACTACGAAACTACATTTTTCTGAAAACAAATTAAGATACTTTCTAAAATTATATTTTTTTCCTCTTTGGTCACTTTCTTACCAATGACTTCTGCTCTGGAGCTTTAAAATGGGAGTATAATTTTTCGCAATCCATGTATGTATGTACCTTTAGTTAACCCGAAAAATTTTATTGAAAACCCAAAGCCCGAAGAATGATCGCCAAACCCGAAGTCTTCGGGTCAAAATGGCAGTGTTGGTAACCCTAAATTCTAGTAATTTTTTTAGTAAAAAAGTTTGTTACCAACCATTCAAATTGAAAGTAGCAGTGAACTAACCTTTCACTTATGGAATTTGATAAACAACTTAAAACACGTGCTAAAACCACTGTTAATATAAAATTAAAATGACCACGAACGTATTACTGCAATTTTATTGTAATTGTTGTCAAAATGATATGCACTTTTATGCATTGGTAGTTGGTAGTCTTGTTTACAAACGTCATGTGTTGCACCTGACTTGCATAAATGTAAAGTGACAAGCAATATTATTTTTTACATGCAATTCTTCATCTTGCATTGCATTGCACCGGTCTTGCTTAAATGTAAAGCGGCCTTTACTTAATGACACCATTATGCTATTAAATCTAACACAATAAACACATATTATATGTTGTACTGCGCCCTTGTTAAGAGCGTCGTGAGACAAACTGTCTCTAAAGCTTTGGTTTCCTAAAAAAGCGGTGCCGTTATATAGCGGCCGTAAGATGTCGTTATGCGGCGGCGTCTTTATGCGGCCGTTTTAAACGGTCGCGAAGCTATGGTTTCCTAGCGTCAGTTTTCACTCAAGTGGTGTGACGTACAGTCGTAGAAAATGGACGATCTAGACCAGGGATGAGCAACCTTTTTTTACAACGGGCCATCTACAAACTTAAAAATGTTGTGCGGGCCGCATGTAAGAAACTTATGATAACACTGAATGATGAACTCAAATTATCTCTTTATTAATAAAAATACACCTAGTATAAAAATATACAAAAATAAAACACTCATTAATAGAAATACTATTAAAAAGACGGCGAAATATATACAGGGTGCCCGTTTTTGGAGCTCCACCATGGGGATCTCGGTAACCATAAGAGATACGAGGTCGGTTAAATTGGGGCAAAGTTGCGCAATTTGGAGCTCAATAATATGCCGGTTTAAAATTTCAAAAATTCCGATTACCTCCGGAGATATCCGAAAAAAACCGGAATTTTGGAAATACGTTTTTATTTTTTCCTCGGCTTATTTGGTGACCTAATTCAAAATGAGTGACACTTCGTCATTGCAACTTTTCCTCCTCTACAACCTGCCGATGTCATATTTGAAATCAGACGTTTCGATTTTCGACAATCATCATCAACTTTGGTTTTTCTTATGGGCACTATCTTGGATTTTCACATTTTTGAATTCAGCTTTGTTTTCTGATTACGGTGATGTATCACATGTTAAGGTTCAGTGTTGCAGTTTGGGTGAAATATCAAAAATTCTGTTTTGCAAAGACTGCCTTGGATATAACATCCATACTTTTGTTTAACAAAGGCATTGTTGACAGTTCGATTTAAGTTGGCTTAACGTCACCTACAGTTACAAAATTAGTATAAATTTGTTAAAGATATATTTTCTCACCACTTTAAGACAATATTCTTTATTCCGAAAAAATACAAAAATAAGGGGGCACATCTAACACATCGATATTCAATACCTAAGTTCTTAACTTGTCCTGTGTCCTTAATTGTAACAACTTAAAAACACACAACGGTCTTCACCCGCTCAAAACCTGCTTGTTTTGGTCACGTCCGGCGATAGACTGCGCGTTCCCCCTCCCGCACATCCGCTCGTCAACTCCGCGTCCCCTAGCGGCGCACTTCCGTAGCACTCACCCGCGAAACGCTGAATTTAAAATATTTATCACTCGGCCATTCCTGATTTTACGACCTCCTGGTTCGTTGCTTGGGAAACGCTCGGATGTCCTCGTTGATCTCCGCCTCCCTCCAACACGTAATCCTTGAACCGCAATGGCCTCCCCACCTCTCGCTTCGTTCGAAGGTTAACCGGTCTCGCTGCCACCGTTACAGCACCTGATGTTGTTTGACCCACTTCGGAATCTCGCGTTGCTCGCCTTGAAGCGGCGACCTTGACCTCGTTCTCGTCCTCCCCGCATGCGACGTTGTCACGTTTCTTGCCTCCACTAATCCGGATAGGTTCCTCTAGTTCGCTCGTAGATTCGTCCTCTCCGCTTTCGTTCTCCACTGGATTTTTGTACACTTTCAACCTGGACACGTGCACTTGGGTCGTGAAGTTCCTGTTCGCACCATCTGCCACTGTATTAATCCTATAAGTGTCATTCCCTAAATCTTCGGTCACTGTGTATGGGCCCTTATATTTTCTTTGTGTTTTTACCGGTTCCCCCGTGGAAACTGGCGGAGAACGCACGTAAACAATGTCCCCGACGTTAAATCCTTCGTGTTTATACCGTTTACGGTCAAACCGCTCCTTATATTTTATCTGCTCGTTTGTAACCTTTTCACGCACTTCGTCCTGTAACTTCGCTGGTAATACGTAATCGTCATTGTTTCCCGCGAATTCCCGTAAAGCACCATCGTGAAAGTTAGCTCGAAATCCATACAATGCTTCGAATGGCGTTTTCCCTGTAATTTTATTTACCACACTATTCGCGTCACGTTGTACTTCCTTTAAACAACTGTCCCACATTCGCTCCGTTTTCATTTTCGTTAAAATCGCCGGCGTAATGGTCCTATTCACTCGCTCGCAGACTCCGTTCGCTCGAGGATGTCTTGTGCTATTTAGCACGTGACGTATCCCATTACTCGCGCAATACTGTTCGAACCCGTCAGCTGTGAAGCTGGTTCCGCGATCCGTCACAATCATCGCTGGTAGACCAAAATCGTTCACAAAATCGCGCAAACACTTCAATGTACTGCTCGTTTTTGTGCTCGGCACCGCATATACCAAATGCATTTTCCCGTCTGCCCCTCGTTGGAACATCATCCCCGCTAAACTAACTGCACTCGCGTCCGTATGCAGTTCTGTATACGAACTCGGATTATACAGCTGCAAGACCGGCGCTGACGTCAAAGCGTCCTTCAACTCGTCAAACGCCACCTGCTGTTTGTCTGTCCACATAAAAACATTGTCTTTCCGCGTTAAATCGCTTATCGGTCTCACTTTCACCGCATATCCTTTCACGAAGCGTCTAAAAAACCCTGTTAATCCCAGCCATCGTTTTACTTCGCGCACATTTCCCGGTCGCGGAAAATTCTCTATGACCTTCACTTTCGCTGCACCTGGGGAAATTCCCTCCGCAGATAATTTGAATCCTAAAAAGTCCACGCTTGAAGCACCAAAATGACATTTGCGTAGCTTCATCGTAAGATTCGCGGCACGGAAGGCCTCGAACACTTGTCGTAACCGCTCCAACATATCGTCCCAGTTTTTTGCTGGTATCAGCACGTCATCTAAAAACGCCATCGCGACCTTGTTCCTTAAAGGCCCTAGTACTCGCGTCATTAGCCTAGCAAAGTTCGATGGACTATTGCACAATCCGAAACACATTCGCGTGAATTCCCCCGTTTCATCTGGCGTAACAAAAGCTGTTTTACACCTAGACCCTTTCGCTAACGGTAACTGAAAAAACGCGTGTGCTAAATCCAAGGTAGTGAACATTGTACACCCTGCTAAATGTTCAAATTGATCATCCATGTTCGGCAATGGATAATGTTCTTTCACTGTCTGTTGGTTCAACTTTCGAAAATCTACCACTAGCCTTGGCTCCTGTGAACTTTTCGCCACTAATAACACCGGCGACGCGTATGGCGAAGTGGTATCTGTCGCAATACCATTTGCCTTCCACTCGCGCACGATTTTTGCGATGGTTTCTCGCTCGTGTGCAGTCACCCGATAAGCTCTCGTACGCACCGGCACATTATTGTCAACTATGTTCATTTCCATTAACTGGGTACAACCTAGTTCGCTTAAGTTTTGCGCGAAACACCCCCGAAATTCGTTCACCAAGCTTGTTAGGTTCCGCAAATCTCGCTCCGATATTTCTTCGCTCACGTTTAATTGTTCACTTGTAATCGCTTCTCTGCATAATTCAATTTCCATCACGCTCATTTCTTGTCCACAAATATTCTTCGAATCAATGTTCACACCGAATTCCCGAATTTTGTCTATCTTTTCGCCTTTCACTACGAAGTTTGCATCGTCACTTTCGTTGGCTACTGGCACCGTGAATTTGCCTCCATTTATGTCCACACTCACGAAGTTTATGCTCCTGGGTTCCAAACTTTGATCTTCCGCAGCAGTTATCTCTACTGATTGCGTGGAAACTGGCAAATTAATTTGCGCAAACGGTTCCTCACTACGCAAACCAAAATGCAGTACTTCGTCTACCCGCACATATGCTAACTCAGGGTGTTCGGTAAAGTTCTGCCCCAGCAATACACGTAGATTCTGTACCCCACACGGAACCACGTAAAAATTCACATCTTCTACGTTAATTCCATCTAGATTCACTCTAGCTTTCGCAAAACCTTTGCTGATTACCGCACTGCTTCCGAATCCTGTCAGTCTGTTTTCCGTTTTTTCAACTTTTAATTTTAAATCTCTCGCGGCTTCCTCAGTCACTGTGCTCACCGTAGCACCAATGTCAATGAAACATTTTATCGCTTCTTGCTCGTTTATTTTAACATTCCGTATGAACTTCGTTGCCGCACTTTCTGCTAAATTCTTTGGTTCAGTCCCTATTCTCCACACTTGATTCACAGATTCACTTCTCTGCGTCACACGTTCTGGACATTCTCTGCTGATGTGGTCCGGTTTTTTACAATTGAAACATACCACTTTTCTTGGTTTAGTGCATTCTCTGGCTAAATGCGATGGTTCACCGCAGTTGAAACACTTCCACTTCTCCTTCTTCACTTCAGGATGCTTTTGTGCACCCGGTATGGCTGGTTTCGTTGCTTCCTGAGGTTCACTTTTCACCCCGACGAAGCTGCTGCTATTGTTTTGGGGTTTGTGTGGCTTTTCACTTTTTTCTGCCCGGAAACGTCCACTCCTCGCATCACCGATTTCTTCGCACTCTTGCAGGTCCTGTAACAACTCCACTTCGTTGCCTTGAGTTTTTCCCATTGCCACATTACACAAATCCTTGTTCCACAATCCTACTAAGATTTGCGCTTTGGTTTCTTTAAAATTCAGCTTAACGTCCTTACACAATTTGAATTTTTCGTGAAAGTAGGAATTTATGCTTTCATTCCGGCTCTGCACCCTCGCTGTCATTCGCTTCCACTTCTCCGTTTGCGACAACTCTCCACTGAACATTTCTTCAAATTTCTCCGCGAATTCGTCGAATGTTTTTAACTTCTCCCAGTTACTTTCATGCCAATGTTTTGCACCTCCAACCAAATGTGTACGAGCTGTTTCCAAAGTGAAAGCATCTGGCCACCGGTGCAATAGCTGCATACTTCTTATGTTAGCTATCCACCTTTTTGCTTCACTTTTACTTTCTCCATTAAATGTACTGATTGTCCTCGTTAAATCAGGCATTATGTGATATGCCATTTGATTTCCCGTAACCGCACTCCCGGCACTACTCGTTTGCCCGGCTGTCACTTGTGTGATAAGTCTTTCAAACAAAGCGTCTCTTCGTCTGTTCTCTGCTGTCATAATCTGCATCATTCTGATTACATCACTGTCAGTATTCACTCGATTATTGTCCGCGTTCGCGTTCACCTCCGGCGTGTTAAAGCTTGAACTTCCCGCCCGATCCAAATTTCCCACCTGTTCACCCAACATGATGAGGTCGTCGCTCTCGCTGTCACTACCTCTCACTCCCCCACTTTGTCCCTCGCGTTCACAGCGCAGTTGCAAACGCGCCTGGAACCTCTCGAACTCGTCGGTCATCCTCTCGAGAATCTTCGTTCGCTTCCGTAAAATGTTCCAATCACGTTCGCTTTTCCCCTTCTCGTCGACGTGTCGCTACGTCACTTCCTTTCTCGATGCACAAGATGTTCACGCCCCTAACGGTCAAATTACAGGCTGGCGCTCCATCCGTCGTCGGCCATGTTGACACGTTACCACAGCACTTGAATATTCCGTTTTTCTTGCTTTTTCGCTCGCCTTGGGCACTTGTGGACACGTCCCTCTGCTCTATTTCCCCCGGAAATCACGCAGACACGGAAGTATCCCACTTCTGAACTATGTTAAAGATATATTTTCTCACCACTTTAAGACAATATTCTTTATTCCGAAAAAATACAAAAATAAGGGGGCACATCTAACACATCGATATTCAATACCTAAGTTCTTAACTTGTCCTGTGTCCTTAATTGTAACAACTTAAAAACACACAACGGTCTTCACCCGCTCAAAACCTGCTTGTTTTGGTCACGTCCGGCGATAGACTGCGCGTTCCCCCTCCCGCACATCCGCTCGTCAACTCCGCGTCCCCTAGCGGCGCACTTCCGTAGCACTCACCCGCGAAACGCTGAATTTAAAATATTTATCAAATTTATTAACAAAATGCTCTTTTCAACTGAAGAAAAACGAGATATGCTAGAAATTTATTTATTTGACAGTAGGATATAAAAAAGGAGAAAATTATGTTTTAAATTTACAACATAGGATAAAACTAAATTTTGAGAAACAAGTAAATAAAGAAAATTATAAGAGGTGCTCGAAGGGTTCACCCTCCACTTCCAAGCACAGCTCTATGCGTCTTCTTAAATTCTGCATTGATCTTAAAACGTCCCTTCTTCTTATTTTGGTCCTTAAAGTTGTGATGATCTTCCTTCGCAGCTCATTAATATCGGCGGGTACAGATTTATAAATGAGATCTTTCATAGTTCCCCATAAATAGTAGTCTAATGGGGAAAGATCTGGTGAACGTGCCGGCCAACGTATGTCTCCACTGTTTGAAATGACTCTACCCGGAAATATTTCAGACAAATAATCAGCCACTCTCCTAGCATTATGTGGCGGAGCACCATCTTGCTGGAACCAAAGGTTATTCAAGCGGTTGAGGCAAATGTTGTCATCGATGTAATCCGTAAGGTAGGTCCTTAAAAAGTGCAAATACCCATCTGCGGTCAAATTGTCTTCGTAAATGTATGGGCCAATGATCGTACCGCCAAATAAACCAACCCATACATTTAGCCCGAAACGTGCTTGTGGTCGACGTCCTTGGTGTTCGTGTGGATTTTCAGTGGACCAGACATGTTCATTGTGACGATTGAACATGCCTGAGTTGGTAAATTTGCACTCGTCCGTGAATATCAC
Source organism: Agriotes lineatus (assembly GCA_940337035.1). Taxonomy (NCBI): domain Eukaryota; kingdom Metazoa; phylum Arthropoda; class Insecta; order Coleoptera; family Elateridae; genus Agriotes; species Agriotes lineatus. The sequence continues at coordinate 230,577 of CALNHX010000230.1, forward strand.
GTTGGAAAGAAAATGGGGATTTTGTTCCAACCGTGCCATGATATTCCTACAAAACGCTGCCCTCCGTTCAGTATCTCCTGGATGCAAGACTTGGGTGATATGAATTTTAAACGGGCGATATTTATGTTTTTTCAAGACTCTCCACACTGCTTGATGTGATACGTTAATTTCGTCTGCTATAGCCCTTGTTGAAGTTGAAGGATTATCTTGAATCTAATGAAGAATTCAATTCATTGCCGTTTATTATTTTTGAGAAAGTTTTAACAATTTACTCACCGCCTGTAAAATTTCCACTTCATTCGCATTTGGTCTATGAACACGTCTTCGAGGCTTAGAAAATGCACCAAACTCGGCTAAATTTCTATGAAGGAATAACAAATAATTTTGAGCTGGTTGTTGTCTTTCTGGATACCGCTGTAAATATCTTTCCGAAGTAACTTGCGCATTTCGATGCGAAGCGTAATAAATTTCTAGCATATCTCGTTTTTCTTCATTTGAAAAGGGCATTTCGTTAATAAATTTATACTAATTTTGTAACTGTAGGTGACGTTAAGCCAACTTAAATCGAACTGTCAACAATGCCTTTGTTAAACAAAAGTATGGATGTTATATCCAAGGCAGTCTTTGCAAAACAGAATTTTTGATATTTCACCCAAACTGCAACACTGAACCTTAACATGTGATACATCACCGTAATCAGAAAACAAAGCTGAATTCAAAAATGTGAAAATCCAAGATAGTGCCCATAAGAAAAACCAAAGTTGATGATGATTGTCGAAAATCGAAACGTCTGATTTCAAATATGACATCGGCAGGTTGTAGAGGAGGAAAAGTTGCAATGACGAAGTGTCACTCATTTTGAATTAGGTCACCAAATAAGCCGAGGAAAAAATAAAAACGTATTTCCAAAATTCCGGTTTTTTTCGGATATCTCCGGAGGTAATCGGAATTTTTGAAATTTTAAACCGGCATATTATTGAGCTCCAAATTGCGCAACTTTGCCCCAATTTAACCGACCTCGTATCTCTTATGGTTACCGAGATCCCCATGGTGGAGCTCCAAAAACGGGCACCCTGTATGTGGAAAATGATAATTTAATGAGAAATAGGGTACAATGAGGATGCGGGACACTGTAGGAATTTTTAAAAGTCAAAATGTAAAATCTTTGAAGGGCTTACAAGAAAGTGTGGTGGGCCTCAAGCGGCCCGCGAGCCGCGGGTTGCTCATCTCTGATCTAGACCTAGCATTATTAGTATATTTGGAAGATAGGAGTAATCAGAAGACGAAAACCATCGTTTGTGCTTCGCCATCTGCACTGCAATGACGAAAAATTCAGACAATACTTTCGCTTAACACCAGTATTGTTTGATTATGTACTGAATCGCATAAGAAATTACTTACCTTCTAAACCATATAATAGACACAAAAAGCCTATATGTCCAGAAAAAAAGTTATGTATACATATGAGGTAAGTACACTGAATTACACACAATGTGATGTCTTTTTAGCTATAATATACAGTATCCGCTAAAAGGTCGGCATATGGAAAAAAAATTTTATTTTAGAATTTTCAGAAAACCTTTTTACGTCAATATTTTTTGCTTGTCTAAAAACCTATTTAGCTCCTATCATATATACCGAATAATTTTTACTTGTTTAGAAAATGAAGTTTTTCGAAATTTTCAAAATCCAAAAAGTGATAATTTTCGGAAATTAATTAAGATTTCTATGAGATTTTTTAGAGTGTGTTATTTTTAGCTAACTGAACAATCTCAAGGCCAGAAAACACCTATTTTTTTTAAAATAATTTACATATTATAAAACTACATTCGCCGCTATGCACTAGTCACACCGTCAAAAAACGTTGCTGAACTGTTTCTACCGTACTGGCCCACCGTTTCAAATGAGACGGCACCGCTTTATTACGTTCGGTGTGCGCTACCGCTCTTTTGGAAAACACTTCGCTTATTATACACGACACCGTTTTTCGTGACGTCACCCACCGTATTTTTACGGCCGTTAAATGACGGCACCGCTTCCTAGGAAACCCAAGCTTAAGTTACACCCTGTCATTGGTACTGATTATACGTACAAGGTGGGCCACGGAAGCGGGAAGTTTTGAAAATGTTATTATTTCGTTACTATGCATAGGTTGCCGTGGATTTGTTTGACAAATCATTTGTCAGTTTATGCCATTTAGTAATCATGGAACAGTGGTCCGGCGAACAACGTTCTTTTGTGATAAAATCATACTACAAAAACAATGATTGTGTGGTCGCAGCACAGCGGCAATTTCGAATCCATTTCAATATTGCTCGTCATGGGAGAGTTCCATCTGCCCATTCCATAAAGGAGTGGGTTCGTAAATTTGAAGAAACTGGATCAGCTACAAAAGTCAAACATAAGGGACAAAACAGAAGTGTCAGAAGTCTTGATAACATCGATCGCGTTAGAGCAGCTGTAGAGCGCAGTCCAAAACATTCAAGCCAAAAACAAAGCCAGGCCTTGGGTTTATCAAGGACTACTTTACGTCGAATTTTACATAAGGATCTCAATTTCCATCCATACAAAATTCAGATTACCCAAGCACTGAAACCAACAGATCTTCTTGTTCTCCTATTCAGGAACTAAAAATGAAAATTCGGGAAGAAATTGCTAATATTCCATTGGATATGTTGCATCGTGTATAGAGAGAAGGGGAGGCCATTTAGAAATCATAATTTTTAAGAAATAAAAAAGGCCTACACTTGTCTTGTTATTGTTATAATTTGTTTTAATAAAATACAGTTATTTTCTGAAATACGTCATTTTCAAAACTTCCCGCTCCCGTGGCCCACCTTGTATAAGCATATAACTGATTCGATTAATTTATTTGCCAAGGCTTAATCATCTTTGCCACAAAATGTATCCTCGTTCATTATATGCTCAATATCGTCCTAATACCTTTAAATACTATAACATATAATTTTATCCACTTCGAAAATTCCAACTGCAGCCGGCAGATAGTAACAGCGGTGACCAGTGGTCCTAATTTATTGCATGCAACGCGGTAGGTGGGAGACTGGGAAGACTGTCATATTATATTCTAATGGCAATCGGCAGAGGTATTGTTCTGTGAACGGCAGCAGGCAGTGGGTGAGTGCATGTTACCATCTACTAAGTGTATGTACTAATCTTTACTGAATTGTGTGTGGAGTGTAAGGTTGCAGCTTGTGTGTGAAATGAGTGGAAGAAAAGAGATGGTACTCTGCTTTCTTTTTTCGTTAAAGACTGTAAAAAGACTAAGTCTAATGACGACAATACAGTGTCCGTTGCAAATGCTCATGCCGACGAATTGGAGAAAGTAGTAGATGATCCAGTTGCTTCCACTTCAACCAGTACAAATTTAGACCCGCCTACACAACCAGATCAGGTTAGGACTAAGAAATAGGTTATTGTAAAATTTGAAAAATAGTACACATTTTGTTGTTGATTTCAGATGTCGAGCCAATTTAATAAATACGATATTGGCGCACACATTAAAAAAACGCTGTAGGACAACTGAATGCTTTCGATTTAGCTGATGTACTGAGGAATACATGGAAGCCAAACTGTTCATACAAATTTGAGGCAAAGAAGTTTGGAGTGAAATTTCGTAAGTTCAATTTGTCATGGCTAGAACGTTGGGAGTGGTTGGCGTACTCACACATCGAAAAGGGGGCATTCTGCAAGTACTGAGTGCTATTTTACAAACAGGAAGGAGCTGGGAAAGGAATGCATTCACCGCCTACATCGCTGGTCACTCAACCGTTTGATAAGTGGAAAGATGCAGTTGAACTTTATAATATACATTAAAATAATGGATATCATAGATTTTGCACGACGAAATCTATTGAATTTTTAAAAATATTTGATCAAAGGCAAAACGACGTCCTTGTCCAGCTGCATAAGAGGGATGAAAGTGAAATAAAAAGGAACAGAGAGATATTAAAAGTGATAATCAAAACAATTGAGCTATGTGGGCGCCAAGGATTAGCTCTTAGAGGTGGTCATGACTCGGGTGACCTAGAATTGAATACTCCTATTCAAAATGACGGTAATTTTAGAAGTTTTTTACGATACCGAATCGAAAATGGCAACGATTTATTTTTAAATCATATAAAAAATTGTGGCAAGAACGCTACATATACAGTGAGCGCCAAAAAGCATTGGTCAGTTTCAATTTGTAATAACAATTTATTTGCTTAAATTACACAGTTAATCAGAACTATTTCTTAAAGACTAAGAACGGGAGATTCACTTATAAAAAATGCTGTCGGTTAAATGACTCCCCTCTTGTTGAATGCACTCTTTTAAACGGTGGCCGAAATCTCTCATCACACGTTGCCGCATATCCTGCAGTATAGCTTCAATATTTTCCCGAATAAACATTTTAAGCTTTTCCAGATTTCTTATCTTTCTTGTAAATACTCTGCTCTTCAAGTAATCCCAAAGAAAAAATCAGGAGTGGTTATAATAATAATAATAATAATAATAATAATAATAATGTTTATTTCCAGAAAAAAAAAATAGAAATCTTACATAATACAAAAAAAAAATAACGATTTTCCTGGAAATTCGAGGGCAGTCAGATGACCTCCAAGAAACGGAGGACCCTGCTCTTCCCTGCCACCGACAATATAATATAATAGTAATTTGCTTAACAAAGCGGCTTTATTAGATTATAATAGTTTAATGCCTGATCACCCACGAAGAAACAAAGTATTGCGAATAACAACATAAGATACATAACAATAATAAAAATATGACATAAAGAAAGAGTAGATAATGAACACATATATAGATGTGTATACAGCATTATTCAATAATTGTGGAATTGATAAAGAGCCAGTTTTTAATACGATGTTTAAATGAAGTTAGTGGTAAACATTTAAACAAATTAGGTACTGAATTGTAAAATTTCGAAACGGAGTAAGTAAATGATCTCTTAAAAAATTCAGATCTATGCAATTTACAATCTAATAAACCTCTATATGTCCTGCGATCTCGAGGGCTAATGAAGGTCACCATAGCAAGAAATCAGTTTATTTGGAAACGATTGTCGTAGGAGATTCGTATTAATTCTTGCGGTGTAATTTGTAATTTGTAGCACCGTCCTGTTGAAACCAATATTCATTTACTATCTCCTCCTCTATTTGCAATAAAAAGATCTTTAAAGCATGTAATGTCTTTGAGATGTAACCGTTACCGTTTCACCAATTTCCTCGAAAAAATGAGCCCCGACAATCTTTGACGGTGAAACAGCACACCAAACTGTCACTTTCGGAGGATGTCAAACATTGAAACAAAACTCCCAAGTTTCCGATTTATGAAGAAATTATTATTGATTCCATAGGTGAAGTGTATGGGTTTTTATTAGGTATTGAAACTGACCAATGCTTTTTGGCGCTCACTGTATAAGTGCTAATATTCAGAACGAGGTAATTATCGCCCAGTACATTCAGCGTCAAATATGTAATCGGATAAAAAAGACAAAATATTTTGCAATATTAGCCGACGAGACCACAAACATCAGCCGCATCGAGCAGTTTTCTCTATGTGTTCGATACTTAGATGAAAAATAGTCCAGTTTGGGAAAATGTAACAATATCAATCTAAGAAAAGATTTTCTACAGTTTGTTCCGGTCTATAGCACTAGGGGAGTTGAACTGGCCAACACGATCAAAAGTACCTTGGCAATATCACGATCAAATATACTACGGCTGAAGTTGCAATCCAAATCCTTCTCCGGCTTGAAAAAAATTTGCGAAACGAGATGGGTGGAAAGACACGAATCCATTTCGATAATTGTTGATAGTTTCGAGGAAATTGTAAATGCCTTAGAAGAACTTATGTCAGTAGAGCATGACAAAGTTGCTTTTCCTTTACACAAAGCACTTTGTAGCTTTCCATTCTTAATCACTGTGTATATAATGGAAAAAGCTCTTGGAATAACATATTTTATTTCAAAATTTCTTCAGACCGAAAATATGGACATTATGACAGCTATGGATTCAGTAGAATCGACTATTCAAAAACTACAAGCTATAAGAAATGAAGAGGTGTTTGCTGGGATTTTCAAACGAGCATGTGATATGGCACACAAAGTTGGTGTGACCCCGGCTGTACTAAGAATAGTTGGCATCGAAGCAATTACGAGGTACACAACGATGATTGTAGTTCTTACTACAGGCAGTCTATTTTTTATCCGTATTTGGATGACTTACTTTCATCGTTTAATGAGAGATTTAAATCAAACTCGAGTATTCTAACTTCGCTTTCGTTTTTATTACCCTGTAAAGTCAGGAACTCAACCCTCAGCGATGTGAAACCAGCCATCGACTTTTATAGAGAAGATTTATGTGGAAATATATACGTAACAATCTTAGAAGCAGAGTTCGACTTTTGGAAACAAAAATGATTAAATGAAGAAGACGTGCCAAAAAATCCTTTGGAAGCACTGAGAAAATGTCCTGAAGAATTTTTTCCTAATATCAGAGTGTTATTGAAAATATATTCCGTTTTACCTGTGACTACAGCGTCCGCTGAAAGGAGCTTTTCTAGTTTGAAGAGAATTAAAACTTACTTAAGAAATTCCACCAGCGAAACGAGACTCAACGGCTTGGCTCTTATGAACATCCACAGGGACATAGCTATTGACGCCGACATCATAACAGATATTTTTGCAGCAGAAAAAGATTGGCGCTTGGATTTCAAATTGTGAATACTTAAGTGTAAACAATTAACTGTTTATTATTTTATGTCCTACCAGTACATTAATTGAAATTAATTACTCTATTTTAAGGTATCTTAGATACAAAATAACGCTCCAGGGCAATTATTTTCTTCATAAGAACACTAGGGTTATTATGAAAAATTAACAGTATTTGTTTCCATGGATACAACTGTATTATGCACCACTGTCACAATGAAAATTAATGACAGCTCAGCTAATGTCACAAATCTAACTTAGATCAGCTAACTAGATCAATATTGAATACTATATCATAGTAATTATATGAATTGAATATGAATATAAATTATATGAAAATTGGTAGGACATAAAACCTTGAAGGCACCACGGGCATTATGAGCTAAGAGCCCGCGATTGTTGTACACACCTCGGGCCAAAGCCCTCGGTTAGTACACTAACAATCTTGGACTCTTATTTTACTCATAATGCACTTGGTACCTTAATAACTATAATGTTCATTTTACATATAATTTTATTACTGTTATACAAATAATACCTGTCATAGAATTTGAGCCAGTTTCATAGTTTTTTAATTAAAATTTTAAAAAATTATATATGTATCTGCTATGTGTTTATTATTGGATTTCTGACTTGATTGATATTTATGAGCTATGACTATGTAGACTATTTGCATTATCGACGTACTACCACATTTTATATCAGGAGGGATGGACTATGCGTGCCCCCCCCCCCCCTAAATCCTGGCTACGGCACTGGAACCTTGCACCCAAATTTTAAGTTCCTAGTACCAATGGTTACGGCTCTGCGTTGACTAGTCAGGGTTTCAACTTTCGTTTATATCTACTTATACATAGACTACTTCGAAATTACACTTATCTTGATGAAACAAGTGTATTTTAATCACATAAAAAATATAATTTCATAAAAATAGTAGCATTTACAGGCAAATAAAAAAAGGTGATTAAATTTGTAGGTGTTAATTTTAGAAAATGGCAATTTTTAATGGTTTTTTATTATCAGCAAAAATATTTCAAAAGACAATGGTATTCTAACATAATTTAACTAAAAAAAGTGAGACAAAAATACGTATAAAAATTCACACTATCTTAAAACTAAAGAATTAGAGCAAGATGAAACATTTTTTTGCACATTCACGACAAATTGGCTTTTAACAGCTGTAGCAAACATATGCTGTTTGTCTCTTTTTTTTAGAGGGACGCAAATGACAAGTTTTTTTTAAGCGTTTCACTCGTGCGTCTTGTGTAAAATCTGACTCATTCAACCCCAAAATTTTGCAAATGGCTAATCTGATTTTCCTAGCCCTTCTCTTTAAGATGTGGTGTTACCAGCTGGAAAGCCAGTTCTTCTATAAAAGTGGATCTTCCTTTTTTTGCTGCGTTGAATAATAAGTAAGCATTAACGATGCTGATATCTAAAAGTAAAAAAATATAGCCATAGGCCACCGACGGGTCCTTCTATTACTTGAAAAATTAGCGTATTTTTCATTGAGTGCATCTACTCAATTCTTTGTCATATTATAATATAAAATAATTTCGGCCTTTGTAGTGACCGGATCATCATATTTTTGATGGTGCATCGACGAAGCTAATATTGTAACGCTAGTTTCCGCATAAATTATAAACAAACATTTAAAATGTATTAAAGTCAGTCAAGCGTTTTCACGAGTTACATCTTGCCGACGTTCGAAGAAGAGATAACGAACGCAGGCCCGATCTACGCCGTAGCCACAAGGAGTCGACCCGCGCGCCGCTCTCCCACCCAAGAATGTCCGAAGTAGTTGCTTTGATAACCCGACGCAAGGCATATTAAAGCAGTTTCCGCGACCAGTTCACTGCCATTCTATTCTGAGACTTGAGTTTATCCCGACTTGAGTTTACCTGTCCTGTTCCTGTCCCGTCCGAATCGATCTCTTTTTCCTTTTTTTTCCCTAGAAGAATCTTCCTGAGACTCAGATCTTACCTGGAATCAGTCTGAATCGATGACTCGTTGAGGATGCCCGATTCCTGATTCGTGTTATTGAACACCCAAAAAGAACCCGCGGTGTAATTCGTCCCGCAATAATAACAAATATTGAATTACAGAGCTCCCACGCGGCTCCGATTACGGAGGCCGCTTAAACACTTATTAATTACTATAACTGCAAGCAATCGCCCACCTGAAGGTTTCCTGAGACGTAGAGAACCGTCCGCACTGGACAGAAATGCTCAGTTCCCCTGCAATCGTCACCGCCGAGTAAATTCCAGTCCGAGTAGCTCGAGGTCAATCGCCCGGAGACAGCTGATTCACGCCGGGGAAAAGCACGGCCGAATTCCACATTCGCCGCAAATACGCGGCCAAGCAGCGATCTCCCGTGAGGCCCGAAAGCCGTTTTCAGCCGGGTCATTTGTACTACCGTTTAGGCCGATTGTCTTCTGGAGCAGTGTGTTCCAAAAAGCAGTCAGGGAAGTCGTTCAACAAGCCGGATTCGTCCGCAATACACCGGCGCAAGGGAGGTTTCCGCGGCTTCAGAACCGAACAAAGTGCGACGCTCCAAGCAAAATTATTATTTTATTTCAAATCGGCATTAAAGTTCCTCGAAATCGTCATTAAAATACGAGAAATCGGCAGTAAAGTAATACATTGCTTTGACTTTTTTGTAGGTGGGGAGGCGACAGACAAACGTCAACCGGCGTTAACATAACCTACAAATGTTGGTTAAAATATTGTAATTTCACGATTTCCCGATTTCAAATAAAACATAATGTACTCCTCGGCACTGAAGTTCCTTTTTACCCCTCATGTGGTTTATTTGCCTTGGCCCTACGGGCCTCGGCAACTAATCCACATTCGTGATAAAAACCTTCACTTCAGTGCCTTGGTATACAAACTACTATTGTATAATACATTTTATTTTAACGTTCGAGTAAATATACGTTTGTAACTATAGCTATAGTATATTAAGCACTAAGAATGGTAGGGACATTTTACCGATCGAAGACAATTATTTGGAGGAGGAGCGAAGCGTCGACTCCAATTATTGTCTGAGATCGGTAATTCCTTAACATTCGTGATGCTTATGACGTTTTTTGCACGATAGAAATGTATTTTTATTCAAACGTCAGTAAAATGTGACATTATACCACATAATATGTTGGTGGCACTGTAAGTCTATGTAAAATTCGAGGTTAGCAGGTTAGGTTTTCCGTCACTTTTGACATAGACTGTCCGCAAAACCTAACCTGCTAACCTCGAATTTTTACTTACCGTTCTAGAACAGTAAGCATAACTTACTGATTTGAAAACAAACGCGTAACTAAATAAAATCGTTCTATCGTGCAAAAAATAAAATAAAGCTATTTAAGGTAATTTTCTGGTGTTGTTTGCTAATCAAATATATATCTGAGGGGACAAATCTCTCCGATTTGAGCTAACTGAGGTAATAATTTTGACGCCTTTAGTAAGGAGGTGAAACGTCACAGCACGTCCTTCGCAGAAACTTTTTGTAACGTCACACGATAACCGCTTTATTTTTCTTTATTGCATGAGAAACCAGAGTTATCCCTTTTGTGAATCCATACAGCGAAGTTCCTACTTCTATTTTTTTATTGGTTTGAAATTCAGCAGGAATTTCTTTCCAACACATGTCAGATCTTTTTCTCTTAACAATTTTACAACTTCAAGCGAAGTGAACCAGTTGTCAAACATTACGTTTCTGTTGGTATTGTATACAGGTTGTGAAAGTCGTAAGACAGATGGCGTTAGTTTTTTGTGTTTATCCTCATCTGAAAGTAATTTGCCATCAAAAAATCCTTACCATCATAAAAATATGCGTTATAAAATACCCAATGCGTGCATCTGTAAGGCATAACTTTTATTCCATATTTTGCAGGTTTATTAGGCAGATACATTTTAAATTTGCATCTACCCCTAAATTCAATGAGCATCTCGTCAATGCAGGCCGATTCCCCGATACTGTAGCAATTTTGAGAGTTTTTAATGAGCATATCAAATATTTCAGAAATAACTGTAGGTCTATCAATTCTTCCTGTTTCTCTATCTTCAGGATTGTCAAATCGTAAATATACCAAAAGAAAAGCAAATCTTTCCTTACTCATTACGCAACTGTAACGTGCTGCAACCCCTGTGTTAGGGGCTGCAACCCCGTCAGTGGTCTTAGGGGTAGTTTTCCCTCTTAGACCACTAATTTGCACCTAAGGAGCTGAACTCGTCTGTTAATCACTGTGTTTTAATTTAGGGGTTGTAAGGCCTAGTTTTGGTTAAATAAAACACCCACAAATGAATAAATAACTTATATTAAAAGAACTTAAAAATCGGATCAAGTACAAATGAATTTTACCCTATCTGATCAATGGTTAATTAACTGTAGCTTCGTAAAAAGGTTGATCAAAATTATGCTTAATTTTTATGATATCAATTTACATTTGGAAGGGAAGAATAAACATAGCAGCCCTGCTTTTAGTTGGTTAATAAAATACCATAAATGACTGACCTTCGTCCACATGCCGTCGCTTGAACATGGAGGGTAAATGTTAATTTTTGATTTACTCGGTACGCCCGAAGGTATTATAATTTCGAAAAGTGTTAGGATGTTACTTGAATGCGCCCCTGGCTTCATTTGAACTCCTTTAATGTTGAGTGGCTTGTCACAACACTGGCTCACATAAATTTTAAATAGAACTTTCAATTTTGACTTCAATTATTTCGAGCGGCACGCGGCTCGCGCCGGTGTTACGAATTTTTAGCGCCGAAGCGCCTTAGCGCTAACTCAATTTATCTCGCGGAATCCGGGGAAGACTGCCTGTCCAGTTTGCGTTCCCCAAAAGGTAATTTTCTTTCGTGAAGAGCCGGGAGTTCCCGTTTTGCCAACTTACCAAAACAGCTTTATTCTTAGCGGCTTTTGGTACTGCGTGAAACCAAACTGACTCATCGGTTCTCACAGTACAGAAATTGCATGTTTGCTGGCGCAGCTCGATTCTTTGAAAATTCTGCCAGTAAGTTAATATCGAATTTCTTTGACTTCCCGGATGCAATTCAACCGTTGCTTGGATTATAACAATGTAACCTTTTACGTGCTTAGTAATTGAAATTTTTGCAAGGGCGGCTTCGATTTATTCTTCCTCATGACAACTTAAAATTTATAAAGTTTATAATTATAAACGCAATTTCTTGCGGGTTGTTCCCGATCAGTTCCATTGGTACCGAATATACATACAATCTATATTTTCATTATTGGACTTGAAGATGGATGAACAAAAAGAGTAGTTTACCTGAAAAGAAAATAGTTTTTGCTTCACTGTCAAAGCCGACTTTGTTTTTCAAAAACTGAAAATATTCTAAAAATCTCTTCAAACTAAGCAGAGGGCTTAATCTCAATCTTAAAATAAAGTTCAAAAATTTGTAGTTCATCGCACCTTATTAACATCCTGGGACATACTGTATATATGGAACAGAAACTTTCTATCAAAATGGATACTCAGATGGCAGAAGTGGAAAGAAGCGTTAAGTTAGCTTGGGCTGCATATGGCATACTTGGAAACGTCTTCAAATCATACAACTATCCTTAATATCATTAAACAAGGGTATTTAACCAGTGTGGTATTCCTACGTTGATTTATGAGTCAGAAACTTGGTCCCTTACGGAAACGATGCGATGGTAAGAAAAATGAAAGTTACGGAAAGGTCAATGGAGATATCATGCTTGGAGTGCGACTACAAGAAAAGAAATCAAACGATTGGATTCGAAACAAAACTAGAGTAAAGGACACGTTGCATGACAAATAGCATCTTGAAATGGCTGTGGGCAGGACATCTCATGTTAAGACGTGACGACAGTTGAAGCAGAAAAGTTACTGAGTGGAGGCCTAAAATGGGAAAACGACACCGCGGCAAAAACAAATTAAGCAAAGTTTTAAATTCTCTCTAGGAGTTCGTGTGGCAATGCTACGCTTAGCATTTTCAATTGGTAATGAACAATTTGCCCTTATTCACCTAGCTCAGTACATATCCAACTCTTAACTTACCTCAGTTCGTAGATAGGAAGTGTCAATATTTGCTAAAAACAGGAAACTGATCTGTACTTGCAGTATTCTCAGACTAAAACTGACTTCAAGCAATATGCACAAAAAAAAGCCACTTTGTTTAACAAATAAACACAGATATATTCACCTTCTAAATATACACACGTAAAACAATAAAGAAAATAGGACTAAATCTTATAATAAACAGCCATTCCTAAACACAATAGAGTTAACTTAAGAATGTATAATCTACGTGCATTAGCTGGTTTCTACTCGCTTTTACTCATTAAATAATAATGGAATTATTACTATATCTGAAATACATTCTTTAAACTTCAAAAAGACACCGAAATAACTGTCTTTAATATGTGAACCTTAAACTGCATCGATGGGGTTTGATGCATAAAAGCCTGGCTTCACGATTCACGTATGTATTTATTTGTCTATGAAGTGCATTTCTTTATGCTTGTGAAATATTCACAACTCAGCCTGACGCGAACACTTATCGCTCAAACTGCACACATGCCCTGTATAAGGTTACCTTAACTTGATTCTGACCTGTATTAGTCTTTGAATACTCATATGGAACTTTACCACAAATATTGTGGCAGGGAAGTACCTGCTAATGTCCCCTCTCTGGCAGCTGACGTCTCGGTACAATCAGGATTTCACAAAACTCCTTGGCGGCTTTGCAATTGCAGGGCTCAATGTGGTATTTGCATTAAAATTTATGTAGTGATCAAAAATTTCAGAGTTATGTACCAAATTTGTACCATTTATTATGAATGTCATCAAACTTCAGTATAAGATAAAAATCAACGTATTTAAAAAAAATATTGTAGAAAATATTCTATACAAAAGACGATAGATAAAGTAACATAATAAACTTTAACTTTGGCAGTGCCTGTTTATTAGCAAAACAACAAATATTTTTTATACTAGTATATTACATACCGAGGTAGAGTGTTTCATTACTGTCGAGAGATTAAGTAGGTAACCGAGACAGGAAGGAAACTTTTCACCGTGGTATGTATACTATTTTACTCACAATCAGTTCTTGTTAGTCTTTATATAATTACGTAAGTTTCAAATACGTACCTATTATTAACAGATTGTGAGTAAAATATTTAACCTACCTAGATGGAAAGGTAATATTATCTTACTTTACTTTACTTAATCCTTCCTTTTCATACCCATTGGGTGTCGAGGTTTTTTGCCTAATACTTGCAAAATTTTCTCCACTCTTTTCTGTCTTCCGTGAGTTCTTTTGATGGTTCCATGTTTTGCTCTTCCTTTTTATTATCTTTCCAATCGCCTGGTTCCATGTTTCTTTTGGCCTTCCTCTCTTCCTCTTTCCCTCTGCCCTTGCTTCCCACACTTTCTTAGTTTGTTTTCCATTTTCCATTCGGCATATGTGTCCAAACCATCTTAATTGCCCTTCTTCTATTTTCTTTTGTATTGGTTCTACTGATAGTCTTGTCTCTTATTTCTTCGTTTCTAATCCTATCCAGTCTTGTTACTTCTAACACTCTCCTAAGATATATCATCTCCGAGGCTTGTATTTTTGAATTGTTACTCTTGCGTATCACCCACGATTCGCTACCTGTTCAAGTTTTTCACCGTTTACAAGTACATTTATTGTTTTGTTTTGGTCACTTATCACAATCACTTTGGTTTTCTCCCTGTTTATTCTTAGCCCCCTCTTTTCTAACGCTGTCTTCCATCTGTTCATATTTTCGTTCATGTCTTTTTCTGATTTTGCAAACACTGCGATATCGTCTGCGAAGGCACATTCTGTTATTTCAACTCTCTTCAGGTTCCAGTTTCCTATCATTATTCCCTTTGCCTCTTCTCTTGTCTCTTTAATTACGTCATCCATGACTACTAGGAACAATATAGGGCTCATTATGCCTCCTTGTCTTACTCCCTGTGTTGTGACGAATTCCTCTGAGTTTTTATTGTGTGTTCTAACATAATTTCTCGTTTTCTTGTACAAAGATTTTACTGCTTCCAATAGATCGTCTTTTACCCCTCTTTTCTGTAAGTTCTTCCATATGTCCTCTCTAGGAACGCTGTCGAAGGCCTTCTTCAGATCAATAAAATAGATGTAAGCTTCTTTATTATATGTTAATGTTTTTCCCATTATCTGTCTTATCGTGAATGTGTACTTGTGTGTTGTGCCCTGCTCTGAATCCACTTTGGGAGTCTATGAGCTGTTTCTCCACTATTTTCCTTATGCTTGTGTCTAAAATCCTTTCATAGATCTTCCCCGGCACACTCAGTAGTGAAATACCCCTGTAATTTTGGCATTCTTTGTTGTTTCCCTTTTTGAATATCGGAACTATTAGTGCTACTTCCCAGTCCTTTGGTATTACTTTTCCTGTCCACGCCATTCTACATATTTTCAGCAGTAACCTTCATCCCAACGGTCCCATACTTTTAATCTCTTCCGATGTTATTTCGTCGTGTCCTGCTGCTTTCCCCACTTTTAGTCTGTGTATAGCCTCTTCCAACTCTTCCTCTGTTATTGTGTCGTTTTCCTCTTCTTTTTGTTTTGGTTCCCTCTTATCATTTCCATTGTTTACCTTCACACTGTCAACTCCTATTCCCAGTAGTTCTTCATAGTATTCTTTCCACCTGTAAATTATTGCTCGTTTTTCTGTAATTACTTCTCCATTCTTGTTTTTATGTACATATTTTGTTCTGGATTTTTCCTTGGTTGTCTAAGATTTTTAAGAACTTTGAAAAAAAGTTTTTGGTTACTCCTGATGTCCTCCTCTAATTTGGCTCCGAACTCCTCCCATGTTTCTTTCTTTGCATTCTGTATTTCTTCTTTCGCTACTTGTGTTTCTTTTAGTAGGAATGGATGTCTTCATATTCACAACATCCGTCATTGGGCAGCTGAGAACCCACACGTGTACTATCCTGGAAGACATCAACGCAGAGTTTCAATTAATGTTTGGGCGAGTATTTTGAATAATTGGGCATTAGCACCAATCATAATTTGAGGAGACAATTTTTTTTGAAATTCTTAAATGAAGATTTAGAAGTGCAATAGATAATTTTGCACACCTGGGTGTGAAACAATAGCGAAATTTTTGTTTGGCGGTAGCAGAAAAAATATTGTCTGTATTTTGTGGGCGAAAGAAGGGTTACATTCTCGTGTACAGCAAAAAACAATAATTTCACACGCTTAATACAAAAATAACTATTTTGCACTCTTCTGTACAGAACAACTGTAAAGTTTTTGTCCTGTATCAGTGCTTACATGTGTAATTAAATTATATTTGTGTTACTTTATATTCACAACAGTGGAAGTATACGGCTTTTCTTCTGATGATTCTTCACATGTCTAACTAACTTATTTTTATGTGCTGTTCTATATTCACAAACCGAGCAACTGTATGGCTTTTCTCCTGTATGGTTCTTCATATGTCTAACTAAATCACTTTTCCTTACTGTTTTGTATTCACAACCTGAGCAACTGTATGGCTTTTCTCCTGCATGATTCTTCACATGCATAACTAAATCACTTTTCCTTACTGTTTTGTATTCACAAACTGAGCAACTGTATGGCTTTTCTCCTGCATGATTCTTCACATGCATAACTAAATTACGTTTCCTTGCTGTTTTGTATTCACAAACCGAGCAACTGTATGGCTTTTCTCCTGTATGATTCTGCACATGTCTAACTAAATTACTTTTAGTTGCTGTTTTGTATTCACAAACTGAGCAACTGTATGGCTTTTCTCCTGTATGGTTCTTCATATGTGTAACTAAACAACATTTCTGTGCTGCTCTATATTCACAAACCAAACAACTGTATGACTTTTCTCCTGTATGATTCTGCACATGTGTAACTAAATGACTTTTCCTTGCTGTTTTGTATTCACAAACTGAACAACTGTAGGGCTGTTCTCCTGCATGATTCTTCACATGTATAACTAAATCACTTTCCCTTGCTGTTCTGTATTCACAAACCGAGCAATTGTATGGTATTTCTCCTGTATGCGTTCTCATATGTCTAACTAAATGACTTTTCCTTGCTGTTTTGTATTCACAAACTGAACAACTGTATGGCTTTTCTCTTGTGTGGGTCTTCATATGTGAAACAAAACGACTTTTCCATGCTGTTCTGTATTCACAAACCGAGCAAGTATAAGATTTCTCTTCACTACAAGCAACATTTACATTCTTTTTGTCAAATGTTTTGTTTTCATAATTTTCATCCTTTAATTCAACGATTTCTTGTTTAATAGATAGCTTATCAAAACTTTCATTGCTATTCATGTTTTGCGATCTGCACGGTGTAATTCCTCCAGAAGTAGGATACTGATTTTTGAAGGTTTCTTTTAATGATATATGTGCCAAGGGAAGTTTGATATCTTCACATCTGGAACAAAAGCAAATTGTCATTAAATAATAATAAGAATTGTGCAAGCTGCTCTGCCACTTATCACTCTATTTAACTTTCTAAATCCAGCGTTACATTGTGTTTTTCATTCATATTATTTAGTTAAAATTATTAACGTAACTAAAAGCATATATTAGTTATTTTTATCACTGCGTAGCAGATTCTTGATCCATGAAAACAGGAAGGTGTCGTTAATTTGAGGTCTCAAGGTATTCCATTAACCCTCCGGTTGACGGATGGATTCAGAATCACACCATTCGACGGGTTGGGTCTCTCAGACCCAAACTGTGTTTTATGTTTTTCCCCTAATAACACATTAATATGCCCAGTTTCTGGCATGCATTTGTTAACCTGGTCTATTTTGCACTGCTAAGAGTAAAAATAGTTGTGAAAAAAAACATTAACTTGGGAGTTCCCATTTATTAAAAAAAAGTTAATGTAATGCAAGTTTTCAAAAGAAATTATAAATTGAAAAAACGGAAAAGACAATAACAATAACATACAATTATTTGTAAAGTATATGGCTGAATAGTGTAAAAAAAATATAAAATGAGTGTACATAAATTTGACACGCAAAATATTGAATGGACAATGTCGTTAATCAAATTTTGCCGCACAGTCGGCGCAGCATGGTTTTGTGTGTTCCAAACAAATACTGGAACCACAAAACAAGTTCATAAAGAACGGGGATTCCCCTCCAGAAGATAAACTATCTAGAGTAAGAAAGGTAAATCCCCTAAACTCGAGATAAAAGTTTGCTAACATGTAAAACACGCAGAAACGATAAACAATTGAAATTTAGGGACTTACCCGTATGTAAAAGATTCTACGTGAATACTTAGAAACTACAGGAAGGCCCTAAGAATGTTTTATGCCTAAAAGCGGCACAAAATTAGTCCCTTTACGAAATACAAAAAAATAAATTGTAGGAAAAAAACTTACACGAATACACGGGTTGGGTCTGACAGGCCCAAAGCCCTTCTGGCTGCCAAACGACAGATAATAAAATTAAGACAAATTAAGGAAAACATGTCTTTATTAAAGTTAGAAGCTAAAGAAATTAAAAAAATTATTTTAAAAAATACAACAAAAAATATATTTGCCTGAGCCTTACAGACCCAACCCGTCAACCGGAGAGTTATACCATTTTGCAAAGCTATAAATAAACGGCATATGCAGATACAATATTTTTGATTTGTTGAGAACTCTTTAAATTGAATCAAATTGCTATTTATGTTTAAATAAGTGCTTTATTCCGGATTTAGGATTAAGCACGGGTGTCCCCACGATGTTCCATTAAATTCGTTCCCAAAAGCTGAATATGCAGGTAAGCAGTCTGAATCTAAACATTTTATATATCATAAATCTAGTACTATGTATTGAGTTTCTCTACAGACTGTGCTCAACAGATGTTATCAGAAGAATTAAAATAAAAATAGAAAATTAATATAAATAATATGCTGACTTTGTGCATGGTTTTCTACATCAATTAATTGCAATTATGCAGAAGACAACAAGCTAAAATGCCTAAGTGATTTTTTTTTGCAAATTTATCTTCAATTTCTACGAGCCCTAACAACTATATGTTGGGACGCAATGTAATTTTACATAATTTTATTATTGTTCTTATCACATGATTCTTTAAAACAGAATCGACTCATACTTTGAAAGAAATAGGTTTATTAGGAAATTCTTACAAATACGTAAGTATCTAAAAAATTATTTTAAATTGAAGTAAATAACGGAATTTAAAAAAATAATAAAAAAATTTGACAACTAATTGGGACGCAAAACTAAATTGATATAAACAATAACCGGTGAAATTTGGTCGTTATAGCCAAAGGTTGCTGTAACCGATGAGTGCAAAATAATTTAAGTCTTCCAACATAATACATAATGTAACTTGGTACCCGCAGACCCCGCAACCGCAAGGGGCCTTTTCATTCAATAAACGCAAGCAAGAAAAATACTTCCTATTTTTATTTTTATCATAATGCGATACCCACACAAAAGGCAAAGTAGTTTTGAATTGCGCGCCTTTAAAATCAAACTGACATGTATTGTTTTGTAATAATATCGGGCATAGGAAAAGTGCCGAATTTCCTGCAGTCATAAGGCTGACTTGAGTTGACTTAATACCGTATTGTAAAAGAATTCAATAGTTTAACATGATCATTAAATGTTGGACTTATAGATTGTTTTGACGCCTTTCCACATTAAATAATACATTAAACCAAGGAATCTAGCCCATGCCGGAATGCCACACGCACCAGTAATGTAAACAACGCCCGGTGATTCCCCGTTCTTTGTGCCTAAAATTTTATTTGGGTTCAACCGTTGGTTGCTCGATCGTTGTTATAACTGGAGAAAAATTCATTGAATAGCAAATTTGCATCGCAATTCCCGGATTCATCGTTACAAGTAAGGTCTCTATATCAGTTTTGTTTACATTAGTATATATAGGATTCCAAACAAATGGCCACAATTCAGTCGTTATGTGCGGCATGTCGCTATAAGCGGTGTCGCTATAAATGGTTTTTACTGTACTTAATTAAGCAAGGTTGTCAAAAGTACATATTAATGTTCGTGGGAAAAATGAGCAGTACATAATCAAGAAGAAAATCTGCTCCTCCTCTTAACAGAAGTGTAACGTTTGCTCACGTACTTAAATTCAAAGGATACATAAATGTATTCAGAATTTAATCCGTCGCCTTATCAAGCCGTTGCATCTCGACGCCGCATCAAAAGCGATAACCGAAAGAAGCAGCCCATGCGCGAACCATCCGAATGACACGCAGGAGTGTATTCCCCCTACCGTCGGAGTAGGGAGTGCATACGTCGATAGGAAGCCGTACGGCCTATAAAAGGAGCATCTGGTAGCTTATCACCCGAGGTCCCGTCCGAAATCTTCTCCTGCCTTACCTTGTAATGAATTTATTTTGCGCTGACAGAGCTGACTGTCTAAGCAATGTGAATTCATTTATAAGCGTCCTTACAGAGCTGACGGTGCTTAACTGCCAGCCCGTGAGGACGATCCAGCGAATTCCAGTAACCTAGTGAACCTTCCTGAATCCGACTGTCATTAATTGCAAGCTGAGACCACAGCCTCTGTGAATTAATTTTACCTGCACCCTGTATAACCTGATCACCGTCAAGCGCAAGCCGAAGCCGTGGTCCCTGTAAGCCAACTTTCCCGTAATCCGCCGAACGAAATCACCGCTACTGTTTTGTCCGCAATCGCTCGAAGTTAGAGCATAAATTTCAATTACATTTCCGAGGGCTGCGTTTCAACAAACTTATATTTGGTTAGCGTTAAAGCGCTCCGAGTCTTTCTGCCACTGCAGCCATCTACCAGTAACCGATCTCGAGATAAGGCGCTTACTCGCAAAGCCAGCTTCCTGTATTCTGGAGGCCCATATCCAACTCCAGTGTTCCGCCGTTTCAACGAGGGCCTTCGAGGTCACCGCTGCGTCGAAATTCCGAAGCCGCGGCCGCATCGCCAATTCGAGCGGCGCTTGGCGGCAAATTACGTGCGAGGACCCGGACAGGTTTGCGAACTTCCCGGTCGCTCGCAAACCTTTCGCCGTACCCAGGTAAACTCCAGAAATACACTTTTAATCCAAGAAATTTGCAGCAGCCATTGTTGTTGACAATCGCTTATCACCACTGCCGCAAAGGAACTACCATCGCCTCCAGCAGAAGTGACGTGCGGCAGCTTCGAGCGAGCGATTAGGCCTACTTCGCGCCATCGCCTGAAGAATCGACGCGCGTCCTAGTAGAGCATACCCAGCAGGCCGGTGGTACTCTTCTGCAACCTGAGCTGCAGCTCCGCTCAACAAACCGAGTAACCCCTTGTGGACATTATTGTATTTTGTATGATATTTTTATTCTATTCTTTAATGTACTGTTATGATACATGATATGGACAGAGATTATAATAAGGGAATGTTGAAAATTGAACAAGTAAATTTGGACAGTTACAGAAATTGAGTCTTAATAGATAAAAATTTTAACATTAATTGATGAAAATCAAATCTGGTTGCATTATTCATTGGGATTAAAAAAAATACTGGTAGGCTGATTTGAATGCATTGAAATAAATAATTAATGAAATAAAAATTCAAACTAAGGTTACATCGACAATTGTGTTTGTTAAGAAAATGATGTATTGTTATTATTATTTAAATTAATTAAAGAGTGTGCATAAATAATCGTTACTAGTGGATAACAAAAATTTATTTAAAAAACAGTTACCAAATAAGTATAGTCCATTTACTTGACATCTGCACTGTCAGTGTCAAATTTTAAAAAAATGTCTTGACTATACCTCAAAAATAATGTGTTTTTTATTAGACTGTACAGTAATTTAATTGTTAAAATGTGAAAAATAGCAGTGGTGCCAACATAATGTCAGTTTGACAGTGCAGATGTCAAGTAAATGGACTATACTCATAAATGCAGTTGTAAGAAAATTTATGGAAAATTAAATATTAAAAATTAAATGGAATTTCTGCATAAATTATTTATTTAATATGGTATTATGAATAGTAAGATGAAAAGCAAAGAAAATAGTTACTGTAATATTGGTTTGCAAAAATAATTATCATCGATTGAAAGTAGATTTATTGCATTGGACTACAAGTGATGGGAAGTAATTTCATATTGGTTTTGTGAAGAATTGGATCGATACTTGGAACATCGAGTTTGAGCTGTCAGCGTACCTGAAATAAAGTGGACAAAGTTAATAGTTGAAAATAACAGAAGGAGAGAAACTTACCTGGACAAATAGATCGTGTGATAGCAGGATTGTGGACTGCAGCAGTAAATAGGACGAGGTTTTGGAGGCAGATGAGTAGTTTGGAGGTGATCGAGCGAGCAGAATAGTGACGGGAATTGGATTGATGGTACATGCATACAACAGGAATCGGTGGCTGTGGTGATTGGACCAGGAGGAGCGGAAGTGGCTGAAAAAAAGTGTTCTTTTTCAGTAACTTTCAGGGCTAAAGGTAGGAGCTAGTTTGTGACGTCTGACACTAGCAGCTGAAGGAGTTTGGAGCTTACATCGGTTTACAGAACTAGGGAAGGATTGGCTGTTGGATGTTTTGAAGGTGTAATCTGTTCGAGAAGGGCATTGGTGGTGAGTGTTGTGCGTGGTGAGGACGTAAGTAACAGAAAACAGGTTTGTTAAAGTAAGTTTATATTGAAGTTTTGAATACTGTCAATGTTGAAAGTAATTAACGGAAACTGAAGTAAAATTATTGAGAAAAGTCAACAAATTGTAACAGTCAAATGTAAAAGCATAGTTGTCGGTATACCTTAGTGTGGAGAGTTTGAAAAGTAAATTTTGACATTCAAATATAAAGTTAATTTGAGGTTATAAAGTTTCATTGCAATATTAGATAGCATGCTAGATTCGATGAACCCAGCCCAATGAGATAAGAGGTCTTGATTATATTTAATATCATTAAAAATATAAAAGAAATATTTTGAAGGCATAGTTTCCTTAAATAGGGGCTATAGCAGTACATAGCTAAAAATGTTATATTTATGGTGTTATTATTGATCTATCCCATGTTTGAGCTGAAAGGAACCATTCTTCGACTAGAGTAAATCCGAGGCACAAAGTTTAAGGCCTTTAATTAAATAAATTAAAGCAACTTTAATAAAATAAAGACGAAATATCACAGAAGAATATGAAAACTCAGGAGAAAAGTATTATCCCTGTTTAATAATAGACAGATAAAAGGATTTCAAACAATATTAATCAATAACATTTGAGAGATAATGAAACTGGGTCTGGAAAGTGGCATTTTTTAAAACAGAGTTTGTCCATAATTAATTAAAATGGTTTTTGACTTTGTTTATGTCCATTTATTTATTTTCATGTTAGTGGTGTCTAAAAACGTTTTTAATATAAGCTCAAATTTAATTTATTTTGATATTTGTAAAACTGGATTACACGGGAATGACTAAAAGCTATGAACACGAAATACGAATAAAGTTTTACACAAAATCAACTAATTTTTTACGTTTTATAAGGTTTAGAAATGTAAGTACCACAAACAAATTCAAAACTGCAAATTAGTACTTGTTTTTGGCGTGAAAACTAAAATAATAATAAAACATATTTAGAATACAGTAATTTTTTTAATAGCTTAAAAGCTCACGTAATACTCTAGTAATGTACCTGGGTTAGAGTAGGGACATGTCACGGAAATGGTAAATTAACCTGCAATTTTTTTTAAATATAATTATATATATATATATTTTCATAATTTTTTTTAATTGAAATCCTCTAATTGTGTATTAAACTAGAAATATACTTTTTTTTAACTTTTTTTCTAATGACTGTTACCTTTAATTTGTGTTAGGACATCAAAATTGCCACTTTCCAGAGATTGACCCAACTACGTATTGGAGCTCATAGAAAGTGATCCTATAATAATTAATAATTTTATTCAGAAGAATTATGTTTTGTTGAAGACGGTACATATTAAAATACTTGTAGTAGCTACAACCAAAAAGTACGAACTATTAGATTCTTGCCAAAAGTTATTTTCTAGTTCCATTTTCCATTTTACCAATTTAAAAATATTATTTAAGCACAAGACTCACAAACACAATGTCAAAACATCAAAATTCGCCAACGAATAAGTCGCTTGTTTTCTCAAAAAGGTGTTAAGCGACTGGCGAACGGATTTTGGTAGTAACGAATCAGTAGCAGGTAGGAAAACAGACCGGCTTAAATGCATTGTAGATGTCTTAACAAACCGGTCGCGGCTACTCGGTTGCAGTCGTCAGTGACTGGCGAATGTGGAGGAAAACGCTGCTTTAATAAACGCAAATGCAGAAGTGATAACATACTTATTATTAATTTACAATTTAATAAACTGAAGCCGCTAATTCGTTTTTATAGCTCACGATGTTTAAGACATTCGACAGCAAAATTGGTATATAAAAATGAAGTAAAGCTACTACTGGACATGATGACTTACTTGACGATTCCAGAAAGACACTGCAATCAGCAAAACATATTGCAACGCTACAAATGTCAAAGCCGACTGATGGCTGCTACAGCTGTCTTTTGAATTTGTATGCCATTAAGGTTGAAATATAGGAATGTGAGACTCAAATCGATCTTCAGATGTTAACTGTAACAAATAAACATTAATAAATTAGCAAATTTCAATGTTAGTTACCTACATTATCATACTTAGTTTACATTTCTTACTTTAAAAGTTACATTAGTTCATGCAAAAAAATAAATTTATAGTGATCTGGAAATAAATAAATAATTTCTGAAATGCAACTATGCATTTTAGGCATTGCTCTGTGAAAATCTAAAATATTTAATAGTAATAAATAATACGAATGTGATCAAAACTTAAACACAATGTTTTCATAATTAGAACTCTTAATAGTTAATCTTATTATAACTATAACACAATAATAAATTTTCACTAATAATCCACTAGTAATTCCACTTAGCTTCCTGCATATGCTCTGCATACCATACACCTTATCAGTTAGTACACACAAATTGTAAACTGTCAAAAATGTAAATAAAAATCATTGGACACTAGAAGAAGATAGATCTAACCATAAATCTACAATTACAATACAGACGCAAGTTCATCTGCAGATATTATTTAATTCTGTCTGCATTGGAACAAAGATCGCTCTAAATTTAGTGAGGGTATACTGTGGGCCCCTAAGACTTGATGAAAGTTGAACAAAGCTAATTTCGTATATGGAATTAGTATCGCAATAGTTGCCATTTAGTTTTATACGGCAATTATCAATATTTTTAGTTAAAATGTTAATACCATTTATTTAGAATCGAAGATTGTTTTTCCAAATGTTAAAGGGTTCAAAATTGTTGATAAGGAGAGCTATATTTAAGTGAATGTGAATACACCACTGACGAGTCGATATCAATAACAACATATTGCATAAGGACAAGTGAATGTGTTATACGAGTTACATAACCGTCAACAGCAATGCATAACATCTTTATAAATCCATACTATAGTATTACTACTTTTGAAAGAATAATAAAGTGCATTAAAAAAACCGTTAGCAAGTGGCCTTGTGTCAAACAGTAATTTTTGAAAGTTATGTCATAACTTACTTTATGGATTGCGTTGAATTCTGGGTAGAGTGATGTAATAATCACCGATATGCAGTCGTAAGACAAAATCTAGTTCAAAGCCCTCTCGATAACCTTTTTTTAATGCACGTTAACAAATAGCATTTGAAAGACTTATAAGTTTAAAATTACTTGCTTGGTAATTTCAGGTGTTAAAAACCGACAAGTTTGTAATTTGAAATATTAGTGCATTGTCAAAATTGTAGTAAATCTTATTCAGAGCAAAAGTGTTGTTACATAAGTAAATAATCTTTACTTATGCAACTATATACAGGGTCCGGCAGAATGACCGACCCTATTTAAATTGTTAATAACTGTTTCAAATTTTGATGTAAAGATGTAAAGTAAAATCTTGCCAATATTAGTTACAATATAAGTTATTTATTAAAAATATTAGGTTTTGAAAATTACATCACTCAAACTCCAACTTCATTTTCACACTAATAGAGGTTAACCTAATCCTTAAATTGATTAAATTCATCAAGTTGGGCCTATCAAATAGAACTCTTCGCCGTATTTTAAAGGATTTAAAATTTCATCCTTACAATTCAAGTCGTGCACCAATTACTACCACGAGATTTAGAAGTTCGGGTTACGTTTTGTGAACAATTCCTTCAACTACTGAATAATCTATATATTTAAAACGTGAAGCGTTTTCTTTCGACATCTATTTTGAGACTTCCACCGGACCGATTTCGATAATTATTTTTTTAAATGAAAGCCGTTACCGTGTAGATGTGCACAAAAGTCCTAAATTGAAAATAAATGGATAATTTTAAGAGTAAAACCAACATATTGTAATTTTCAAGTGGCTGCAGCCGGCCATGCAGTAGCAGTCAACCAAGTGTATTCTCGAAGTCAGCCTGCGGCGTTTTGCTGATTGTTTGCAATCGACTCCTGTAACTACTAAATGTTTATTTGAAATCAACGGTCTGCTGATTCGTGAGACAAAAATCAAAATACATGTAAAATGACATATTAAAATCGGTATTGCTCATACGCTGTAAGGTGTTTTTTCTGCTTATTGTGATTATGTGGATGTGCTTATTTACACAGTGATTCATTGCTTTCCCTGTTGGTACAAGCATACGTATATTTTTAAAACGTATTTCGACGTTATCCGACACCTGTTTTTCATACTCTTCCATCCTCACAGTTTCTTTCGTTTAAGTTGCATTCAGTCATCGCTTTTGTAATCTATTATTTCAAAATTCTATTCGGCTTTCTCCTAGCTCTTCTTTGTGGTACCCTTCCCATTTTCGCTGTGCTCTTAGCACGTGCGATGACATTTAATAAACCACAAAGACAAACTCTGGATAAAGTAGGAATATATAATATTTGACACAAGCAGTATTTAGCTATGGTCAAGTGTATGTAGCAATGTCACGTGAGAGTCGTTTTGAAAACCTAAAAATTCAATTTTACCTGATGGATAGTGCCATACGTTAAACATTGTCTACAAAGAAGTTTTGTAAATTGCAAAATGGTTTTCAACGGATTCCATTAGTGGTTTTTTATTTACTGTGGTTTTATCAGCTCGACGATGATATTTAAATGGCAGTTGCTCTCAAGACAAATACGTATTATAATAGTGATTTAAAAAAATGCAGTATCCGTAAAATACGGACATATTGTCTTGAATTTACATAAGGGTTCACGTGAGAGTATATTCCAAGGCCTTTCATTCGGAGGAAAAGATCTATCAATCGATTAACACTATGGTGGAGGCAGATGACACAGTGCACTACCACATTGAGTTTCTCCACACGCTCTACCCTCCCGGACTTCTTCCAAATCGCCTACCTTTGAAAGTTAGAGCACTTATACTACTATACTACTGAGAAACGTGAAGACTGCTGCTGAAAGCTCCGCATCGTAACGTCACTGAGGCCAAAATTTTCATAGGTTTTGGTGAAGGGGAGACAGTCTTCATTCCTCGAATAACCCTTATTCTTTCAGACTATTCTTTTCAATTTAAGAGACTGCAATTTCCCGTAAAAACCTGCTTTGCCATGACGATCAATATGGTGCAGAGACAGTCGCTGTATCAGGCTGGGGTCGACTTGAGGGAAGACTGTTTTTTTCTCGATCAACTTTATCTAGCCTGTTAGGGGTCAGTTCTCCAAACAACTTAGTAGTGCTCAAACCAGAAGGAAAACCATCCAATATCGTCTACAAAGAAGTGCTTTTACCCGCTATTCGACGGGATTGACTTCTACTTCACAGATCGTTACATAATAGAATCTGGTGGAAGGTAAGAAGTTGTAATTCGCCATATTAGTTCTTTTTACAAGTAGGGTCAAACCATTTTCAGGCTTTTCGAAAGTCATTCCTCCAAAAGAGCTAAATGTGGTAGACCTGTTTTTGTAAAGATCTACAAAGTGGTGTAATTGCAGAATTCATCCCCGAAACAGGTTAAATAGGACAAATATGTTTTTCTAAATATCACTCCAAGGAAACTACTACAAGTACAGGAAGTTAAAATTGAGCATATTAGAACATTTTTCAAATAGAGTCAAATCAGTTTTAGGGTTTTGGAGACTTCATCCCCGAAAGGGGTTAAATGAAACAAATCTGTTTGTCAAAATATCGCCACGGGAAAACTACTACAGGCAGTAAGTTGAAATTCGGCATTTTATATCGTTTTACTAATCGGAAATAATTTTTAGTTCTTCGAAATATGTCCCCTCAAACTGGTTAAATAGACCATAAATATTCTTCTAAAAATAGCCACAAAGTATTTATTACAGGCAGGAAATTGTAATTCGGCATATTAAATCGTTTTACAAATTAGGTCAAATCAATTTGGCTTTTCGAAATTAACTCCCGAAAGAATTAAATGGGATAGACGTGTTTTTCTAAAGATCGCCATAATACGGTAATTGCTGCAAGCAGAAAGTTGATTCGGCGCAGTAGTTCGTTTTACTCATCGAGTCAAGCCAGTTCGTTTTACACACCGAGTCAAGTCAGGGTTTTTCGAAATGTATCCTCTCAGGGATTAAATGGGGTAGATGTGTTTTTCTAAAGATCGTCACGACATAGTTACAGGTAGGAAGTCGAAATTCGGTATATTAGTTCGTTTTACAAATAATGTCAAACCATTTTCAGGGTTTTGCAGAATGTCTCTCCTCAAAAGAGTTAAATGAGATAGATCTGTTTTTTAAATATTACCTTAACGAACGAACTACTACAGCTAGGAAGTTCAAATTTTGCATATTAGATCGTCTTTCAAATAGACAAAATCATTTCCAGGGATTTTTGTAATTCACTCCCAAAGGGTGCTACGGTGTAAATGATCTCTTAGCTGTTGATACTGTGTGAACAAACCTTTAGTGCCGATATTCGGTTCGCGCCTATCGAAATTTGTTAGGTTGGCGATTATTTTTTTTTTTTGGTGGTGCTCGGATTTTGCAAACTCATGGCACTTCGGCATTCGTCTCATTTTTACAGCGAAGCTAGCAGCTTGCACGGTTTTTCGGATTCTATAATCCGAGGGGGAGTTAGTCTGCTTTGATTCTTTGTGTGCCTCATGCCGTTTGGCGGAGTTTTGGTGTACAAACGAATATTTGGGCATTTAAGTTCGCGCCGATTGGCGGACTTAGTTGCAAACAAGCTTCTGAAAAAAAATCGTGCACATGGACCATATTCTTGGAGCGAATTAATTTGGAGTTTTCTCCGCTCTCGCGTGAAGTGTAACAAAATTATATCTTTCTTGCCTGAATATGAAAGGCAATAATTGAGTGTAAATATAATTGTATCACATAATGACAACATTTTATAATCTTCTATGGAATTAATAGATTCGTTAAATTTCAGTGGAATATATCTACATTGCTTAACACTAAAAATAGGATCAATAGATATTCCTTTGAAAAGTTTAAATGTGTCTACTGGTTTAATAGATGAGATAAGATTAATGGTAGGCAATTTATTTGAGAACTGCTTTTATTTGGTATTAAATGGACAAGCCACAAGCCAGGCAGAAGAGTATTATTACTGTGTATAGATTAACACATAATATTGCACTACCTTTTTGCCTTCGGAAAAGAAATTGTCCTGTACGCCTATCATTTGCGATAACAATTAATATATCACAACAACAAACTATGGATAAAGTAGGAATATATCGTATTTGCCACAACCAGTATTTAGCCATGATCAAGTATATGTAGCCATATCACGTGTGAGTAGTTTTATAAACTTAAAAATTTAAATTCTACCTAGTGGATCCTGCTACAGGTTTTAACTTGCAAAATATTTTGCAACGGGTCCACTAGTAACCAAATTAATTTGGAGCAAGTGCTAATATTTTTAATAAATAAATTATATTGTAACTAAAATTGACAAGTTTTTACTTTACATTTTTGAAAAAAACAGTTACTAACAATTTAAATAGGGTCGGTCATTCTGCCGAACCCTGTATAAATACAAAGAGTGATCAATGTGTTCACAGCCTAACATAGAAGGCTTAAACATTTTAAAAAAACAAAGGCCGTCATTTGACACACACAAGTCTTTTTTAGTAACACCCGTCAAAATTTGATGGTTACCGTCTATTGGTTGCTGTGTTATTAATTATTTAGTAAAGTAATATGTGTTAAGTTCTGTAAAATGGAAAAAGATGAAATTCGTGCAGTAATTAAATATTTATGCAAAAAGAAGAACACCTCTTGAAATCTACCCGTGTTTACATAGCTTGAGTCTGCCTCTTCTTACAGTACGGTCAAAAAGTGGTCAAACGAGTAAGCATGGAAAAGATGCACCTCAATGTGGTGGTCGAATATTGGTGCGAATGAATAAAATTCCTGCTTGCAGGGAATTGCTGCGCTTGAGCGTCATTTGGAAAATTGTATTGCTGTTCAGGGTGATTATGTTGAAGGATTAATTTTGATGCAAGCATCTTGTTTGTTTCTTTATGTGTTAGGCTGTGAATGCATTGATCATCCCTCGTATATATATTTTGTAGAAACCTAACTCATACAAAATGCACATAAACATTATATTGTTTTAAATAACTATTTAATTATTATACACAAGCAAACAGAGATATAAGAGTTTATTTAGCTTAGACGAAAACCATTTAAAAACAGAAAAATGTGTAGTACCTATCAAATCAATAACTAATCAAATTCAGCTATAATTTACCAACCCAACAAACAAGCAAACACTGTAAAAGGTGAGATACTTTTGAGTGACTTTATCATCATTAACAATCGTTTCCCATGTTAAAGTGACAATTGTTAAATTTATACCTTAAGCCTGTGACATAAATCTACAGAATCAAGAAAAATATCTTGTCGCTATTCCAAGAGATCCTACACTTGCAGTTCTGCCAAGATCCTGAAAAAAGGAAATTCGTATTACAAATGCTATTCGTTCGTTTACTTACCGAAATATTATTAGACATTTACACATGTACTCTTATGCAGTCTTTCAAGTTGATTACAAATTAAAATTAATAGAACTGCAACAAAAATAAACCATGAATTATAATGTTTATAGTCTCAAAATTGAGGAATCTACATCAATAAATAACTCGAGTAGATTAGATAGATTAAAGCTGTGCATTTCCGTGGAAATAAAAGCTGTTCGTTAGAACTCATGGATCCATTTGACATGGTGGATCAACGTGGTGGATCAATCCACTCGAGTAGAACGATGTAAATAAATGCATTTTATGCGTGCAGAGAGACCGATCTGACAAAGCATCGCTGCGCAGCACAGACCATGTAAAGGCAACGTTAATATTTATCACTGGCGTTTCCCTAGGTTGCATATGCCGGCAGCCACATTATCATAACTCTATAATAAAGCAGAACACTTCCCAAGGTCAAACATGCATGCGCTTGGTCTATGTGTAGTTCGATTTTGGGCGTGGTCTTGATATTAGCAGCGTTGCCAGACCTGGTACAATTCTACGAATCTGGTACATTCTGAAACCGTTTCCTACAAAAGTACATTTTTAAAACGGGCATGCGCTCAGTCTGGCAACCCTGCATATTCTGACCCGAGTCGTGCCGACCTGCCGATGCCATCGGTGATGTAACCGATCCTTGCCGTTTATGTTTGTAAGTGTGGTTAAAGTTTACATTTATTATTTTCACTGAAAGACCAAATTGAAGGACGCACTTTTTCATCGTATGTACTTCACACTTCCTCTAAATTGCTGGCGGATGGCAGTAAGAAACAATATTACAACTGTCATCGCTCTGTAAACTTTTTGTGTGTTCTAGGCAAAGTAATTTGGAGATCAGCAAAGGTATTTAATCTAATGTTGGAGTCAGTAATAAGAAAAATAGATGTTAAAGGAAATATCAGAACCAAAATGATCCATATCAACGCATACGCAGATGACCTCGTCTTAACAAGTAGAAGCATGAACGAGCTCAAAATAGTGTTCAGAAAACTGGAGATGGAAGCAAAAGAGGTTGGCCTGATCGTAAACGAGAAAAAAACGAAATACTTGCGAATTAACAAAGGTGAAAACCAGCTGCAGAATCTAAAAATAGGAAATTATAATTTTGAAGGGGTAGGCGAGTTCGTATACTTAGGTTCACAACTAAACACCACAAATAACACTAGCGAGGAAATAACAAGACGCATTCAGAATGGAAACAAAATTTATTTTATGTACAAGAATCTGATGAAATCGAAAATACTGATAAGGCCAGTGATGATCTACGGGTGCGAGACGTGGTCGTTAACAATGAGAGACCAAAACGCACTACGAACTGCAGAAAGAGCAATAATGAGGAAGATATGGGGCCCAGTGCAAGATATGAATGGCCCACGGGGTAGAACGAACGTGGAATTAGACGTGCTAATAAGTGGTGCAGATATAGTGCGTCTTGTGAAAGCACAAAGACTCAGGTGGTTGGGGCATGTCGAGCGGATGGCGAGTGACAGGGCAGTAAAAAGCGTTTTCGAATGGAGGCCGGACTACGGAAGGACCAGGGGAAGACCCAAGGAAAGATGGCTAGACGGTGTTCAGCGGGACTTGAGAACCTTAAGGGTGCTCAACTGGAGACGAGTCGCACAGGACAGAGCCCGGTGGAACAACGTTGTAAAGGAGGCTAAAATCCACAAAGGATTGTAACGCCGGTTAAGTAAAGTAAGTAAATTGTAGCAACTGTTGAATTTGAAAAGACGTCATTATTATCAAAGCAAAATCGTTGATATCAAGAAGCCCTAAATCACTTTCAACACCTTGTTCTTTATACCGGGTGGCCATAAGTACCTGATATCACATTACCTTTGGAACCAACACCGCTTTATTAAAGCGATGAATACAACTAAACTAATAAATGTCATTAATGTCATCACAACTAAAATTCCTGTCTGTCAAAAATTATTACTGATTGCAATAAGTAATGGAGTTAGAACAGGAGATTTTTATAATCGAGTCGTAGGCTAAACTGCAGAATCCGGGGCACATTCTCCTCCTCTTATTGCATTTTATTACATTACATAGGTACCAATACTTATTGTAATTGAAATATAATACTAACCCAACATTTATAAGTAGCTAATTCCATGGCTACCGAGATCTCAGATATTTATGGTCACCCGGTATAACAATACTGGACACTCGTCACATAGACTTTTCGTATCTTCAACCCACAATTTTATGCTTATTGCATCGTTATGGTGGCGTTTTGTACTATAATCTATACCTACAAAAATCTCTTAGGCCAGCTACAGTAGGATCGGCCTGCCGAAAAAATCCAAGTGAGCTGAGATTTTGCATACACCTTTGACATTACAAATAATGTCTCAAAAGTCCCCATCGATATGGGGCTTGCGATTTGAGTTATTCAACGTCAAAGGTCACAGAAATAAGTTTTTCGCAAATATCTCGCTTTCTATGGGTCGTATGACTTTTTTAGTTATTACAAAAAATGAAGGCTAGGAAATTCTCTACAAAAAAGATTATACAGGTGCTTTACGTACAACTAACCATTCAGTAAATAGCACACTGTTGAGTTTTGCAGACGGGTTTTACTTCCTTTTACGATAAAGGAAGTATTGCATTCACCCCAAAAATTCTAAATTGAGTTTTCAACAGATCTTCACGTTTTAGAGTCCCCTGAACCCAAAAACACGTGTTTTTGTTCATTGGTTGGTCTGTCTGTCTGTCTGCGAACAGAATATCTCATAAACGGAAAGAGGTATGGCGTTGAAACTTCATATATAAGTTTTGTGTACTTTCTAAACGCGACAGCTATCTTTTGAAGAAAATCGCATAACCGGAAGTATGATGTTTACTCTTGTGTTTCAAAAACGGCTCCAACGAGTTTTTTCAAACTTTACATTTTTATTACATTTTATATGTGGATTGATTGAGATGAGTGATTTTCAAGTTGAATTTTAGAGGTATTCAACTGAAAAATCACTTATCTCACATCAATACACACCGGTTATGCGATTTTCTTCAGAAGCTTGCTGTCGCATTTAGATAGTACAAAAAACTTATATATGAAGTTTCAACGCCATACCTCTTTTCGTTAATGAGTTATTCTGTTGGCAGACAGACCGACGGACGGACACACAGACCAATGAGCAAAAACATGTTTTTTGGGTTCAGGGGACTCTACAACGTGAAGATCTGTTGAAAACCCAGTTTCCGAATTTTTGGGGTGAATCCAATACTTTCTTTATCGTAAAAAGAAGTAAAACCCGTCTGCAAAACTTAATAGTGTGTTATTTACTGAACGGTTAGTTATATGTAAAAAAGCTATATAATCTTTTTTGTAGAGAATTTTCTAGCCTTCTTTTTTTGTAATAACTAAAAAAGTCATACGACCCATAGAAAGCGAGATATTTGCGAAAAACTTATTTCTGTGACCTTTGACCTTGAATAACTCAAAACGCAAGCGCCATATCGATGGGAACTTTTGAGACATTATTTGTAATTTCAAAATAAAGGTGTTTGCAAAATTTCAGCTCACTTGGATTTTTTCGGCAGATGCTGCGGTTGTCCGTCTAATGTAACTGGACTATCTTGCGATATTGTGCAAGTCAAAGTGTGAAAATTGCTGTTGATTTTGTTAATTCTGTTATTTTGTTATTGCTATTGTCGCTATTTTTGTGTGTTGTTAATTCTGTTTTGAAATGCGCCATACCACAATGATGAGTACGCCTCCGATTTATTGAGTCGTTTAGCTTAAATAAGGTTAACGATTTAATGTCAATATGATAGATGTCAAAAGTGTTACCAATACAAAACTTGGAAATTACTAGATTCTAACATTAGTTCTGCCATCTATGACCACTGGTTTGGATTCAAGTTGTAGTGACATCGCCATGGATATGCCATCTATGAGTGCTGGTCCAAGTTCAGACGACATCCCCATGGACATGCGAGCTATAGGTGTTGGTTCAATTTCCAGTGACATCGTAGTAGGCACATATGATGAAAAGGTTTGTATTTTTGTGAATTATATGTTACAATGTACCTATTTTAATTATGGATTGCAGCTATGGTGTCAATGTAGGAAACCAGACGACGGCGAACAAATGGTAAAATGTTCTGACAGAAAATGTAGAATAAAATGGTACCATTCAGTATGCCTACAATTACACAAAATTTTTTCGTTGTCCGTAAAATTTTGTTTTGTGGTGAAAAATTTGATTAATACAACTAACCTCCATGCAAAATATCAAAACCTCAAAATCACAAAAACAGTTAATTAATGAAAAAGAGTGGATTAATCAAAAACAGTGTATTAATGACTTCTATTAATCCATCCTTTTTTAGGAAAAATTATTTTTCATATTTAATTATTCTTTTATGTTGTGTAGACAGCATGTGTAATTTTATTGATTGTTAATGTAGCTTACATAGTTTCGAAATATCCTTGTTTCTTATCGTATAGGTACTATTTAATAATTTTTGCTATGTGATATTGTAATTTTGCTTTTTATTAATTGGCCACATGCAGAAAAAGGTAATCAAATAATTTTACATTAACTATTTTCTATTTAGGTAAACTACCCTTTTTGTTCATGATACGGCAAAATTTTGTTAAGAAAAGTTGTTTAGAATGATAGTTTATGGCCCTATACAAAATTTTAGAAAGATCTGTCGACTTAGAAAAAACCGTTATATTTTAGATAATTGTATATAATTTTCAGGTAAACTATCCTTTTTGTTCATGATACGGCAAAATGTTATTAAGAAAAGTTGTTCAGAATGAAAAATTATGGCACTGTACCAAATTTCAAAAAGATCTGTGGACTTAGATTAAACCGTTATTTTTTAGATTAAACAAATTGCATTTATTAAAAATGATGATTTCATCTATGTCGACAGATCTTTTTGAAACTTTGCATAGGGCCGTAATTTATCATTCTAAACAACTTTTCTTAATAAAATTTTGCCGTATCATGAACAAAAAGGATAGTTTACCTGAAAATAAAATAGTTTTCGCTTCCCTGTCAAGGCCTACTTGTTTTTCAAAAACTGAAAATATTCTTAAAATTCTTTTCAAACCAAGCAGGACCGAATCCCAGAACCTTAAAATAAAATGCAAAAATTTTTAATCCATCTCGCCTCTTGTAACATCAATCCTAGGACACACTATTGTATTTTCTTTTCAGGTAAACTACCCTTTTTGTTTATAATACGGCAAAATGTTACTAAGAAGAGTTGTTCAGAATGGGAAATTATGGCCCCATACAAAATTTCAGGAAGTTCTACCTACTTAAATCAAACCGTAATTTTTAATAAATAGGTACAATTTTAACGGTTTAATTTAAGTAGGTAGATCTTCCTGAAATTTTGTATAGGGCCATAATTTATCATTCTGAACAACTTTTCTTAGTAAAATTTTGCTGTATCATGAACAGAAAGGGTAGTTTACCTGAAAAAAAAAAATAGTTTTTGCTTCACTGTCAAGGCCAACTTGTGTTTTCAAAAACTGTAAATATTCTTAAAATTCTCTTCAGACCAAGCAGGGCGGAATCCTAAAACATTAAAATAAAATTGTAAAATTTTTGGCAATTATACCTATAGTGAACTCAATCCGGGAACACACTGTATAATAAATGGTGGTGGATAGTATTAACGTTAGATTCTTAATTAACTAATTTTAATAATTTTGTAGATATTATTATTATTATTAAAGTAAAAATAATTACATTAACTTTGTTAATACAATTTATTTCATAATTATACAATTATAGGAGGGTATAAATTTACGAGTGCACAAGAAACTGTTAATATCTGAGCTACCACAGCAACATCGTCAGTTTTCTTTTTTGCCAGGAACAACATGGGCATCGTTTCGTGAAGAACTGTATTTTTTTGACGAAGGACTCCAATAACGCGTTTGACGTGTATTCTGAAAAAAAGATAATTAAGATAATTATTGTAACAATATACTTGCACTACCTCACGCTTGCTATATTCCCGGTTGATTCTATATCCTTTGGATCGAGCTGCCGTTTCCTATTTTGGAAAAGCAAGCGTTATCACTGTGGCCATATGTAGTCCTACGGAGTCTTTTATTAAAAAGCCTCTGCCAATACAAAATCTTCTGGCAAGAGATTGTTTAAAATCCCACAATCCTCTGTTAGACCTTTATCGCTTATTCTGCCACCATATCCATGTGATACAAATGATATTGATCCAGGAGGAGTGATGCCTATTAGTACCTTTACCGTATTATGTTTTTTGTACGTAGACCATGTAGTACATTGTACTTCAAGGCTACTTGATTTTTCCACTCTCATCTCAAAACAATCGATTATTGAAGCATTCTGGCATTGATTTAATCAGCTGATCTCGTTCAGGCCAAATAATACAATTTTTCATCCGATGATACATAATATTCAATGTGGTATAAATATTCTGGAAATTGTTTGTAGGCTGACGTTAAACATGTATGCCAATAAACTAAAATCTAAATGTAATCTAAGTTTTATCACTGTTATCAAAAACATGACTCTAAGCATGTTTTACGTACTGAATTAGGAATAAATATATATAATTAAATGTGAACTGTATATATTGTATGTATTTGGTGTAGCATTTGCCATAGTAGACGTGTAAAAGAATTTTTTTTTGTAATGTCACCAAGTATATCTATCTAACGCGCAAAACTTTAAATGCAGCATGTGCCGTGGGCTACAACGTCATTCTTCCATGCTCACGTAAAACTTTTACATTCACTGGAAAACTCTCACTTTTCTTAACTTGTAGAACAATTCTTTCCGCAATTTTTTTTTACTGCGTTCCAACAACGTCGTATTAATTAGGACGCCTTCCAGAGGCGAGCGTTTCCTTTCCAGAGACTTTCCATTTGAAAAAATATTTTTTGGAACTTTTCCTTACTGCAAATCTCTAGCGTGCTTTTAAAACTTTCTTTAGTGCAACAAAAGTTATTAAATTCGTCGTACATTTTAAATGCGGCAGATGCCGCGGGTTTCAGCTAGTATTATTATGATTTATGATACATACCAGACACTACTCTGTAAACGGCAAGTTTTGCGTATTTTAGGTTATATTACAGGTATACTGCAAACGACGTCAGGAGGTATTAAACAAACTCCTCTAACGAATAGAAGGATAGATCACTTCACCGAAGATTGGCAAATGGTAAATATATTACGGTGTAATTTTCGCAAATGCCTAATAACAACATCAACACTAAATGGCTGACTGATTAATAAAATCATTAACTATAAAAGTATAAAACTACAGAATATGATCAACGATCAGCGGTTCCAAAACTATTCACATTCACCAATATTGACGGGCGTCTACATCCCAAGCGGCCATAAAAATGATTGTTGCGCACGCAGTATTCCGATGTTTGCATTTAAATTTAAAATACTAAAATGAACTAGCGTTTTACCCCCGCGTTGCATTTAATGATCCTGTAATTCGTGCGCAATATTTGAATGGTAACTTGTTGCTTTGACATAAATAATGGCGATATTTTAAGGATACATAGCCTATACAATGAATAATTACATAGAAATAATTGTGACAATAATTAAAATCTCAATTTATTCTCAACATAACTACGTATTTTTCTAGAAACTAAAGTAATACCATTTTAGTATATATATTTTTTTAAATTCCATGCTAACTATTCAATTTCCATTTATTTATTTATTTAAACGGGAAACCCCCATTACAAAAATTAAAGTACATTATAAATACAGGCTATGTCTACA
Organism: Agriotes lineatus; assembly: GCA_940337035.1. Classification (NCBI taxonomy): domain Eukaryota; kingdom Metazoa; phylum Arthropoda; class Insecta; order Coleoptera; family Elateridae; genus Agriotes; species Agriotes lineatus. The sequence continues at coordinate 269,093 of CALNHX010000230.1, forward strand.
CTTAACAATTAAAGTTATATAATACTTCATCATAAACTACATACTTCTTGTAACAAAACGTGTATACTAGCAAAACCACACTAAAGTAATTTTAATAACGAGCTCTTAAAGCATCTAAATGAACTATTAAATACATCCAACCTTTCCTCACTATTTAAAAAATCTAGAGATCTATCCAAAAAAGAGTTTTTACCATAATTGGTCCTATGGAACCCAATATAAAATAAATTATTTTGTCGAAGCATTCTCTGGGGAATTGAAAATTTAACTTGTGATAGTAAATCTCGACAGAATAAAATACCATTCAATAACTTGTAAATAAAGCAAATGTCAAACATTATTCTTCTTTTGTCCAATGGAAGCAGCTTAAGATAATCTAATATTTGAGAGTAGTCATGGTTAGCAATGAGATTTAGATTGAACATGTAATTACAATATCTCAAGAATTTTTTTTTGCACACTCTCCAGCAATGACTTATAGACATTATACTGGGGAGTCCATACAATTGAACCATACTCAAGTTGTGATCTCACTAACCCAACATATACCGATCTTACTACCTGCAAAGACAACCCCCTACAATTTCTAAGAGTAAAACCTAACATTCTATTTGCTTTTACTGCCAGTTGGTCTATATGATTATTAAAGTTCAATTTGGAATCAAACAGTATACCTAAGTCTTTAGCCACATCATTTATTTTTAGTTTCTGTCCGTTAATTGTGTAAATTGATGGTATTCTATTTTTTTTCTTATTAAAAGAAATCTGAAAACATTTATCTATATTCAAATCTAACAAATTACTCTGACACCATTGAGAAAGGCTATCAAGGTCTTTTTGTAATAAACTGACATCAAGTTCATTAACAATAATTGAAAAAAGTTTGAGATCATCAGCAAACATTAAAAACTCGCAATACTTCAAGACATTTTTAAGGTCATTAACAAACAGATTGAACAGCAATGGAAAGCAGTGTCCCCCCTGGGGGACCCCAGAACATACCTCAATCATCTTAGATATAAAATTACCAATTTTAATCACTTGCCTCCTATCACTAAGAAAACTAAGCAGCCATTTTAATAATCTATCAAAAAAACCTATGTTCCTTAACTTTTCAATTAATAACAAGTGACTGACCCTATCAAATGCCTTGGAGAAGTCCGTATACACAGCATCAACTTGATACCCAGTCTCCAAGGCATCCGACAACCTGCTATGGTATACAACTAAATTTGTCAGTGTAGAACGACCCCCTCTAAAACCGTGCAGTTCATCGACAATGATCTCTTTACAATGCCAGTTCAAATGGTTAAACATGAGGCTGTCAAAGACGTTAGGGATAGATGACACTATGGACACACTACGGTAATTTTTCACATCATTTCTTGACCCTGATTTAAAAATAGGTGAGATATAACTTTCCTTCCACAAGTCTGGAAATATTCCAGAAGTGAGAGATAAGTTAAAGAGCTTACACAATGGCTGAGATAGTGAATACTTACACTGTTTTAAAAAAATATTTGGGATGCCATCAGGCCCAATCATCAGTTTATTAGGCAGAGACCCCAGCTTCTCAAATACCTCAGATAGGCATATAACAGGACTGTCTATGTTAATTTGGCTAATAGATTTTTCAGGAGGAGTTGTCTTTGCATTCGAATAGACTGTAGAAAAATGAGTAGCAAATAAGTCAACAATTTGTTGACCATCAGTAGCAACAAAATTATTTAAAACCATATATTTTGGAATATTATTGGCGCTTTTTTTTTCAAGTTCTCATTTATAGTAGCAAGATAGCTTCTATAGCACTCCTGGCTTAATCTTTTACATTGGGCCCTTAGCACAGTAAATTCATGATAATCAGTTTCATTGTGAGACAGTTTATATCCATTTAAAGTACCTAGTTAATTCGGTAATAAGGTTAATACCAAATAACAGGGCTTATCTATGCGTCATTAATTTTGTTAATATTAACAATAATAAATTGGGTATCAGTTTGTAAGTAACTTTAGATTACAATAAATAGTAATCTGAATTACTTCAGTTTATAGAATCAATTATTATTATCATTTCTTTGAACAAAAATTTAATTGGACAAATTCATAAAACAAAATGGTAGCTGTTTTATATATATTGTTATGATACACCATACGTTGGTCGTAGATAAAGTTAAAATGTATAAAAGAAATTGGGATGTTAGTACAATCCATATTAACCCATTAAAAAAGGTCGATGATGTTTATAAAAGTTTTATGAATAAATTTGAGTTAAAGCAAATTAGTAATGAAATGATAGCTATTGAACGTTTACAGGTGGTTTGAATATAAAAAGAATATTTAAGAAACGGTAGTATAAGTAATGACAAATGCAAAATTCTGATAAGGATATAATTAAAGTAGGTAGATATCAAATAAGAACAGAATATCGGAGGCATAAAGCATGGAAATATGGTAGTTAGAAAGTTTGTTACCATTATTAGAAAACAACTTGAAAAACATGTAAATAAAATCGTTTTGATCTAATAAAAAATATCGAATTTAACCCTCTTTTAATGTAAAACGTCTTGGTTTATTTAAGAAGAGTAATCTAAATCTACGTGGTGTATATAAAAAAATATTAAGAAGCAAGTAAAAGAAGCAAAGAATTTAATTACAGAAGATAAATGGCAAAGTGGTAAAACTTAATGGATACAAGGTTTGTTATTTACTAGTAAATAATTAAAGAATTAATTGGAACAGCTTTGTCGAGAAGAATATATTTGACAAGTAACATAAATAAAAAAGGTGTTAAACCAATCTAAGTGTTGCTGAGTAGAAAGACCATAGAAGTGTAGGTGAAGCGAGAGGATCCATTCCGGAAGATAGGAGCAGAGGCAGGAGGAGATCTGATTTGTTCTGTTGGCTGTTTGCTGTCAAGAATTTTGAGTTTTGGAGTATTGGACGAAGCTTGACACTGGTGATCGATACGTGAATGCTGCATTGCATAGAACTGTTTAGAAGGGGTCCACTCCAGAAAGTAGTAAAAGAGACAGGAGCAGATCTGGGATTGTTCTATTAGCTGGTTGCTGTCAGGGATTTTCGGTTTCGTGGTATTGGACGAGGCGTGACAATGGTGATTTGTTCGTGACAGCTGCATTGCAAGAAGCTGCATAAAGGGGTCGATTACAGTCTTGAACATTTTTGAAGTGGAATATATAAGGCGGGTAATTTCTTAAAACATACCAACTACAAAGCAAATAAAGACATCATACAACGTGCAATTAATTAAGAAACAATAACTTGCCGTATTATATAAAGTTATAATGTACAATTCTTAGAATTGGGCATTTGTTATTAAAATTTGAGAGTTGCTGTTGACATTCAGTTGACATTGGAAGTGACATTTAATTTGAATGATAAGTTGAAAAATACTTGAAAATCATTTTTCCAGAACAAAGTAACTAGATAATTGAACCCAAACCCCTGAAAGTCTCAGGCGTTATCATCTTAATATTTGAAACTTTTGCATATTAAAAGGTACAATTCAATTTTAAAATAGAGTAGTCAGTGCAATATATAAGGTCTGCTCTTTTAAAAAGACGCGCGGGACTTTTTTTAAAATTATTTTCAAGTAAATCGGTAATTCACCGAACAAAATAGCCCATTGGAGGTTATAAATACAAGTTCCAACCTTTCAAAATTTTTTGTCAATGTTTTACTAAATTTTAAAAAATGATAACTGTATTTAATGCATATTTGTTTTAATTTATGCACTCAACAATACAATAAGTTTTATCAGTTTTGGAACCGCTGATCGTTGATCATATTCTGTAGTTTTATACTTTTATAGTTGCTAATTACTTAGCTGCTTTCGCATTACACAATCGAGTGCTCTGGAGTGCACCAGAGTAAGTTACCTCGCGTTCGAATTACAACATAATTTTTGGAGTAACTAACGTTAGTTTTCCTTCCCCTGCCCCCCCTATTTTACGGGAGTTGAATGTTGAAACTGTAGACAAAAGCGTTGCAGGTACAGTGCCACCAAGAACACAAAAACCCCGAGTAGGGGAGGCTGGCGCACTGGCGCTAGCTCCGTTTGATAATTACACTCCGTAGAAAAATTATAAATATTCGTAGACGCAGGAAGTTTAAAATTTTTATTTTAAAAATCATCAGAGTTCTTTTACATATGACAGTGTTTAAGTTACTAAACCACTACATATTAAATACATTTATTATAACAAAGATAATAGTAAATAGAACAACCAAGAATGCAATACATATTTTTATAATAAATTACTGAGAGATTATATAAATTAAATATATTAGATTGCCTATTTATCATTATCCTAAAGGCCAGAGCCAGAGCCAGAGCAAAGAAAAGCTGAAGAGCTAAAGAATGCTGACCCAAATATAGTAGGTACATATATTCTTCTTATAATCTATAATGGACTTGGTTGTAATCGATTCTCGTTTGCAATGGACCGATTACCAAAGCCCCGACTAAAGAGTCATTTAAATGTTACTTTTGTAAACACCTGCTTCATCATTTTCCTACTCCGTAATTAGGATGAATATTGAATATATGTTTCGTCTAGGAACGGAACAGGTTTTTTTCGCACCTAATTCTTCGATTTCTTTTATTTTCCTTAAATACCTAGAACGCCAAGATAAATGTCACTCCTTTCCATGAGAAATTTTCCTTTGTCACATTTCTTACAATGAAAGCCTATTTCTTTTAGATGCTTTCTCAAAGTTTCTCGACCGCCAGTATAGTTAACTTTCTCATTCAGTCTGTTTACTAAAAATACATTTAGACTAGCTACTTTATGCTCCACAGTGAACATTTCATGAACTGTTCTTCGCAAGACTCCCAAATCAAAATCGTCGAGAACGACTTTCTTAGAGCCTTACTCGAGTTTCTTCTTCGCAGATGTTAAAGAAGTAGTGCCTGGAAGAAATAAGGACTAAAGTATTATCTGCATTATGTTTTTAATGACAATGCTGGTAAATAATATTGTAATTTTTAAGTATTACCTTATGTAAGATCATCATCATCATCATCATCAACATCATCATCATCATCATAGAACAGCATTATGTTGTCTACTCCAATTTTGGACATACGCCTCCTCAAGATTCTTCCACTTTGTCCGGTCTTGTGCTGTTAGTGTTCATTGTAGTCCTGCTCCTATTGCGACATCGTCCTTCCAACGCGCTCTCGGTCTTCTTGTATCACGTTTGCCTGTTCGAGGTCTTCAGATGGTCGCTGTAACATACTCCTTAAAAACTTTCTTTATCAGAAAGGTTCATTTTCCAGTTGCTGCGGCTGCTATTTCTGTAGATTGCTGTACGAGAAATATCAACGTTCCAGAAGTCTTCTGTTCATCAAAAAAGTTTATGACATTTGCAATAATACTTCTTGTTTCTGAATGCACAAGCTTTCTTGCTTTATAGCTCATTGTAATCCTATGTAAAAAGGAATTTGGTATTACATAAATATATAACTGCAACTTAAGGTAGCATTTTAGAAAGCATTTAATACTTACGATTTGATGTTATATAACCAAGCCGCCCAAAATTAAACGACGAATAGGTAAACAATAATAGAACTAACGAAGAAAAACAATGCTAACTAAAATTAACAAAGAACAACAAAACTAATAAACAACAACACTAAAATAAACTGAAAATTAAACACTTCTATCTGACGCAATAGCAACAATCGCGAAGTGACGTTTTTGTTTTTTGTTTGAATGTACCTCTCCGGAAAGCTTGCTTTTTATTGGTTTTCTAGTTTCCCTTACTGGATTTTTAGATTTAGTTCATATATTTTCCGGGGATTTTGTGTGCTTGGTGGTACTGTATATTTTGTTATTTTTATATTGTATTTTGCCAGTTCGATTTCAATGTAGCACAAATTTTCCAACATCACAGTGGTTGGAAGCAACTAGTAATTAACAAGCGAATTAAGAATTTTATAGCAATAGTGCTATTGCTATTGATATTACCCCTAATGTGAAGCCTATCGGCTGGTTTTATATAACAATATAGTTCTAAATATGAATCGGTGAACAGATAAAATCAACGAAGTAATTTTTCGTCGCCAAGCAAGCAGCAAACAAATTACAAATCCATATGTTCACCAGCAGAGCGCCCCAATCCTACAGGAATTTTAAAAGAAAACCGTTGCAAGAATAAAACAATAAATTGCGGCATGCCAGCTCAAAGGAGCACCAATTTTCAAATGCAAACCTCCGCACAACAAAGACAATAAAGGACCAACAGCTTGCCAGTCCCAAAAATTGCAAGCAAATAACCCACCCCAATAAACCCGGGAGCCGACAAACGGCGCCGCTGAAGACAGCCCCAAGCACGCTGCCAAATTAAAATCCAAGTTCAATTAATAAAACGCTCCTAAATCATAGTGCGCCCAATCAAAACCCCACATGAGGATACCTGCCGATAGAAAAAATTAGCCGACACCTGATAAAATTAACCCCAAGTCTCCAGCACCGCGATTTCTGAATGTTACTCTAGCTGTAAATTTGCGTATTTGTGTAAGTGAGATCCAGTTGTGCCCACCTCCATTTCAACATAAGAGGATCACCAGACAACAAATACTACAGGTATTATTTAACGATTTATGCGGATTTATTCGCCGTCGCATTGAGTTCAGTTATAAACACAGGCGCGGCTTGACGCCGTCGCCCTGCAATCAGCATGTCACAAGAAGGTCAAGCCTATCCAACGGCCTCTAGCGATATCAACGATCCACATGCATTAGCAGCAGAATTAAAAAACTTTACAAAGCCTACCCAGGCGGAAATAGAGCAAAAAATTAGGGAAGAAAATGAAAGGGAACGAGAAATCGAAATAAGAGAATACCAAACAGTTCTTAGTTTGCAAGAGGATTCTGTTAAGGAAGTTACTAACGCCCCAAAATGGCAAGTAGCAAAAGGCCGAAAAACTAAAAGAGCATCACCAGAAGCACAGAGAAATGTAAAACAGAAACTGATCACAGATTTCACAAAAACAAATCCGACGAACCAGTTTCAACTTTTAGAAAATGCCTCAGAAGAAATTGCTACAGCAATGCAAGGTAAAAAGAGCACTACTCCACCAAAAATTAAACCTCCTCCTATATTCTTATCAGGGGTTGTAAAAGTTGATCTACTAACCAACATGCTAAATGATTGTGAGGAACTGAAAGGAAAGTATACACTAAAATTAATAAAAGAAGAAATCAAGTTGATAACTGAAAACGAAATTGCATATAAAGTAGCGTGCCAGGCCCTAATAGATAAAGATGTAAAGCATTACACCTATATGGCAAGAGATAAAAGAAGCTTTCGTGTAGTTATAAAGGGTCTACACCACACAACCAATATTGAAGGGCTGAAAGCAGAGATCATTGCCAAAGGACACAGAATAAGATATATTCATAACCCAAAAAGTAGCAAGGATAAAAAGCCTTTGAATATGTTTTTCCTGGACTTAGAACCAAGCGACAATAATAAAGAGGTATACCAAATAAAACATCTACAGTACTGCAAAGTTATGGTAGAACCGGTAAGGAATAAAAGACAGATTCCCCAATGCGGGAAATGCTTAAAATGGGGACATACACGAAACTACTGCACACGTCAGCAGAAATGCATTAAATGTGGTGGATTACATAACAGCAAAAACTGCTCGATAAGTGAAAGAAAAGATCTTCGCTGTGCATCTTGCGGCCAAAACCATCCTGCTAACTACAAAGGTTGCAAGATATATAAAGAACTTCAGCAAAGAAACTTCCCCTCCCTAAGACCTAAAAATTCAGAAGTGCAGCAGCAAAATAATGCCTCTGGTCCCTGGAGAAATACTACCGAAGGATTATCATTTGCGTCGGCTCTTAAAGGAGCTAAAGCAATAACAAGTAACACCGATGTTGCAGCTACAAATTCCCAGCAATCTGGGGACAGAATCTCCAGACTCGAGAAGCTAGTTGAGCAAATGGCTCAGCGAATGGACACTATGCTTAACATTGTGTCTAAACTGCTTGAAAAATTGAATTAATGGAACTACGCCTGAAGATAGCTGTGTGGAATGCTAACGGCCTAATCAACCATGGCCCTGAAGTATCAGCTTTCTTAAGAGATCATGGTATTGATATCATGCTGATCTCTGAAACTCACTATACAAATCGCAGCTACTTACGGATTCAAAATTACATAATATATGACACTAAACACCCAGAAGGAACAGCTCACGGAGGCAGTGCTGTCATCGTCAAAAAAATAATTAAACATCACGAGGCACCTAAGTATCAGACGGAGCACATACAGGCAACTACTATTGTAATTGAAGACACTCGAGGACCAATATCCATTTCTGCAATTTATTGTCCCCCACGGCACACAATAAAAGAAGACAGATATGCTGAGTACTACGCCACTCTGGGAAATAGATTTCTAGCAGGAGGCGATTACAACGCCAAACACTCCAGATGGGGATCAAGATTAACAACTTCTAAAGGCCGCGAACTTGTAAAATGTCTTGATAAAAACAATTTGAACATTTTGTCCACCGGAAAGCCCACTTATTGGCCCAGTGACAGGAATAAAATCCCAGATGTCATTGACTTTTGTATCACCAAAGGTATCGCTCCAGGTCATCTAGTAGCAGAGCAGAGTCTTGATCTTTCCTCGGATCACACTCCCATTCTAGTAACATTAAGTTCTAGAATAATCCACAAACAAAAATCAACAACACTCGCCAATAAAAGAACAAATTGGGAGCTATTTAAAGAGCTTCTCGAAGAGAGAACAACTACGGACATCTCCTTAAAAACTGCTGAAGAAATAGACACAGCTATAGACACCCTAACAATTGAGATACAACAAGCGGCTTGGGATGCAACCCCCCAGGTGGATGTCAAAGCAAAGCAACAAAATTGCTCCAGGATGGTTAAAGAAGCGATTCTTGCAAAGAGAACGCTAAGAAAGACATGGATGACTACCAAAGCCCCTCAAGACAAGGCAAGATTCAACCAAGCAATTCGGGATTTGAAAAAATTGCTCAACAACGAAAAAAATCAAGCAATCCAGGAATACTTGGAAGGGCTAACTCCCACAGAAGCCACTGAATATTCACTGTGGAAGGCGACAGCAAAGATTAATAAAGCACAAGACAACATCCCACCAATCAGGAAACAAGACAGATCATGGGCAAGGACAGATAATGAGAAAGCTGAGACGTTCGCCGAACATCTGTGTGATGTCTTTCAACCTTTCTCATCGCAAATACCGCAGGCAGAGGAAGACAATATCACCTCATTCCTCGAAATACCATATCAAATGGCTCTCCCCATAAAAACCATAAAAATCTACGAAGTAAAAGATATGATCCGCAGGAATCTAAACCCAAACAAGAGTCCAGGTCTTGACCTTATAACTGGACAAATTATAAAACAACTACCTGAGAAATCTCTAATTGTGTTAACTGAAATCTACAACGCAATACTTAGAATCGGCCATTTTCCATCCCAATGGAAAGTTGCCCAAATTATCTTGATTCCCAAACCTGGTAAACCGGCAGAAGATGTGTCGTCATACAGACCCATCAGCCTACTATCAATTCTATCAAAGCTCTTCGAGAAGGTATTTCTGAAGAGGCTGAAACCTTTGCTTGACGAACTGAACATCATCCCCGAGCATCAGTTTGGGTTTCGTGAAAAACACTCAACAATCGAACAGGTGCATAGAGTAGTTGAGATACTAAATAAAACATTCGAAAGCCGAAAGTACTGTTCAGCTGCCTTCTTGGACATTACACAAGCTTTTGATAAAGTATGGCACTCAGGGTTACTATACAAACTGAAAAGCAAACTACCTGCATCATTTTACCAGGTATTACAGTCTTACCTCACTCACAGATACTTTGTGGTAAAATGCCAAGAAGCCATCACTGGTCTAAATCCAATACAGTCAGGCGTTCCGCAGGGCAGTGTCCTCGGACCAATTCTATACCTGTTGTACACTGCAGATATACCAACTACACCGAACACCATCACTGCCACGTTTGCTGATGATACTACCGTCATGGCAATAAGTGAAATTCCAAGTTACGCATCAGAGAAGTTGCAGGAAGCATTGGATAACATCCAGGAATGGCTGAAGAAATGGCGAGTAAAAGCCAATGAGGCAAAATCTCAACATGTAACTTTTACTTTAAAGAAGGAAACATGCCCCAGCGTTACTCTTAACGGACACCAACTCCCTCAGTCAGACTCTGCAAAATACCTAGGAATGCATCTGGATAGGCGGTTAAACTGGAAGCACCACATATTCACTAAGCGCAAGCAGCTGGGACACAAGTTCTCCAAACTTTATTGGTTGATCGGGCGAAAGTCTAAACTATCACTAGCCAGTAAACTAATGGTGTATAATGTGATTCTCAAGCCGGTGTGGACCTACGCGATACAGTTGTGGGGTACCGCGAGCGATTCTAACATTACAATCTTACAGAGATTCCAATCCAAAACATTGCGCACGATTACCGACGCTCCTTGGTTCGTGACAAATAACACGTTACACCGCGACCTAAAAGTGTCAACAGTTTTACAAGAAGCTAAGTGCGGGAGTGCAAAATACCTCTCGCGTCTCGAACTTCATCCCAACTCCCTTGCTGTCAGCCTTCTGGATAACAGCCAAAAAACTTACCGCCTCAAACGATGCGACCCCTTAGATATAAGCGATAGATTATAGAGTCTTTGTCATTACTAATCCTACTGTTATAACAAACCATATGTTTATTAGTTGTTAGGCATTTAATGTAAGCGCACTAACCCCACGTTTGCTCAGCAAGGTATTTGTTTGGCACCCATTTTTGTAACATTCGCTTATTGCTTTCGGGCAGATTGCGAATAAAGTAGGAGTTTAATAAAAAAAAATAAAAAAAAAAAAGTCGAGCAAAACGAATTTTTCCATCAGCAGACAGCATCGCGACTCACCGAGCGGGCAAATTTCTCCCGAGGAAACAAGAGAAATTCGACACCAGCGGAGGCTTAACACGAACGCATTTTGTAACGGGGAAATCAGGGCAACGACCGAATACAGTGGGCGAGGGTGCAAATATTACAAATTAAATTATAATTAGCGGAAGGAAGCATCCCAGGAAGGCGTAAATGGTATCAAAATTCATATAAAATTAGCGCGCAACCAATCGAAGCAAAAAGAACTTTTTAACATACACAATAAGAATAATGCTTAAGTAAGTTTTTACGCACAACACGGAATTAAAAAATTCCAATTTCAATTAATCTTCACCAAAACCTAGCAACTTGGGTATCGTTAGAATCAACATTTCGACGACTATTTATTGGGACACAAATCGAAGCGCTAATAGGTCACGCCGCGGAAATAACCGCGGAATTAAGAATCGCGATCAAAATAAACAGTCATCCCTCCTCCTCGGACCAATGAGAGCCCAGGAAGCTGAAAACAAAGATCGGGGCTGCTTTAAATAGAGCGAGCCAGGCTAGAAGAAATCACTCAATCCAGGAGAGTCCACCAGCAGCCACTTCAGCCTCCAGGACCACCAGCAGCCACTTCAGCTCCATGACCACCAGCCGTCTCCCCTTCTGGACTCTGCCGTTCACCGAGCTGCCGCTTTGTTGGACTTGGAGCCTATCGCCCTCGCTGGATTCCGAGCCTATCACCTTCGTGGACTTAGAGCCAATCCACTTCATTGGACTCTGCTGTCTGCCGTCTTCGTGGAACTTGGAATTCGAGCAACTTCCGCCAGCCGCCGCCTCCGCCGAGGAGATTAACACTGCTGCCGACGTTGCCGCCGCCACTGTTCTCAGCCCGCCGCCCCGTCGCCAGTCGCCACCGCCGCCACTGCAACCGCAGAAGGAAGCCGCCAGCCGCTGCCTCCGCCAAGGAGATCAACACTGCCGCCGACGTTGCCGTCGCCGCTGCTCTCAGCCCGCCGCCCCGTCGCCAGTCGCCACCGCCGCCACTGCAACCGCAGAAGAAAGCCGCCAGCCGCTGCCTCCGCCAAGGAGATTAACACTGCCGCCGACGTTGCCGCCGCCGCTGTTCTCAGCCCGCCGCCCCGTCGCCAGTCGCCACCGCCGCCACTGCAACCGCAGAAGGAAGCCGCCAGCCGCTGCCTCCGCCAAGGAGATTAACACTGCCGCCGACGTTGCTCTCAGCCCGCCGCCTCGTCGCCAGTCGCCACCGCTGCAACCGCAGAAGGAAGCCGCCAGCCGCCGCCTCCGCCGAGGAGATTAACACTGCCGCCGACGTTGCCGCCGCCGCTGCTCTCAGCCCGCCGCCCCGTCGCCAGTCACCGCCGCCGCCGCAGCACCCACAGAGGAAGCTCGCTGCCGCCTCCTCATCGCCCGTCGCCGCCGACGCCCAAGGAAAACCTCGCAGCCCCGCTGGCAACGGACCTCTCTTCCCCGGACTCCCCTAGCGGAAGCCCGAGCCGTACCCCGCACCCCTCCCCGGAAGGGACGGACCACGCCCAGGCCACATTCCCCGCCTCCGACAACCGGGAAAGGCCGCCCCATCACCTCCCGCGCCCCCGGCGCCAGAGACTAGGCGCCTACTTTGTACATATTTCTTTTCTTGTTTTTCTTTGTTTCCCCTTTTGTATATATCTAGTCATAAGTTTTTGTATGTAGCATCCAAACCCCTAACAATAAACGTATTAAAAGTTACACCAATTATTTAGCCGCCTCAATAAGGGCCACGCCTACACCCCTCCTTCAGCTGACGCCATTGTAGAACCTACCGACTGAGCAAAGACCGAGGCGTGTTAATTGACGCCCTGAACGTGGGGCAGGCGTGTTATTCTGTACCAATTGGAACGCAAAACAAGTTCTAGAATTTTTAAATTTCGACTTCAGATTAGGATAGAAAATGAAAAAGTAGAATAACAAGGTGTGAAGAACCAGCTTTCTACCTTAGAAGGAACAAGGAAAAAATTGCAGATAAATTTAAAAAAATCTAAGCAAAGTTTGAAATGCTTTCTAGGAGTTCGTGTGGCAATGCTACGCTTAGCATTTTCAATAGGTAATAAACAATTTGCCCTTGTTCACCTTGCTAAAAACAGGAAGCTGATCTGTACTTATAGTATTCTCAGAGTGAAACGGACTTCAAGCAATATGCACAAAAAAAACAATTTGTTTACACACATAAACACAGATATATTCACCTTATAAAAATGCACACATAGAACAATGAAGAAAATAGGATTAAATCTTATAATATACAACCATTCCTAAACACAATAGCATTAACTTAAGAATGTATAATCTACGTGCATTAGCTGGTTTCTACTCGCTTTTACTCATCAAATAATAATGGAATCATTACTATATCTGAAATACATTCTTTAAACAACTTCAAAAAGACGCCGAAATAACAGTCTTTAATATGTGAACCTTAAACTTAATCGAAATCCGCCGTTGGGGTTTGATGCATAAAAACCCGGCTTCACGATTTACGTACGTATTTATCTGTCTATGAAGCGCATTTCTTTACACTTGTGAAATCTTCACAACTCAGCCTGAAGCGAACACTTATTGCTCAAACTGCACACATGCCCTGTATAAGGTTACCTCAAACTCGATGCTGACCTGTATTAGCCTTTGAATACTCGTATGAAACTTTACTACAAATACTGTGGCAGGGAAGTACCTGCTAATGTCCCCTCTCTGGCAGCTGACGTCACGGTACAATCACGATGTCACAAAACTCTTTAGCGGCTTTGCAATTGCAGGGCTCAATGTGGTATTTGCATTGACATTTATGTAAATAGCGATAAAAATTTCAGAGTTTACCAAATACGTACCATTTATTATCAATGTCACCAAACTTCAGTATAATATAAAAATCAACGTATTTAAAAAAATTATTGTAGAAAATATTCTATATAAAAGGCGATAGATAAAGTAACAAAATAAACTTTAACTTTGGCAGTGTCTGTATATTAACAAAACAACAAATATTTTTTATACTAGTATATTACATACCAAGGTGGAAAGTGTTTCATTGCTGCCGAGAGATTAAGTAGTTAACCGAGACAGGAATGAAACTGTTCACTGTGGTGTGTATAGTATTTTACTCACAATCAGTTCTTGTTAGTCTTTATATAATTATGTAAGTTTCAAATACGTAAGTACCTATTATTAACCGATTGTTAATAAAATATTTAACCTACCTAGATGGAAAGGTAATATTACCTAATAACTTATAATACACTTGGTCAGTGTGAAGAGTTACAGTAATAATAACTTAAACATTTATAAAAATATAGTAAGTAATAAAGTTATGTACCTACTTTATTACAAAATAAGTTAAATCCGGATAAACAAAAAAGCAGAAATATTTTGAATATCTAAAGAAGTGATACTAATTTGCTATTGGTTGAAACCTGGCTCATAGCAGAACCCTGGGTTGTTTCAAATCTGGCGCTTGTTTATGCGACAGGAATGCCAATAACAAATCAAATGACATAGCCAACGTCCTTGTAACCAGAGTATGTATCACCATTATAAGGACATAACACTAACAATGTATACCTACCTACTTTTATACCCTGATCAACCAAAGCACAAGATCTATTTACCGCATTATATTAACTGTGTCATGTTCTAGTTTTATCTGCTCTGTAGAATATCAAAAATGGTTGAAACACGGGAAATATGAACTTTAGTACCTTTTTTAAATTTATGTAGTTTTATGTACCAAGCTAAAAAATATGTACTTTTACATAAAATATGTACCGGCTTCGAGCCCTGCAGTGAATTGTGAACTTATTCTGTACAGGGTGAGCAAATCTGTTTTGATTGGAAATTTCAACAACTATAGGAGATATGAAAAAATGGATCTCCATCCTCCATCTCTTTTTTCAAAAAATTCTTAATGGTGAAAACCAAAATTGGCTATTGTCTTTTGTTCGAGTAATAAACAAACGTTTGCTCTGTTGCCTTTTCATTTTGTGGCTATATCGCGCTTATTTATAAAAATAGAGAAGTATTTTTTTAACTTTCTTCAGGGATTATTTTGATAAGAGTGCAGTGGCATAGTCAATTTTTCAAATCAAATTTCAAATTTTGATTTATATCATCTAGTTTTATTTTTTTATACAGAACTCAGTTGTAGCATCATGAGAAAGAGGATTTTTCCTCATTCCAGTGATATACAGGGTGTTTCAAAATTCCTTCCTCAAGTCTTTTCATTCCACATACAAAAATTTATACCTAGAAATTTTGAAGTTTATAACTTTGACAGAAGTCAAAAAATTGCAGTTCAACTAATTGTTCTTTGTTTTGTTTGATATAGACATGGACTAGGAACGCGGAGTACCAGGTGTTTTCCGTTGTTGCTGACATACACATAATTTTTAGGCACGAGGGTATGAACGCTAGAGCTGCAGCAAGAACCTACACTGCACAGATTTCTGGCCGAAGGCATCCAACTCAAAACATTTTTAAATTTGCACAATAGACAGCGAACAACTGGTAGCCCAATTCCAGTAAAAACTGCAGGTAAACCAAGAACAGCAGAGTCGGAGGAAGCGATTTTGGATTTTGTTACCAACATTCCAGGCTGCAGCACCAGGGGAGTTGAAAGGGTAATTTGGGGTAAATCATTGTCAAGTTTCTAGAATGTGGACCGAGGAAGGATTATATCCTTACCATTACACGAAAGTGCAAGATTTTCTACCAGAGGATTACCAAAGAAGATTGGAATTTTGTCAGTGGTTAATAAACCGAAATGATCTTGATCCAAGTTTTATTTTATAAATTCTCTGAAGGTACGAGTGTTTCTTTTAGTAGGAATGGATGTGTTATTATTCACATCCATCATTGGGCAGCTGAGAACCCACACGTATACTATCTTGAAAGGCATCAACATAGATTTTCAATTAATGTTTGGGCGAGTATTTTGAATAATCGGGTATTAGCACCAATTTTGCTTCCAAACATAATTTGAGGCGAGAATTTTTTGAAATTCTTAAATGAAGATGTAGAAGAGCAATAGATAATTTACCAATGCAATCACCGCTCGCTATTCAGAGAGGTAAAGCGTGTGTTGTAGGGGTGGGCTCTCAAAACTCCATTCTTTTTCCGCTCCTACAGTGCCGGTGTATCTATTGCGATTCATTGCTTACAGTGGACCACAGTGAAATACAGCGTGATTCTAGCAAACATACTTCTAGTACATTCGTGGTCTACTCGACTAACTCCATAGAATACCCCAAGAAAAGCGCACGATTTGAATTTACGGAATTTCCCAACTGTACGTGAAAACATAGCATGTGCGACGTGTGAGAGAAGTGTTATTCCGTGCTCAACGCTTTTTTAATCTTGGCTTCACAAAACTACACTTTCCTCAACTTGTACAATATACTATTATTAAAGCTTCGTTACACACGTCAATGAATTATAAATAAACATTATTCTTAGGTCGGTTTTATTTATATACATAATTTATGTGTACATCTTACCTATAACATTATTGCATATGGAAAACTTTTTTAATTATGTATTTATGAAGAAAAAGTATTCTTCATGAAAAGTTCTGCATTACCTAAAAACCAAAATGCGCTCATAAAATTCCAAAGCTATATGATATTATACAGGATGGATAAAAAAATAATAATTAGGCTAAAAAGTAAGGTACCCTTATTTCTAAAGATAACAGATGTTTTACTTTGAATTGTAATTCAGAATAAAAAGTTATGTATAATTAAAGAGTCTCTGATGTTTGGAAGAGCAATTAAACCAACGAACGGCAATTATAAAGATTTACAAAGAACACATAGTTGCCCTAGTTTTTGTTTGAAACGCAACTGAACGATAAAATACGTAACTAGCGTTTCCGCTAACACCCGTTATTACTACAAAGCAACTTTTTGTTTAAGGGTCTCTGAAAGCTAAAAATTTTCTAGTCATTTTACCGCACCGCGGTGCGACAGAGCACTGACTAACTATAAAATCGTAGTTACGATGGACGTCAACTGTGCATGTGTATTGTTTACATGTCACGAGGCCAATAGTATAGTATTATATGAGCGATTATGACAGCCATTATTCACGAAGATGACATTTGAGCCACAAGCCGAAGGCGAGTGACGCAAGTCATCTGAGTGAATAATGGCCATAATCGCGAATGTACTACGTTACTTTATCTACTTCTATGAAATAGGAGTTTTGTGTTCATATTTCCGAATGATGACACTTGTGACAACTGTCAACTGCAATAGTTATTTAGACCACAAGTGTTAGAAGTGCAACTTTTTTTCAGAAGTGTGGAGGGTTATTAAACGAGGCCCAGCCGAGTTTAATTTTCCACACGCCTGAAAAATAAGCACGCTAACACGAGTTGCCTATAAGATTTTTTAAAATTTCATTAAATATTCAAATCCAATTCATATTTTTATTTGGGTATTTCGCCACTCTGCAAATTAAAATATTAAATAAACTGCTCAAGGACAGGTCTAACGAGTAGCTTCAGAATGTGTAGTTCAAAACGTGACCACCGAGCTTCTGTAGATGGCGCCAAGTGGACAAACCGCCACTGTGCTACAATGCTTGGAAATTTTGCAAAGTGGAATGCCAAAACCAAATAGCGCATGAAGGTGCTCGGGACCTTAGCAACAACTTTGCCCCCTTTCAAAATTTCGATATCTGTAGCCGTTCGAAAGTTACAGGCGATCCGGACGGACGGACGGACGGACGGACGGACGGACGGACAAAACGTTCGCATAAGTACGCTGAAGCTACTAATAACGAAAATATTAATAACGAACGTTTCGAGGGACAATCTGCCCTCGTTATCAACGAATAACAATTAAAACGAACAAGAAACTTATCTTTTTTCACTGGAAGGAAAAAACGACCAACCTCCAATGAATTTTTTGACATTGACGTTTGTTGATATCTATACCTACTTGATCTCATCTTTAAGAATCGATAGCCAACTATTGTCTAAAAATATTGAGAAAGACGACACGCATTTTTCTTCGTTAAGTAAAATATATGCCGTTTCCTTAATTTTTCGCCTAGTTGACATCGATTCTTTAGACAAGATCTTTGTGTTGTGCCATTGTATTTTATGGTTTTCATCCCAAGCATGTTCTGCCAGCTTAGACTTATTGAATTGATACGTTTTCATCATATTTGTATGTTCTTTAACTCTAACTGCTAAAGGTCTGGATGTTTCACCGATATAATATTTCCCACATTCACAGGGAATACTATATATACAATTCCTTGAATGTTGTTCTTCATTGAACGGTTTAGTTTTTGTAAGAACTGACCGCAAGGTATTCAACGTTTTGAATACCGTCCTAACATTGAATCTATTTCCAATTCGTCTAATTTTGTCAGATATGCCTGGAATATATGGTATAGTTAGAGTATTATATTTTTGAGTGTCATTCCTTTGTATGTGTGTGGCATTGCTTCGTGTATTGAAAATGTTCCGAACAAGAGTCTCTGGATAGCCATTATCTTGTAAAACATTAATAATAAATTCTTTCTCTTTTTTGAAAATTTTATCATTAGAGCAAACAACTTTGGCTCTGTCGTAGAGACTTTTTACAATGCCTGTCTTTATGTTTTTGTGATGGTTAGAATTAAAATGTAAGTACCTATTAGTATTGGTTTTCTTACGGTATACTGATGTTTCAAAAGTATTTATTATGCGTGTGATTAGTGTATCAAGAAAGGGTAACTGATTGTTTTGCTCTGTTTCTAATGTGAATTTGAAATGGGGCGTGTTCTTTATATACGTGTTTGTATTTCCTGATATAGGAGTCAGTATTTTAAGTAGATATTTAGCTAAACTGTGACAAGGAGAACCTATAGAACTAACTATTGGCCTAAGGTGGTACATTTGGTTTGTGTATCTTTGGTAATCCATAAAAATGTGGTGGTTTACTGTAGTGTGGTGTTAGTGTACGTCTTACAAAATCTGTAAATTGTTCTCTGTGTTTGTAAAGTGTTCTGTATATTTTTGTTTCTATTGTATGTGTTGGATCTTTATTTAGTTTAGTGTATTGTCCCTCACTAATTAGTGTTAAAAGTTTTTCGTTGTATGTGGTTGTGTCAAGTACTACTGTGGCGTTGCCTTTGTCTGCAGGTAGAATTTTAATTGTGTTATCGGTTTTTAGTGTGTGTAGTGAATGTTTTTCTTGTTTGGATATATTTTGTCTGATTGTGTAAGGTCGTTCTAGTATGATTTTGTTTCTAATTCTGTATTCCTGTCTAATGTCTTCTGGAAGTTTTTGACAAGTCTCTTCTATAGCTGTAACTAAATCAAGTTTATTAATTCGTTTTGGCGCCACTGCGTAGTTGAGTCCTTTGCCAAGAACTAACTTGTCAGTGGCGTTTAGTTCTTTAGAAGACAGATTAACTACAGTTTTATTTAAAAAAGTGTCACTGTTCTTTAGTGTATTTAGTTCAATTGTGTGTTTTTCTTGTATGAGGTGTTGGTACTTTTTTAAATGTGTACGTTTTTGCTCTGTGTGTGTTTTGATGTAGGTATTACTAACAGAGTTGTACATACGATTGAAATCGTCTTCCCGTACATCCCTTTGCATCACCTGTTCCAGTTTGTTTATGTCAGAAAATAATATAAGTTTGTTATGTCTGTGAAATTGTATTCTATCTCTAACTAGAGCTTCACTCGCTCTTTTCATTATATTACTAGAACGAGCACTTACATAAGGTGCTTTGAGTCTAAACCCTTTTGGAATAATACAGCTATTTCTACAACGACATAGGAAAGTTATACTCTTTCAGAGTGTGCCAGCTTCTTGTAGAGGTTTTCCCAACTTCGGAAGTTACTAGTTATGTTAGGCCCATACCTTTGATTAAGATAATCTCTGAAACTTCTTTGTGGCGTGAATTCATAATTCATATTCTTATTTGGGTATTTCGCCACTCTGCAAATTAAAATATTAAATAACGGAAATATTAATAACGAACGTTTCGAGGGACAATCTGCCCTTGTTATCAACGAATAACAATTAAAACGAACAAGAAACTTATCTTTTTTCACTGGAAGGAAAAAACGACCAACCTCCAATGAATTTTTTGACATTGACGTTTGTTGATATCTATACCTACTTGATCTCATCTTTAAGAATCGATAGCCAACTATTGTCTAAAAATATTGAGAAAGACGACACGCATTTTTCTTCGTTAAGTAAAATATATGCCGTTTCCTTAATTTTTCGCCTAGTTGACATCGATTCTTTAGACAAGATCTTTGTGTTGAGCCATTGAATTTTATGGTTTTCATCCCAAGCATGTTCTGCCAGCTTAGACTTATTGAATTGATACGTTTTCATCATATTTTTATGTTCTTTAACTCTAACTGCTAAAGGTCTGGATGTTTCACCGATATAATATTTCCCGCATTCACAGGGAATACTATATATACAATTCCTTGAATGTTGTTCTTCGTTGAACGACGTAAGACGTACACTAACACCACACTACAGTAAACCACCACATTTTTATGGATTACCAAAGATACACAAACCAAATGTACCACTTAGGCCAATAGTTAGTTCTATAGGTTCTCCTTGTCACAGTTTAGCTAAATATCTACTTAAAATACTGACTCCTATATCAGGAAATACAGACACGTATATAAAGAACACGCCCCATTTCCTTGAAAAACTTAAAGAAGCAAACATAAACACACAACACTTAATGGTTAGTTTCGATGTAGTTAGTCTCTTCACTAATGTTCCAGTAGACAAAACACTCAACATCATTAAACATAGGCTACAAAACGATAACACATTACATACACGAACAACATTAAACGTTGGTACCATTATGGAACTTTTAACACTATGCATTAAAACGACATACTTTCAACTAAACAATTAATTTTACCAACAAGATTTCGGGATGGCAATGGGTTCACCTTTATCTCCCATTGTTAGTAACATTTTTATGGAAGACTTTGAACAACAACATGTCTACACGTACACCAACAAACCAGTAGTTTGGTGGAGATATGTCAATGATGTTTTTGCAATTTGGCCTCATGATATGGATGAGGTGGACAAATTTCTTGAACATATTAACAGTAAAGAAACCTCCATCAAATTCACATTAGAAACAGAGCAAAACAATCAGTTACCCTTTCTTGATACACTAATCACACGCACAATAAATACTTTTGAAACATCAGTATACCGTAAGAAAACCAATACTAATAGGTACTTACATTTTAATTCTAACCATCACAAAAACATAAAGACAGGCGTTGTAAAAAGTCTCTACGACAGAGCCAAAGTTGTTTGCTCTAATGATAAAATTTTCAAAAAAGAGAAAGAATTTATTATTAATATTTTACAAGATAATGGCTATCCAAAGACTCTTGTTCGGAACATTTTCAATACACGAAGCAATGCCACACACATACAAAGGAATGACACTCAAAAATATAATACTCTAACTATACCATATATTCCAGGCATATCTGAAAAAATTAGACGAATTGGAAATAGATTCAATGTTAGGACGGTATTCAAAACGTTGAATACCTTGCGGTCAGTTCTTACAAAAACTAAACCGTTCAACGAAGAACAACATTCAAGGAATTGTATATATAGTATTCCCTGTGAATGCGGGAAATATTATATCGGTGAAACATCCAGACCTTTAGCAGTTAGAGTTAAAGAACATACAAATATGATGAAAACGTATCAATTCAATAAGTCTAAGCTGGCAGAACATGCTTGGGATGAAAACCATAAAATTCAATGGCTCAACACAAAGATCTTGTCTAAAGAATCGATGTCAACTAGGCGAAAAATTAAGGAAACGGCATATATTTTACTTAACGAAGAAAAATGCGTGTCGTCTTTCTCAATATTTTTAGACAATAGTTGGCTATCGATTCTTAAAGATGAGATCAAGTAGGTATAGATATCAACAAACGTCAATGTCAAAAAATTCATTGGAGGTTGGTCGTTTTTTCCTTCCAGTGAAAAAAGATAAGTTTCTTGTTCGTTTTAATTGTTATTCGTTGATAACGAGGGCAGATTGTCCCTCGAAACGTTCGTTATTAATATTTTCGTTATTTAATATTTTAATTTGCAGAGTGGCGAAATACCCAAATAAGAATATGAATTATGATTCCCAGTGTCCCTACCTACTCAGCGGTCGGGAATGTACTTCCCGCACAAGTGCGGGAAGTAGCGGGCGGAAATGTACGACTTCCCCCACTCAAATGAGGTCAGTAATGTTAACATTACATATATGATTGCGAATAAAAAAATATTATCGCACACATCTGTCACTTTATTGCACACTTCTGTCAAAACTGTGTATTAAATGTGGAGAGATTTCAATTTAAAATAATCTACACGGCCAGAGTGAACGCCAGTTTTTCCTCGGTGTATTTGTAACTCGCGGGTTTTGCTCTTGGACTTCAAACTTACATTTGAGCAAAATCATGCTTTTCTCTCTCTTGATTTTTAATGTTTTGCAGCAACTATTATTTCCCATTATTTCCTCTATTATCATTTTGTTTACCAGCCTTCTGCTTCTTTTCTTCGCTATGTCTTAGGTCTCGTATTGGCAGCGACTTAAGATGTTGCGGGTTTAAAAGTTCTGGGATCATACACTTATCATAAAATTCTATTAATGGCTCTTCCATTTTTTCCAACCAGAACTTGTCATCCCGATAAATCTACAAATACATATGATTAATCGAACTAAAATAATAAGAAAACTCGTAAAAATCATTTTAAGTACAATATTGAGTACATAATTAGTAAAAGGGAGCAGCATAATTTTAAACAAAAACCTTTTCAGTTTCCATGCCAAATGGAGTCCATACCACAAAGTAGCATAAATCGCGTTGCGTGATATGTAGCTGACCCTGTATTTGGAAATAATAGTCTGATGTTCTTTTTAATTTGAAAACCCCATCTTCTGTTTGGCAAAATTTAATTTTCTTTTGGAAAACGCCTTCAATGGGAGACAAACTTTTACAAGAGTATGGACATTTATTTCTAAAATAGCATTGCCCCTAATTAAACCATCAGGTGATGCTTCTAAAAATCCATATGAAGGATCCACAAAAAGCCCAGCAGGATCAACAGAAAGATTGAATTTGGTTCCAAACTCCCGTCGAGCTATAGGCTCGTGCGTGTTACCCCAATCTGTTGATGGGTTTCCCGAAAACGTACTATATAAAAGTGCCCGGACTGTAGATGCACACGAAGTTGACGTTCTCATTTTGCATATTTTCCCGAAACTCGATACCGTTAAGCGTTTATAAGGTTCACTTCTCCACAAAGCACTGCTACTTTGGTCGACTGTACTTTTTTGGAGATCACGAATTTCGATGTTTGTTCTATGAAGAGATTCTAACAGCTCTACTTTACGTTGTTCAAAATCGGCCGGCAATTCATCGGACGTTCCCGCTGCTTCTGGACCGTAATCTTTGTCAGTTGTAGCAGTTCTGATCTTCTTTCTGGACTCCTTTGTGTTATGGCCTTGTGCATTATTTGTGGGAATTCATGAGCACCAACGCTGAAGCTCACACTAGCAGCCTGGCAACGCAATTGGTACCATTCTCTCCCAGAAAAAAATATTCTTTTGCCTCCAACAAACTTAGCTACTACAGAATTGTAGCATTCTGCTGAGTTCGTGTCCATATCCAGCAGGAGACTGTCTGCATGGTGTACCAGGCGATTTAGAACCACTTCTATATCTTGCAGCAGTCCACTCGCCCTCATTGTTGCAATCAAATTTCTTTCAGCGTCGATTGCCTCGTTGGCTAAAAATAAATTCAATGTGAATCTCTTAAAAACGTAATAAAATTTATAAAATTCTTTCGAATGAATATGTATGTGTATTACTTACCCTTACAAAAATAAGCAGCACACCCAGAGTGTTCTCCAAATATGTGGTGGACTGAATTTAAAATATCTCGACGTAGCATTTTTACTCGCTCTTCGTGTGAGCTATCTTCATTCAAATGATACTTCACAGCAGACTGAACTGCTATTCGGAATCGTTTTACGTTATTTCTTAATTTATCTCGTTCCTCAAAGCTCACAATGCTTCGTTTAGAACTTACTTTGTAGAAAGCACCTTCAAATGACTGCAGAAATTTCTGAGTAGATGATTTCGACATTCAATTTTTTGAATCACCAAATCTTTGTAAGGACGAGCATCAGCCAGTTTTCTGGTAACACTGCTGTCTCCATCTCTTACTAAATATGCATATTTCACGCCATGCATTTCAACGCTACTTTTAAAACCTTCCACAATAATTTCCGCTTCCATGCCTGTGGGTGGCTTTTCCCAATTTTTAAAACGTGCGTGAATTTGGTATCCCATTTTTATTTTGTGCCCACGTGCACACCTAGCAAAACTTATTCTTGATCCCAAGATAAAGGATTTTCTTCGTTCTTTGTCCGATAATAACACCCTATACAAGATATATTTCTATTGAAAATATTTGTCAAGTAAACAAATACTTTCAACTCCCGAAGAAGCATTATAGTTCCATTTATAGGAAAGTTTACACCATGCTCCATCAGCTATAACAATTATTTTCGGGATACCATCTTTATCCACTTCTCCTAACTCTCTTCCAAGTTTCGCCTCCTTTTTGCCGGCCTCTTCCATACGTTAATTTGCTACTTTATAGATATATGGAGAGAGAGTATTTTGTGTCGCGGCAAATGTTGGAAAACTAATCGAAGGTATATCGCAGAAAGAAAGCAATTCTTCCAATTGGGAATGTCCCGCAACTATCGATAAAGTTCCCAAAACTGCTGCCTTGTTGACATCTAAAGTGTTACAGTTGTCTGTACTTAAAATCTCCTTTTCCTTACAAACGGAACACTCTATGAAAAATTTCGAGTAAAGGCCAACTCTCTGCTCGTTTGTAATTTTCAAATGTTCAGCGCTACACTTAAATAGCGCGTAGTGTTTAAATTTGACAATTCCATTAAAAAAATGAAATACATCAACAATGCGCCTGCCGGACACAATGTATTGTGAATCAACTTCATTTGAATTGTGAAATCTAAAATTGGATTAGTTATTTTTATGTAATTCGGAAAGCTTGTACAGGCTTTAACGCACAGGCCAAGGGCATGTGTATATTCTATGTAGATGCACATTCAGACCTTCGAAGGGTATACTTCGCTTTTATGAATGTATGTCATTGTGACGTTTTTGAATAAAAATAGCAAAAATTTCGTGATCCAACTCAGCCAATATTGATTAGGTATTTTTTTTATGATACATGGTGCATGAATTAGCTAACGCGTGCTTGATTTATGTGTAATACCGAATTAATATACGAGTAAATGCTTTCACCAATGTTCCAAACATACACGAGATGAATCCACAGTGGTCAAGGCATATGCGCGCTCAAGCCTCTACATACTTTTAGAGATACACCCTTTTTTTCCTTATTTTTAGCGATACATTTTTGAAACTTGGTGTATCGTATATAGGGTGTTAATTAAGTACGTAGACAAACTTTAAGGGGTTATTCCTCGATCAATTCTAAGATAAAAAGTTCATACAAACATGGGACCTAATGGGCTTTGTTTTCAAGATATAGGATGTTGAAGTTTAAACAAAAATTTATTTTTGTTGGTGTAATTTTGAACCACTCAATATACCTATATTATGCAGATACCCTTTTTTGCGTCTGTCATTTTCATCAATAAGCACTGGATTATCCACGTCCTGAAAAGAACATCGGGAGATAAATATGACAAATATTCTAATAATGTATTTCTAACATCAGAATCGCAATGACCTGATATCAATACTTATACATTTCATTTCTAAAAGGCTTATATTTTCTAATTCTGCAACATTTTGCGTAGTGGAAGGCTGTTACAGGATTAATTGCTCGAATCGACATCGATCACAAGCACTATCAAAATCGGGGAAAAGTAAAGGGTTTGCCGGCTTTTCCAAAAACACAGATCTTTAATGTGTCGGAGCAGAATACTTTGCTTAAAATACTTCCAGGACGCCACTTGCTTTTCTACAAGAGATAGCTCCGTGATCAAAGCAAGAAACTCACGAAGCTATGAGGAGGTCCCCCAGGTTGCTTCACCCCACCCCAGCATCACTCGCCAAGCTCCACAGACGGCGGATGCAAGCGCAGGGTGGCCCCAAAAATCGAAGTCACTTACCTTCGGAGGCCACTCCCCTAAAAGGTTAATAAAAAAAACTGCAAAAGGCCCCAAATCTTAAGGGCTTACGCGCTCTACCGCATGCTTTGGCCTTACATGAAGATACACTCGCCTTTTGCCGTACTCAGTTGAAGACCCAACAGATTTCAGAAATCAAACCAATAAACTGATTTTGACAATATTGATATTTAATGATTTAAATTCACATAAACAAAGCCACAAGTCGGCCATCAAAAAGGTTACACCCTAACTGAGAATGAAAGGGGTTCCCAAGCAAGAGTTATCTTATTCTATTTACAGAGTAGTCCAAAATAAAATAAAAACAGGAGAGAGGCTCCTGCCCACAACAATAAATTCCAATAATTCAAATCAAACGGGCGTACGCAATGTTTATAGATACCGTACAACAAACAATAATTTTAAAAAACGTCAACACTTTACCCGGCACTGGATAGGCGCAACAGTTAATTGTACAGAGGTTACCTTAGCCCAAGCATGGTGGTGTGTTGAAATCCAGGCCTCGGTGGTGCTTTGGGGTTGGTGGTTACTTCCCGCAGCGTAGAACATGGTTGCCCAAAGGGGTTGAGAGGAGGCAGAAACCCGCGGCCCAAAAGGTGTTGGATGACTCAGAACGAAAGTAACGGTCCGCGGAGGGCGAGGGAAAAATATAAGGAATTACTTGGGCATGATGGAAGGCGTCCGACTTGTATTTGCAATTAGTGCAGAATTTGTCCCTCTCGAAATCCAAACGAGCCGGAACCTAACGGGTGGACACCTTGTCCCAATAAATACGTCGGCCTAAACCTCCCCAAACACTCGCCAACCGGGAGTTACTAATCCAGCCGCCGCGCGCTGACCACAAAATTCACAAGAGCACCTAATGTTTTTACGAGAGGTTCCTCGATTGAAATCACAAATAACTCACAAGTTTATAAAGGCAAGCTCCCTGATCGAAATCACAAGGTTATAATGGAAAGCTCCCCGATTCGCAGCAACAGCCCACGAACCGGGGTCGCGAAAATCACATAGGGTTTGCTCACTCGAGTGCTGGTTACTAATTAATTCAGAAATGTGCGAGAGCTTACTGACGGTCAAGCGGAAAAAAGTTTGGAACCCCGAAATTACCAATCCCACATGCACGGTTAACCAAGGGCTTATCGAAACTTTATTCCCTTTTCCAAAGCTTGGAGCAAAACTCGGACGGCTGATGCAATGTCTGCGTCGACAAAAATTCGGGGGGAAGCCCCGCTTAAGCGATACTGCATATCGGAAAGTTCCACAAGGCTCAAATGTCTTGACCGATAAATAAGATTTCTAAGAAGAAGTCCCAAAGCTAGGACTGCCGGAAGGCGAGATAGAGTTCTGATACAGTGTTCAAACATTACGTGACAATAAGAGATTCATCAAACCTTATTTTCAAAAGCTTAAATACATCGGGCAGTAAGCAAGTTAAAAAGTTGAAATACAAAACGGTCTTATCTCGAACATGGAACAAAGAATGACTTTATAATTACAATTCGGAGAAATATAACCTAAACGGAAATAACTGCAAGAAGCTACGCAGTGCCAAAAAAATGTTTATAAAGAAATTTTACAGGTCACGGGCATCTGAACGCTGGATAAGATGAATTAAAATATAACTAGTACAGGGGGAAATCCAGTAAAAATTCAGGTAAAACGAACGAGGTCGAAATAAAATTAAAGTCCCATTACAAGGCTCTGGACTCTTATTTTGAAATTAAATATACATAAAACGTAATTACAAAAATATTTCAAATAAAAATTTATAATTTATAAATGTAACACTCGCTTTATCTTGGTCAACTTCAAAATCTAGCCCAGCATTTTTATTAGGATCACCAGAGGAATTACCATACTGACTTTCTGATATGCCAGCAGTTATTGTTGACCTTTAAAAAATAAGAACTGCAATATTTACAAATGATGGAATTTAAAGTATTTTCCTAAAATTGATTTATTGTTTATCATAGATTCGGTTATTTTTTAGAAGAGAATTTGCATCCGTATTCCAAGAATGTAAATAGTGACATATAATAATAATAGATCCTTATAATTATTCATAAAATATTACCAAATTTTAATAAAATATAACTTGGAATTGTTGGAAATTTATTTAAATATGCACAATTAATTAAATAAAATAGTACTCATAATTTACTTACCGTTTACTTTTTATTCTGTTCATAATTTTTTTCTTGCTTTTTCGTCGAGTACTCGGTCTTGGATATTTTTTCAGGTCCCGATCACCTCGTGCCATCACTAAAATTTTAATTTGAGAAAACTGAGCTGAATGCTGAATATGCGATCAATATTTAGCGATTTCTCGAAATCGCCCTGTACTCAGAATTGTCTGGGGTAGTAGCGACGCCCCAATGTTGAACATTTATACGGCTAAATTCCCTCGAAAATCGAGCGACAAGCTACCAAAATATTACAAATATGATATCAACATTTGCATTAACATTTATTTCACACAAACATATTGTAAGTTAACATATCCCGGAAGACGGAAACTGGGTTAAATTCTTAAACGTGCATGTAGAAACATCATAACTAGCCCACGAAAAGTGCATACATTTTACAATTTCAAAAATTAATGCCATATTTTTGTAGGGATAAATTCCAAATTTTACGCAGTTTCCGTCTAGATACACTGTTAAGGACTTTATAAACTTTTGCCGCCTCTCTTACATGCTGAGTTCATGCTGTGCGCAGTGGACTCCCGTGCCGGCATCCGATTCCAAAAACACTTACGTTTCATCTGTCAACGTGGCAGCATGCAAACAGGTCCGCTCTACGAAAGCTAATTCTTGTAAATGTTCAAATGTTCAGTGTGTTGTTTATTGCTAATAAAGTAACATATTTCCGGCTTTCAACGAGTGTATTTATTCAGTGAAACCTACAATCCATACAGTCCACAAATTCCAAGGCGAGCAAGGCGATCAGCGGTTTTCCAGATACCGAAATCGATCCCGATTAGTGCTCAAACATTGGTCCTACAGATCCGGATGCAAACCACATTAGGTCATTGCGGGTCCAAAACAGCGACACCATTCGACAATATTGGTCATAGGCAAGTACAAAGCATATTCAGTTTTGTATTGCATCGCATACAATCGGCCGCAAGGAAGCAGCGTCCAATTTCGCAGCAACGCGTGGAAGAAAGAGGGAGCATGCGGTGCCAGTAGCGAGAGGAAGGAAGACAGCAGACGGTAGATACCCAAACGCCGAGTCTCGCGCCAAATTCGTGCAGGTGTGGAGCCAGCGGCCAGCTGCAAGCGAGACGGTAGTAGGAACAGAAAACCGGCAAGGCGGCACACACCAATATCAAATGTAAGCCTGATTTTCCTATGCATAAATTTGGTTTATTTCGTCTGTGTTTGCATGTGTGCATAATTTCAGCTGCGTATTATTGCGTAAACAAATGGTTTATGAATCATATAAACATTTTAATTGCGTGAAATGCCAAGCTATTACGTTTGTTAGCGATATCCCCTGCATTTTCAAATTGCAGAGCCGTTTGCGTTGTTAAAACAGTCTCGCGTTCGTGGCGCATTTTTGGTCTTACGTAGTACACGGCCATCCGCGTCGTGATTCATTCCCGCGTTTGTACCGGGGTCGTTTTTCTGCGTCGTAAGCGACAAGTTTCTCCCGTTATTAGCAAGCGCTGTCTGAGTTATAAACAAATTCGCGCCAGAGGCGTGCGAAAGGGTTTTATCATTAAAGAATATTTCAGATTCTGCAAGTAGTAAGGCTACCGCGCGTAGCATTTTGCCTGAAATATCACTTCACGCCAGGGGCGTACGAAAAGTAAGTTCGATCTGTTAAATTGTTTTTAATCTCAACAATTATGGATTCGCTTGTAAGAGTACGAGGCTCTATCAAGGGCAAGCTTACGCGTTTCTCAAATTACGTGGAATCTTTGCAAAAAATTCATGATGAAGATCAATTCTTATCTAGCGCTCAGATTATTCAATTGCAAGAAAGATTGAATGATACAGCCACCTTGTTATCAGAATATTATGCAGTTCATGAGCAAATTTTAGAAACCAGTAAGGATACAGAATTTGAAATGCAACATCAAGTTGAATTTGAAGATTCTTATTATTTTGCAATCTCACAAGCTAAATATTTGATTAATGAATACAACAAACAGTCTGATGTTGCACCAGATCGTTCTGGATCTCCTAATGGTAGCGTAAGATCAACGCATTCAAATTGCAGTTCACATTGCAATAATCAAGCTGTACGCCTTCCTGCCATTTCGATACCCAAATATTCAGGAAACGTTTCCGAATGGTTAGAGTTTCGTGAGATTTTTATTAGTTTAATTCATGAGAATCAAACGTTAACTAATATTCAAAGGCTGCATTACTTAAAGGCTAGTTTACAGGGTGATGCAAGCCAAATTATAAAAAGTTTAGAGTTTACTGCGGGTAATTATACTCTAGCTTGGGAGGCATTGTGCAATCGATACAATGATCCAAAAATTCTGGTTCATAACCACCTCAAGGCAATTTTTGAACTTGAATCTTGCAGTAAGGAATCTGCAACTAAATTACGTACGATTAGCGATATGTTATTCAAGCATTTTGCAGCAATCAAATCATTAGCTACCGAAAGCGAGCTTCTTGATTTTGTTATAATTTATGTAGTTTCTAAAAAACTGGACCCCACTACATTTCGTGAATGGGAGGTCCTTAGAAACCGGTCAAGTTCTGACCTGCCTAATCTTGATGAGTTCAAGGAATTCTTACAAAATACAGCGAATCTTCTAGAAACTCTGGAAGTAAAAGATAGCAAGCTTGTACCCGAAAAGTCTTCCAAGGTACATTCTAAATCATTTGTGTCAGGTACCCCTTCGTGTCCACTTTGTAAAGGATCTCATTCCTTGTACAAATGCGATAAGTTTGTCAAGATGTCTGTTCTTGACAGAAAGTCAAAGGCAAAAGAGCTCCGCGTATGCTTTAATTGCCTAACTCAGGGTCACCTATCGAGCCTTTGTAGCTCCAAATATACGTGTAGAAAGTGCAAATCAAGGCACAACACACTTCTTCATGAGGATAAGCCTCAGAACGCTTCTTCTAGTCAACCAGGATCTGCGATGTCGGCAGAAACCCCTGTTGAACTAAACCAATCGATTTCGGCATTCTGTTCGAATGCTTTTCAGGTACTCTTACCTACGGCTACCGCTAAACTCATCGCTGATGATGGTACGCCTCATGTTGTGCGAATCCTGCTGGATTCCGGTTCCCAATCGAACTTCATACGTTCAGATTTGTGTAAAAGGTTGAAGCTTCCAACTCGCGAAGTCAACGTTACTGTTTCTGGCTTAAGTAAAGCCACTTCTCAAATCAAGGCTAGGTGTGATATCAAGCTGCAAGCCCCTCACACTTCATACGGCATTGGCCTATCCTGTCTTGTTCTCGATGAGATTACGGGTGTTACCCCAAGTTTTCGCGTCCAGCGAAACAGTTTCAAGGTTCCTGATAACATCAAGTTATCAGATCTGTCCTACGATCAACCGGGCACCATCGACATTCTGATTGGTTCGCCCATTTTCTGGCAGCTCCTTTGTATTGGACAAATTGGTCTAGGCCCAAATCTTCCCATCCTCCAAAAGACTCGTTTTGGTTGGATTGTTTCTGGCCCTACAGGCCCTCCTTCTGCGTACCCTGTACAGTGCAATCTTAGCACGATCGAGGATGCTTCTAACCCCATTGCTAGGTTTTGGCAACTCGAACATTACCCAGAGGAAAAGGTTCGCACGAATGAAGAGAACGCCTGTGAGGCACATTTTCAGCAAAATACGCAACGAGAAGCGAATGGTCGATTCGTTGTCTCTATCCCTTTCAAGAAGCCTGTAGAGGTATTGGGTGATTCATTGCAAATCGCTCAAAAAAGATTCTTATCAGTAGAGAATATTTCAGATTCTGCAAGTAGTAAGGCTACCACGCGTAGCAGCTTGCCTGAAATATCCCAGATTTCAGATTCTGCAAGTAGTAAGGCTACCAATCGTAGCATCTTGCCTGAAATATCCCAGATTTCAGATTCTACAAGTAGTAAGGCTACCAATCGTAGCAGCTTGTCTGAAATTTCCCAGATAGTTGACCCGCTGGGTCTGTCAAGCCTTTGGTGGCACGGTCCCACCTGGCTAAGCGAAAGTGAGGCATCTTGGCCTACTTCCATGTTCAATATTTCAGATTCTACAAGTGGTAAGGCTACCAATCGTAGCAGCTTGTCTGAAATATCCCATATTTCAAATTCTACAAGTAGTAAGGCTACCAAGCGTAGCATCTTGTCTGAAAGATCGCAGATATTTGACCCGCTGGGTCTGTTAAGCCTTTGGTGGCATGGTCCCACCTGGCTAAGCGAAGGCGAGGCATCTTGGCCTGCTTCCAAACATGTTCGTGCTGAGCTTCCAGAATTCAAAAAAGAAGTTCAGAGTCTTCCTGTAACCTCTGTTGAACCATTTCCGTTCAATCAGTATTCAAGCTTTGCTCGCTTACAACGAGTTATAGCTTATTGCTTTCGTTTTCATAACAATGCGCGAGCCCCCAAAGCTGATCGTCTTTCTGGGCCCCTTTCTACAGATGAACTGCAATCATCTATTGTAAGACTTGCCAGGTTTTCCCAACGCGAGTCATTTCCTGACGAACTTAAACTGTTGTCACAGAGCAAGCCTGTGAAACAATCTTCTGCTTTGATATCCCTGAATCCCTTTCTGGATTCCGAGGGACTGCTAAGAGTTGGTGGTAGGCTCCACAACTCTCAATTACCCTTTGACAAGAAGTTTCCTCTAGTGATTTCTGGCAAACATCCATTCGCCAAACTCCTAGTATCGCATGAGCATCTTCGGCTTCTCCATGCCGGACCTCAAATGCTGTTAGCTAGTCTCAGAGAACGATATTGGATCACCTCTGGCAGAAATATCGTCAAGCAAGTGGTTCATCAATGCTTACGGTGTTTTAGATTCTCTCCTAAGTTAACTGAACCCATAATGGGAGACCTGCCAGCCTCTCGTATTCAATCATCGCCCCCATTTCATACGACTGGTATCGATTATGGTGGACCTTTCATGATAAAGGATCGCAAGGGACGTGGTTCTAAACTAGTAAAGTCCTACCTTTGTCTATTCGTTTGTTTTGTCACAAAGGCAGTGCACCTTGAATTGGTCGCTGATCTTTCTACTGAAACCTTCTTAATGGCTTTTCGCCGGTTTGTGGCTCGACGAGGCAAACCGCTCCATGTCTACTCAGACAACGGCACTAACTTTGTAGGCGCTAATTCCGAGTTAATCGAATTAGGCAATTTTCTCGCGGAACAAAACCCTTCTATTTCCGAATCAGTCGCGAACGACGGAGTAGCTTGGCATTTTATACCCGCGCACAGTCCCCACTTTGGCGGACTGTGGGAGGCCGGAATCAAGTCCTCCAAACATCACATACGTCGCGTTATAGGTAACGCTAGTCTAAATTACGATGAATTTTGCACTTTGTTAGCACAGGTGGAAGCGACCTTAAACTCCCGACCCCTGTCCCCTTTGTCCTCTGATCCAAACGACCTTCAGCCTTTGACTCCTGCTCATTTCCTGATTGGTCGTCCGTTGGTGTCACTGCCTGATCCCAACGTAACTGAGATAGTCGAGTCTCGGCTGTCTAAATACCAGAGAATACAACAACTTCACCAGAATGTGTGGAAGAGATGGAGTAAAGAGTACATCTCGGAACTCCAACAGCGCACCAAATGGCGCACGCATCTTTCGGACCTCCAGCCTGGTTCCATGGTCCTCATCAAGGATGACAATCTACCCCCTCTGAAGTGGAGGTTAGGCCGGGTCACCGAGCTGCACCCTGGCCTTGACGGCGTTACGCGTGTGGCGTCAGTGAACACTGTGTCAGGGATCGTGAAGCGATCCTTCGCTAAATTGTGCCCGCTACCTAGTGTTGTGAACTAGTGCGTTAGCGTTCAGCGCAGTTTTCGTAAAGCCTTTTGGCTCCCCATTGTTCGGGTTTTCTTGTACTAGATTAAGATCCATGTACTATTAGGCTTTGTATATATGTGTGTTCATGTTACATGTTTTACTCTAGCTTTTACATGTCAACTCTGTACTGTTTTATTTGAAAGGTTACCCTTTCCAAGGCGGGCGGTATGTTAAGGACTTTATAAACTTTTGCCGCCTCTCTTACATGCTGAGTTCATGCTGTGCGCAGTGGACTCCCGTGCCGGCATCCGATTCCAAAAACACTTACGTTTCATCTGTCAACGTGGCAGCATGCAAACAGGTCCGCTCTACGAAAGCTAATTCTTGTAAATGTTCAAATGTTCAGTGTGTTGTTTATTGCTAATAAAGTAACATATTTCCGGCTTTCAACGAGTGTATTTATTCAGTGAAACCTACAATCCATACAGTCCACAAATTCCAAGGCGAGCAAGGCGATCAGCGGTTTTCCAGATACCGAAATCGATCCCGATTAGTGCTCAAACATACACCTTTCAAGCAACGCTACTAAAAATATCAGAGCTGTCATGAGAAGAGAAACGATGATATTTTGTAATATTTCAGACCGCGAAAATGGGCACTTTTGAGCAGCTTTAAAACAGCCATAAAAATTGGAATATCTCGATACTGAAAAGCCATACGTACTCCGGTCCTGTTTGTATATTTGGGTTCAGTTTAACGCCTATTTCAACCACCTTTCCCAAGGGGAAGGAATTATGAAACACCCTGTATATTTATAGAATGTCTCTGTAATTGGTTGAAATTTGGAAAAACTTGTCAAGATGACACCTTTAAACAAAGCTCCGAAAGCCATCATTTGAACCAGATTGAGGAATGGGGTAAGCATAAGGGCACTTGCGTGTGAGCTGTGGTAAGACCAACTCGTGATGCTGAAACAATTAAAAAAAAAAAAAAGCTGGTATCTTGATGTTTTTACTGTTTCAGTTTTCTATGAAGGCAATCGTACATATACATTCCAATAAAAAAACATACAATAGTCAACAATAATATGTTACAGTATAATATAAAGGTTCCTCAGCCAATTTATTGCAGCAGGGGTCGCATCTACAAAATCATTTGAGCTGCCCTGGAATGCTGTATATGTGCAGTGGGACGTCATATACCTTAATTAGTTATAAATGTTTAAAATGTATGGTAAAGATTCATATAATGCATATGTAATAGTATATTACATAACAAACTGCAAAAGTGGTATATATCGTGCGAGTATATTTGAGAAACAAGGCGAAGCGGAGCAGAGCCAAGTGACTTTAAATAAGAGCGTACGATATACTTTCGAGCGAGTTATGTATGTTATTTTCTAGGACCAGAAAAAAAGACACATTTTTGCAATTTAATGAATGATAGCTTTATTGTGACAAATGACAATGTCAGTAGTTTTTAGGTTAAAATAACATTTAGCCCACTGTATAACCATTGATTAATAACTATTAAAGATATGCAACGCAACGTTAAAATCTGTACTGCATCTCCCTGCTACCCGCGTCCAGCAACTGATTCACAATATCGTGGCGGCGCTAGCGCGAAATATCTTAACTTCCTTACTTTGGCCACGGTGTGATTATCTTTTGTTGAGTTGCACTTTGTGTTATCAGTTAGGCAGTGAACATATATAAACAAATAACAAAGATTACGACGCTAAGCCATTTAGAAATGTAACTTTCAATGCCTTGACCCTATCGTCAACGTTCTTTAAGAATACGGCATCCGTTGCCAACAATACATATGTTAATATTTGTTTCGTAGGTATTTGTATTTTAACGGCGAAATATGGGAAAACTAGATTCACTATCAATTTCCAAAATATTTTATTTTTATTTGGTTTCCCCTGTTCATTTACTTGAGTTCGTATTTTTATTGGAAAAACCCAGGTTAATCGTTCACAATACGAATATTTAGAAAGTAATTTCTCCAATAGTATAAAAACGTCAAAGTTTCAAAAAGAGACAAATGTAAACAAATACGAGAAAAACACATAATATTAATTTATTCGAAACGTTAATTTCCTTAAAGTAGATCATAAACTCGATCAGAGCCGTAACGAGAGTATTAAGCGCTTGTGGCAATTTTATAACTTCATCCAAACATGCAAATAAAATTTAAAAATTTTGAGAAATTTCAAGGTCAAACGTGTTAAAATTGAAAGTAAGCTTTAACTTGATCCGAGTTTGAATGCAAATTGGCAATTTTTAATGGAGCATTATTTTTTTATTTTAATAAAAATTGCAGTAATTTTGCGCCCTCAACGCAGTTGCGCCTGTGGCGGGCGCCACCTTTGCCACGCCCTAGTTACGGCTATAAACTCAATAGGTTTCAATCATACAAATAAGTATATATACATTTCATTTCAAAATTTTCTAAAAATCTTAAATTAAATAAACTCTATTACTACATGTAAATTTAAGACAATATTTTGACTTTTCTATGTTCCTTTTTCATTTTACTAGAAGCTATTCGCATTGAGTCGATACGTTCAGTTTCATTTTTAAGGTTTTTATATATTTTTACCTTAATTAATAAGTTAATAGTGTCCTTCATGTCGTTCTTACAAATTTGTTCACACAATTGTGCGGTTTCTGTAGTTAAATAGTTCGTGATATTTTTATCAACATTTTTGGCACATTTAAAATCAGTGAATGACACATTAAAGAGCGACAATAACTTAGAAATTAAATTTATAAAGCAGTCTGACGGCCTCTTCAAATATTTAATGTTTTCTGCACCATAATCCTTACACAGTAAATAAAATTCATTGCCAGAATACAAATCTTCTTCAGCCTTAACAATTATATTCTGGCATATTTCGCAGTTGTATTTATTTAAAAGCTTAAATGCTAGATAGCCAGCAAGATCAACAGTTAATATACACACAGGTATGACAAACCAATGGCTTAGGCATTGCTAATTAATTAAATCAATGCTTTGAAACACAGAGCACGATCCAACCAAAGCTAGATGTTCACACGACGACTGTTGCCGGTAAACTGAAAAAGTTTCGGTAGAAACGGCGAGACACGCGCCATCTGTAGGTCGCTACATTTCTACAGCACAATCAGCTCCGTAAAGCGGCGTATCTGCTTCTACTCTATTTAATCAATGGTATAACTGTGCATTGTACATTTTTTCATAACAAACACATTCATTATGATAACGACCGGATGAATAATATTGTCACTTTGTGGGACTAGTTGACTGTATGGAAACTACCACTGTCATATGTGGGCATGGGGAAAATGCTTTTCTGTACCAGACTGCATTCGCAAATAATAAGATTATTTCCTAAGCGATATGTTGTGTGTAGCGCTACAGAATTAAAACTCGTATGTGTAACTAAACTACGTTTTTCTACAACCGTAAAAAAAAAGAACATTTATGCATTGCTATTGATATGCAGAGATTGCCCATTTCTAACCTGAGAAAAATAGGTTATATATTTTATGTTACCATTGGTGACTTGAAAAGTTGCATTTTGCACACCTGAGTGCCAAACAGTACCTATTGATATTCTTGTTTGGTGGTAGTAGAACAAATATTGTCTGTATTTCGTGGGCGAAAAAAGGGTTATATTCTCGTGTACAACAAGAAACAATCATTTCACACGCTTAATACAAAAATAACTATTTTGCACTATTCTGTGCAGAACAACTGTAAGTTTCTCTCCTGTATCAGTGCTTACATGTGTAATTAAATTACATTTGTGTTGCTTTATATTCACCAACAGTTCAAGTATACGGCTTTTCTCCTGTATGATTCTTCACATGTCTAACTAAATGACTTTTCCATGCTGTTCTGTATTCACAAACCGAGCAATTGTATGGTTTTTCTCCTGCATGATTCTTCACATGTATAACTAAATCACTTTTCCATGCTGTTCTGTATTCACAAACTAAGCAATTGTATGGTTTTTCTCCTGTATGAGTTCTCATATGAGTAACAAAATTACTTTTCTGTGCTGTTCTGTATTCACAAACCAAACAACGGTGTGGCTTTTCTCCTGTATGAGTTCTCATATGTCTAACTAATTGGTGTTTCCGTGCTGTCTGTATTCACAAACCGAGCAATTGTATGGTTTTTCTCCTGTATGAGTTCTCATATGTGTAACTAAATGAATTTTCCGTGCTGTTCTGTATTCACAAACCGAGCAATTGTATGGTTTTTCTCCTACATGATTCTTCACATGTATAACTAAAGCACTTTTCCATGCTGTTCTGTATCCACAATCCGAGCAATTGTATGGCTTTTCTCCTGCATGATTCTTCATATGTTTTACTAAATCACTTTTCCTTGCTGTTCTGTATTCACAAACCAAACAACGGTGTGGCTTTTCTCCTGTATGGGTTTTCATATGTCTAACTAAATTACTTTTATCTCCTGTTCTGTATTCACAAACTGAGCAATTGTATGGATTTTCTCCTGTATGAGTTTTCATATGTATAACTAAATCACTTTTCCTTGCTGTTCTGTATTCACAAACCAAACAACGGTGTGGCTTTTCTCCTGTATGGGTTTTCATATGTCTAACTAAATTACTTTTATCTCCTGTTCTGTATTCACAAACCGAGCAAGTATATGGCTTCTCTCCTGTATGAGATCTCATATGTGTAATTAAAAAATTTTTACTTGCTGTTTTGTATTCACAAACCGAGCAATTATATGGCTTTTCTCCTGAATGATTCTTCACATGTCTAACTAAACTACTTTTGTGTGCTGTTCTGTATTCACAAATCGAGCAACTATAAGATTTCTCTTCACTACAAGCAACATTTACATTATTTTTGCGAAGTGTTTTGTTTTCATAATTTTCATCCTTTAATTCAATGATTTCAAAACTTTCATTGCTATTCATGTTTTGCGATCTGCACAGTGTAGTTCCTGCAGAAGTAGAATACTGATTTTCCATAGTTCCTTATTTAATGGTGATTATGTTTGTTTGAAGGTTTCTTTTAATAATATATGTGCCAAAGGAAGTTTGATATCTTCACATCTGGAACAAAAGCAGATTGTCATTAAATAATAATAAGAATTGTGCAAGCTGTTCTGCCACTTAACCCTCTATTTAACTTTCTAAATCCAGCGTTACATTGTGTTTCTCATTCATATTATTTAGTTAAAATTCTTAACGTAAATAAAAGAAAACATTAGTTATCTTTATCACTGCGTAGCAGATTCTTGATCCATGAAAACAGAAATGTGTCATTAATTTGAAGTCTCGGGGTATTCCATTATATAATTTTGCAAAGCTATAAACAAATGGCATATACAGATACAATATTTTTGCTTTGTTGAGAACTCTTTAAAATAAATCAAATTGCTATTTATGTTTAAATAACTGTTTTATTCCAGATTTAGGGCTAAGCACGGGTGCCCCCAAGATGTTCCATTAAATTCGTTCCCAAAAGTAGAATATGCAGGTAAGCAGTCTGAATCTAAACTTTTTATATATCATAAATCTAACACTATTGAACTTCTATCTAGATTGTGCTCAACAGGTGTTATCGGAAGAATTCAAATAAAAATAGAAAATTAGTATAAATATGCTGACTTTGTGCATAGTTTTCTACATCAATTAATTGCAATTATGCAGAAGACAACAAGCTAAAATGCCTAAGTGATTTTGCAAAATTTATCTTCAATTTCTAGTTTTTTCAAGGAAACGAGCGATAATAGTATAGGTGCAGGAAAATGGGTGAAAAAGAAAGGCAGGATTAAAAAACGCATTCTGAGAAAATTGATTTTAATAGAAAAGTTAGAGGTTATGAGAAGCCAGCAATAAGGAAGAAAATGTATGCTATGAGACGATGCCGAAAGTAGACGTGCCTTGCGTGTCCGCTTCCTAAATCTTTAATGTAATGGTTAATTGTACATTCTCACCTTAAAACTAACTAATAATTAAGTGAACAAGTTGAACATTTACTTAGTACAATGAATTTAAGGTTACAGTGAAAGTGCAAGTTAGATAAAGTAATCATAATGCTGTCCGGAGCGGATAAGGAGGAAATTCAAGCAACAATCAGTAATACTATCAATGCTCTTTTCAACGATTAGAGGTATGTGGAGACACTAAACAAAACTATTAATGAATCCGTAGAAAGAGCAATAGCTAATACACTGTGAGAATGTAATTCCAAAATTACAGAAGCTGAGCAGAAATTGCAAATAGCAAACTCTGAAACAAATAAATTAAATACAAAGATGGACCATTTGGAACAGTATTCCAGGCGAAACTGTATAAGAAAATTTTGGATTCTTGACCACGACAACGAAAAAACGGATGACTTAATTTTAAACTTATTAAAGAAAATAAATATCAAACACTGCTCGCTAAATTTGTTTGCTGACGACACATTAGTTTGGGTAACTGCGGAAAATACTACTGATGCCGTCAACAAAATAAATACAGATATTGAGATGATATCACAGTGGTTACAAATCAATAAACTAAAATTAAATATTGCCAAAACAAAGTGCATAATTGTATCAAATAAAATTAATAGTGAACATATAACTGTTAAAGTAAAAATAGGCGGTCTAGAAATTGAACAAGTGCCTGAAATTAAATATCTGGGTGTTATTATCGATAATAGACTTACTTTTCGTAGTTATATAAATTTATCATTAAGAAAGTTGCTAAAAAAATTGGATTTTTGGGAAGAATAGCTAGTAAACTAAGTATTAATGCAAGAATTCTAGTCTATAAAACCATTATTGCGCCACACTTTGATTACTGTGCAAGTATCTTCTTTCTCTGTTTTACGATGTTCTAAATATACGAATATTAAGTTAATGCTAAATACATTACAGTGGCTAAGTATCAAACAACCTATTTATTTTAATACAGTGGTTTTGATTTACAAAGCTGTTAATAATTTATTACCAAATTATATGTCGGATCATTTGATACTAAATGCTGACGTTCATCAATATAAAACAAGGAATCGATTTGATTTTAGGCTGCCTAAATTAAATAAAGCGAGTACACAAAATTCTCTGTATTACAAGGGACTAAAAGTCTATAATTCGCTTCCACAAGATGTAAAAACAATGACAAATATTTATAGTTTTAAAAAATATTTAAGCAGCTTTGTGAAACAATACTATTAATGTTAATGTTATTAATGATAAATAAGTTAAGATATAATAATAATGATTCTATGTACTAGTAAATTATACTAAATAAACTCACTTACTTACTAAAACTTAAAGCTTGCAGCTGATTTGAACTACATCGATAGATCACACTGGGTTGGATATCTAACTCCACTTCCCATGGAAATAATATGAAATATCGATCTATTATAGTTAAATTAACTAATTACCCAATTAAACAGCAAATTATAGTGGCACGTAAGTCTTTGAAAAGAACGGAAATTTTTATCGCAGATGACCTCATTAGGATGTGGCTATCGGTGTACAAACGTACAATCACACGATTTGGGTAGCGTAGTGTTTGGACGAGGGACGAAATAATCTTTATAAACAAGAACGAACAAAAAAATGCAGTAAGATCAATAGCTGACCTGGATAATGCTAAATAATATTTGCTGTACAGTTGTGATTAAATTAGTGACTTACCTATGATCTTAGTCACTCAAGTATTTTAAGATCTTATACTTTCTGATTAATACTATCTGGCTCATTAGAATTAAAGATAATTTGTTTGCGAGATTGTTTTGTGATTGTAATTAATTATTACGACGGAAATTTAATATTACTTACTCATTTAGGAAATATTTAAGGTTTATTTTTGCACTTATATCAGTTATATTAATAACGCTAAAATCTTCTTTTGTTTCTCTGTTTTTGTTTTAGCTTATTGAAACATTCTATACCTAAATGTTATGTGTTTACTACCAGAACTGCAGATGATGTAGAGGCAAACTTTCCCAATTGTATGAAGCATCATGGAATAACAATTACGATGTTTTGTCTAGCAGAAACATGTCTTACAAGTGGATTTTTAGATAGTGAAATCTTAGATAATTCCATTTACAGCATATATTGTCGAGGATTATGTTATATTATGATGATTATTTAATTAAATAAATAAATACACCCCCTACGCATATTTTTATTCTTATTTGATATCAAATTTTTACTGATTAAAAGTAAATAATTATAACTGTATCAATGGGTTCATTGAATCTGTGTTTTGCCCTTTTTAGTATTGCACACATCTGCAAGTTAGATAAATTATGGCTAGCTCTTTTTGGTAGGCATGTTCAAAATAAAAATCCCCGTGTTACGCCACTGGGCTGTGAAATTTAGAAGCAGCAAACGCGCTGCGCTGTCAATATTATCTATCAGCAAATCGATTTTACGTGCAGTTTGTTTCTGTGTGATTATATTGAATTCAAAAGCAAATTCATGAACAAATTATCAGGTAGGTAATTCAAATCTCGCGCTTTATTAAGCGTTCCTAGTCGTGTTTTGTTTTAGATCGTTGGCGGCTTCCTTCGCAATTCAGATGCCGTTTTAAGCGTCCTAACATAACCTCAACTTATATTTTCACAATTTCTGGAACTCATGCTCTATTTTGACGTATTGTAATACTGGGATCGGCTTCCTCTCATAGGGCTCGTTCCTCATGGTAAATTTCGTAGCTCTAGCACGCTTATTTGCTTGGCACCACTAACCTGACCTTTCTTAGGCTGCGGCAACTTGCTCGGACAGCTACTCCTGATGCTTGCGACTGAATGCTGGGCCCCCGGGATGCTGCAACTGCTGTGCTGGCCTCGTACACACCGGGCGGAACTGCTGAATCCCTCTCTCAGGCTGAAGCCCGCAACTGGTGCTCGTAAACTGGATCTGGCTGCCGATGTTGTCGGAAAGGGTCACCGGAGAAAATATTTTTTGTGATGGATTTTTACACCCACACTCTCACATTTATTTTATTTGACTAATGGCACAACATACATAATATAAAACAGTATATACAGGTGGTATAACATGTAAAAGAAAAACAAAACATCTATGAATGTATGTAAACATAAAATTAAGTCAAATTGAGATACAAATTCAGTTTCAAGTATTACAGCTCCAGGTCTAATTGTTGGAGCCACTGGATCGCTTCTGGTGTGGCTTCAAGGAAGTCGTTACTGATATCAGGAAATGCTCTCGTTGGACATACGTAGGTGATATGTTGTATTGTTTGGCTGTCCGCACCGCAGTCACATTCAGCGCCCTGGCGTATGCTCCATTTGTGTAGTGCTGCTCCGCATCTGCCATGGCCAGTATGCACCCTATTCAGACGAACCCAGGATTTACGTGGCAGGTTGAACCCACTGGGCACTCTCATATGTGCACTGCGAACTCCTGATCACGCCGGTATAATTCTTTTTAATTTATTTTTATGGTAAACGGTATAAAATTTAAATAAACTAGAGACACAAATTAGTTTGTCATGGAATTAATTTATTTCAATTGTTTCTCCCTTGTTCGTTAACAACAATTGCCTATCTGGCTACATAAAAAACGGATGTTAACTGAATACAATGCAATTACTTATAATCTAATTTTCAACTTAATTTATAAAACTGTACATAACATTACTTTCTAAATTATTGTTTGTTCATGTTTGCAATTTATCTAAGTTCTAGCGCCACTCACGAAGTTTTATTTTAATTGTCTGTTCACTTGTGTCATTACACTGACTTATTTTTATAAACACAAATCTTGTCCATTTCCTGTAGTGTGATTTTCTTGCAGTTTTAATAAAACCTGTCTGAATTTCACCAATCTTCAAATATTACTGCTCCATTTTCTTATAGCCTTATTCGATCTATTATTGTGCTCTTTTTGCACTGTATTGAACATTCTGTCCTTACCTTTATTTAAAAAGTTCATAGAACTGTACTTATTTAATTATATTGACATGTAAATTTATTTAACCTGCATGTAATAAATCCCTTTGGTGATAGATTTGTTGGACTATGATTAGCTTTACTTTGCACCAACCTCTTAATTTATGTTAATTGATATTTCAGTGACTCTAATTTACGAATAAAGCTCTGCCTTATTGCCATTCATTCTAAAGT
Source organism: Agriotes lineatus (assembly GCA_940337035.1). Taxonomy (NCBI): domain Eukaryota; kingdom Metazoa; phylum Arthropoda; class Insecta; order Coleoptera; family Elateridae; genus Agriotes; species Agriotes lineatus. The sequence continues at coordinate 313,360 of CALNHX010000230.1, forward strand.
AGTTTCATTTAATATCGGCAATGCTCTACCGATGTAATTATAAATTAAAATTTCTAATATGACTTCTTGCAGTTGCCTGCTTACCCCAGCTCTGTGCTTTTATTGACTTGCTTTAAATTATTGATTCTGCAAGCAGAGTTGTGTAACGGGCTAAAGACCATTTCAATATAGATGTGATAGGAGCGGAGATATTACAAAAAAGAATAGGTGCGGCGGTGTACACATTGCGACAAGAAAAAAATTAAAATTTTAAGTTGCATTGCAGTTCAAGATGTAAAATATGAAGCTATTTGTATTAGTTTCAAGGTAAACAAAAAGCTGTTATTGCTCTTAAATGTAGACTTTCCTCCAGATGCACCGGTCGACCAGTACTCCCATTGTTAAAATTTTGTTGGACAGCATGCCTTAATAAATAATGTTGAAAATATCTGTATTGTTGGTGATTTCAATCTGCAGAATATCTATAACCCGTATAGACATAGGGAACTACATTTATTTATCAACCTACATAGACTTAAATTAGTAAATAATGTAGAAAATATTAATCGTCAAACATTAGATGTAGTTATTACTTCGGAAAACTTTGATTTTGAGTGGTCAATAAAGAAAAAATCCTTTACTCAGTCCAGATTTGCATCAACCATCGATTAAAATAGAATTTGTTTTACCGGCTGTTAAAGAGAAGACGATAATCACTCAGCAATATTGTAATGACCCTCTTCTTATGGGACAAAATCACCACAATTACAAAAATAGAATAGTTTTAATAAAGAATTCTTGTGTAATCTCAGGGCTTATTCAAATGATGTTTGTAATAATTACTGTGCAAAATAAATGGTTTATTGCCTTTCTTATTTTATTTATCGGAAATTTGTTTTAAAAAATAGCTCCGGCTTGCATGACAAACTCTTTTTCAAAGGGTTAGGTCTTAACACTTGTATTACAATTACATTTAAGTAGAACAGATTAACTTGTATGGCAATTGCTCAAATTCGTATCTGACAGCTTTAATCTTCAAATTGACTGTACACACAGAAATGGTTCGCTCGTACAAAAATAGCGTAATTTGAATGTAAAACACCAAAAAAATGGCAAAATTCACATCAGGTAAATAGAATCCAAATAATTAAGAAGTAATATCCGAATTATCTGGTTTTCTTTCAGTGTCGCAAAGGACGCGCAATGTGCAACTGTTTAATTTCCTCTGAATCTGCTCCAAATTTGCATTTCCAAGGAACGCCACATCGATTATAAAACCCTGGATGAATCTACGTAGCTGGAATCACGTTCAACCCCTCTAGCAATGTTTACTCTTGATAAAACCCACAGTTAGTGGGCCTTCTCCAATTGTTTCTTTGTGAAATTTACCTTGCAAGGGCAGCTTCGTAGGCTGGATCACAAAATCAAACGACGCCACGGCAACTTTAAACTTGATGATGGCTTCCTGCTCCAAATCTCTGGATGTAGGGCTCGATAAAGGTTTGCCCAATACGCAGCACACACAATTCTTGCTGGCCGATGCTTCCAACTATTCGAAAACTTGCCCGAAAAACTGGCCTCAGTGTAGAACGCACCTTGTCAATTCTTGCAGGGCTCCTACCTCTTCACTGGGATATTCTAGCAAGAAAAAACTTCACACAACTACACTCTGCAAATTGGTGAATATTGATAACCACTTTTCGGTTTCAACAGAAAACTTTTTAATATGAAAATTTACATAAAACTGTGAGCACCTCTTGCACACAGCACAAATTTACAAGGCTTGTTTTGACCCCCCTAGCAACTAAGTTTTACAATTGTTTTATGAAATAAGTTTTGATACAAATATTTTACTGCAAACTAACCTGTCTTTTTCTTGAAATTGTCAATCGTCGCACTGTAAACTTTAAATCTTTGCTTTTTCACACTTAGTTTTAAATATACTGTTTCTCACAAACTATTATTAGCACTTCACTATTGTTCTTATCAAGTTTTCGATAGCCCTATCATTGCTCTTTGCAATATTTCTTCCTTGCACTACTTCTAAACCCTCAGCTGTCTTACCGACTGTTGGCGATATAATGCTCATATAATTTTGTAACGCCACAAAACATCTCTGTATCATGCACAATTCACATTATGGTATTGACGTTACCAAATCAAATCTGTCGTTCACATAAATTAAGATGCGTTTGCCATAACCAGCATCAATTGCTGAATAAAACGTTAAACGCAACCCTTTCGATTCTGCTTTATCAAATGCTAACCTTTCTCAATCAGTACTTGTAAACGGATTCCATTCCAAATATTTTTTAGTCACTTCCGGCGTGCCGCAAGGTAGCCATCTTGGCCCCCTGCTGTTTCTTTTATTTATTAATGATATTAATTCTGTATTTCGCTCCTGTAAATTTATTCTATACGCGGACGATCTGAAATTGTACATTTGTGTAAGGGGTAAGGATGATTGTGAACGTCTCCAATCTGATTTAAACGAGTTGTATAATTATTGTCTTCGTAATAAAATCGCTCTTAACCCTGATAAGTGTCAATATATATCTTTTTTCCGAATTCGTTATCCTATTAATTATCAGTATAAGTTAGGTGATTGTACTCTAAAAAAGGTTGATATAATAAAGGATCTCGGCATACTTGTTGACTCTAAACTATCTTTTCACTCTCATTTCGATAGAATCGTAAACAAAGCCTTTCGTATGTTGGGTTTTATCTTTCGAGTTGGTCATGATTTTACTAATGTTAACACTATTATTACTTTATATTTTGCTTATGTCCGCTCGCACCTGGAGTATGCATCACCTATTTGGAATCCGAATTACAAACGTTATATTAACTTAATTGAGAATATTCAAAAAAAAATTTACAAATTCGTGCGATACCGCTTTAATGTTGAACTTCATTTCACTTCCCTTGAGAAAAGAAGAAGATTGAGAGATTCTATGGCTTTCCACAAAATTCTGAACGGTGGTTATGATTCAATCGATTTATTATCACTAATTTCTTTAAATATTCCGTCATATCACATGAGAACGGCTAATTTGTTTTTAGTCCCGCATGCAAGTACAAATTACTTATTTTATTCGCCTATCATTCGAATGATTAGATCTCAGAATATCATTTCCCATGCCGACATTTTCACAAATAATGTAAAAAAGTTTAAAAAAGAACTTTCTATGTTTTAAGATAAAATACTTGTTATATATGTGCATACTTATAGGATTACTATTACTTACATATTTTCATAGAATTTGGTCTAGGGAATACAACTTTAAGTTCTTGAGTATAATTATTTAATAGTTACTTTCGCTGTCATTAATAATTTTGTTTTCGATTTGTTTTGATCATTATAGTTTATTTATAAGGAGACTTTTTTAGGAATACACTGTCAACTGCATTTACTATTATTATAATTTTTACTATATTTATTATTATGTGTATTTCTGTTTGTTCTCTCTTGCAAATAAATAAATAAATAAATAAATAAATAAATAAATAAATATTATAGTTACTGCTAATTGTATCATATGCATTTATTAGTGTAAAATACTGACTTTCTCTTGCAATAAACAAAAACATCATTTCTGTGCCTATTTGAATTATTCTTTCATTTTTATGCCTTAGTTAGACAACCAGAATTGCTGTGGGCATTAAACCATCGCAATATATAATTTAAAAAAATGTAATTTTTTTAATTTAAGTAACGCAATTAAGGATGTTAGTTGCCAACCAGTATTAGATAACAAGGACATTAATCATGCAACTAAAATATTCTATAGTATAAACTACAGTATTTTCAATGTCACTGTTCCAAACTACATAACAGGTACAATAAAAAAAAGTCCCAGTTTTCTTCTTGGTTTCCCCAGGTTTTATAGATCTACATAAAGAGAAAACTCATTATAGAAACTGTAAACATCTATCTGAACATCATTAAGAGATGTATAGAATTTTAAGACGCAGGTTGAAATCATTAAAGCATGCGGAATATAAAAAACACATAAACGCCAACGCAGAGTCTACAAATGATAACATTAATAACTTCTGAACATATATAAAACACAAAAGTAAGGACGGCAGAAGTGGTGATGTGCAGATTGAAATAAATGGTGTGGCAGTTGAGGACAATGACACAGCAGATGCATTCGGTCAATTTTTCCAATCGGGTTTTGGTAATAACTCTTATGACTAGAATACAAGTTCCATGAATGTAACTGGTAATTTAGATATCTTTCATATAGCAACTATCACAAGTGAAGATTTTAACATGGCAATAAGCTGAAACCAAAGGAATCGGCTGGTATGGATCTTATACCTTCTCTGTGAGCATATCATAATAAAGTAATGTGGAGGAAGGCAAAACAGGGTGCAACGAGCACGAAGTGAGGTCAAAGCTAAAGGCAAATCATAAAAAAAAAGGAAAATGGAACAACAATATTGGAAATTTGCTGAATTTACAAACAGTTTATTGATTAGCAAGTATAACAATGAAATGGACTTTTAATTGAATTCAGAAGTGATCAAAAGAGGATGTGCGCGAAAAGAAACATGAGTCAGTGCAATAAGTGAATGAAAAGGCATTTAAAACGGTGCAACGCGAGTGATAATGTAAGACAATGATTACAAAAATCAAAGGACAATTTAGTAAATAAGGTAGAATTGTAAAATTAGTTAGATTTTAAGAATTTATTTGTTAAAAAGGTCAATTGAACAGAGTTGATTTCCTATTTGTATTGATGTGCAATTGTTAATAACAACTAAAAAAAAAATAAAATAATTTTACTGACTGCCCAGTTTTATTCTCCCAGAAAAATCTAATTTTTATATAGTAAATATTAAAATGCAGCTCCGAAACTTTACCAGAGTGTTCACAACATAGCAGTGTTCAAGCACAAGTGTGGGTTTTAAAATCGGCCACTACAAAATATTTCCGATCCACAACGGCTTCCGAGGGACGTTTGCCATCCTATTTTGGCCTACGTTTAACAGCAAGAGGCGGTTTCCGAGGTTCCTGACTTCGTGGCTACATCGGTGGCACACCAGTCCAGCTCCTCCAAGGCCTGCACCACGGTTCCTGCTCGCTGAGAGAAGATCTGGCACATTATCACCTCTCCGAACATCACCTGGAAAAATTGCAAGGTTAGTTGTGAAGCAAAATTGTACATGCACCACCGTAAAACCTACCCGGGAGTGGAATAGCATCGCTGCTTGGCAGATTCACGGCGATTTAATAGCTTCAATAGTTTCAAATTGAGAATTTAGAAGTCCAGAATTGAGGTTAGGATTCCTTAACGTCATTATTTCGAATCAACGAAGTGGAGGTTTTTGGCTAGAAACAAAACACGATCAACCGACGCTATAAGAAAGCGGGAAAATAAAAAACTTACCTATTTAATTTGCTCATTGAGTAGTAATTCATATCACAAACACGAAAACGATCTGCATTTGCTAGATTTTCATAAAGACGTAAAATTATATGACAGATTAGCTCCGTTGTAGCATTTAGGTTGCTTTTGACCTACGCACCATAGGCGTGCGATCAAAATTTTAAATCTAAAATTGTGAACCCAGACCTGAATAAGAGCTCTGTTCTGCCATGAGTTAGCCAACAATAATTCAAGTTGCAAGTAGATTACATTATAAATAGGGGCGTACGATCATTCAGGTCAAGCATATCACTGGACCGCTCATTTAATTATCCCTGAGAACCAAAATTAGTTATCTGATTTGTGACAAACCCAGAATTAAAAATAATATGTATGGTGGCTCTAGATATTTTTATTAATAGAAGCAATTAATTAGTAGTGGGCGGCCATTACAATATCTATATATATATATATATTGCCGTGATATCCCAAAATTTACACCCCCCTTTTTACTCGTTAATTAATTGCTTATTACGCCCTCACACATAAGGGGATGCCTAAATGAAATTTACACCTTACCTGTAATTTTATTTTAGCTCACGACGCATAGCCTTGGGATACCACAAACAGCTCTTATTTGTTTAGTAAATAATCTGCATGTGACTCAATTTGAAATGCAATAATCTCAGGGTTATTGAAATTTACACAAACTCATTGCTTTTCTCTCACGCGGGTTCCTAGGGGTTAATGGTCAAAGGGATGTTTGCTTTAATGTAGTCTTAGTCTCAAATCATTCCTTACAGTTGTATAACAGCATTAAAATCAAAAATTTCGGGCAAGCCACGCCAACACAAATAAAGCGGAAAAAAATTAACCTAGGAACTAATTAACTACAAACTTAAATTTATTCATTTAGCTAACTTAATTATATGTACAAGTCGCCCTAATTACTATACACCTACGGCACACCTTTTGGACCATATCTTGTTGAAAGGCCGCTAACGAGCCCCCTTTCTGTTGCGTTTGGAGCATCCCTGATGAGCACTGCACCTGGTGATCCCGTTATATTCATTTGGAGGAACGCTACCTGCCACGGCATTCCGGCCCTGCTCGTCCCTGGCGTTGATATAGGTATGATTAGCTTTTGTTGAGGTTCCTGGTTTCTTTTTACATGTGGTTCTTGTTATTCCAGGAGAATTCGCCCTTGATTGGACCTGCTCCATGTCGCCGCAATAAGATCCAATGCCCAACGTCCTCATATGGCCTGCCGTTTTCTCGCTTCGTCCAGGTCCTGTGCTGCCTGCTGTGCTGCACACACACACCTCCGCATTGCTCCGCTCATTAAAACCACACTTGTTGCACTAATTCACAGGTGTTCGGCACATCATCCTGCCTGCACTACCTATGCCCATTTACAATTTAGTGTGACCGAATGCTCGTTAAATGGATTGATGTGAGACTATATTTGCATTATTGTGTATTATTTATGATATATTAAATTGTATTTGTTTATGAACACTGACGTTTAAGTTAATGTTATAACCCTTTCACATTGAGTCACATGCCAGCAGTATTTTTATGCATTATTTACATTGAAACATATCGCTTTAACCTAGTACTATTTGCTAACAAAATTAAAATGTTCAACTTTAAAAAGCTGTAATAATTCGTGACCTGTAAATAACACAGCAATATATATATATTGCACTGGCTACCTTTTTTAAGTTGTGCCTTTTAATATGCAAACTTTCAAATATTGAAATGATAGCGCCTGAAACTCTACAGGGTTGGGTTCTGTTATCTAGTTACTTTGTTCTGAAAAAGTGATTTTCAAATATTTTAAAAATCTTACGTCAACCAAATGTCAAAAATAATTTTCAAATCTCAATGACAAATGCCCAATCCTTAGAATGGTACATTAGAACATTAAATATCACAGTAAGTTATTGTCTCTTAATTAATTTCACTTTTTAAAATGTCTTTATTTGCTTTCTAGTTGGTATACTATAAGAAATCACGCACCTTGTATATTTTACGTCCACAATGTTCAAGACTGCAATCTATCCCTATCCTTTAGCCGCAATCGACCCCTCTAAGCAGCTGCCGCCGTATTGTAAAAGAATTCAATAATTTAGCATGATCATTAAATGTTGGATTTATAGATTGTTTTGACGCCTTTCCACATTAAATAATACATTAAACTAAGAAATCTAGCCCATGCTGGAATGCCACACGCACCAGTAATGTAAACAACGCCCGGTGATTCTCCGTTCTTTGTGCTTGAAATTTTATTTGGGTTCAACCGTTGGTTGCTCGATCGTCGTTATATCTGGAGAAAAATTCATTGAATAGAAAATTTGCATCGCAATTCCCGGATTCGTCGTTACAAGCGAGGTCTCTATATCAGTTTTGTTTACATTAGTATATATGGGATTCCAAACAAATGGCCACAATTGAGTCGTTATGTGCGGCATGTCGCTATAAGCGGTGTTGCTATAAATGGTTTTTACTATACTTAATTAAAAAAGGTTGTCAAAAGTACTTATTAATGTTCGTGGAAAAAAATGAGTAGTACAAAATCAAAAAGAAAATCTGCTCCTCATCTTAACAGAAGTGTAACGTTTGCTCACGTACTTAAATTCAAAGGATACATAAAATGTATTCAGAATTTAATCCGTCGCCTTATCAAGCCGTTGCATCTCGACGCCGCATCAAAAGCGATAACCGAAAGAAGCAGCCGATGCGCGAACCATCCGAATGACACGCAGGAGTAATTTCCCCCTACCGTCGGAGTAGGGAGCCCATACGTCAATAGGAAGCCGTACGGCCTATAAAAGGAGCATCTGGTAGCTCTTGAGAAGATTATCACCCGAGGTCCCGTCCGAAATCTTCTCCTGCCTTACCTTGTAATGAATTTATTTTGCGCTGACAGAGCTGACTGTCTAAGCAATGTGAATTCATTTATAGGCGTCCTTACGGAGCTGATAGCGCTTAACTGCCAGCCTGTGAGGACAAACCAGCGAATTCCAGTAACCTAGTGAACCTTCCTGAATCCGACCGTCATTAATTGCAAGCTGAGACCGCAGCCTCTGTGAATTAATTTTACCTGCACCCTGTACAACCTGATCACCGTCAAGCGCAAACCGAAGCCGTGGTACCTGTAAGCCAACTTTCCCGTAATCCGCCGAACGAAATCACCGCTACTGTTTTGTTAATTAAGAGCATAAATTTCAATTACATTTCTGAAGGCCGCGTTTCATCAAACTTATATTTTGTTAGCGTTAAAGCGCTCCGAGTCTTTCTGCCACTGCAGCCGTCTACCGGTAACCGATCTCGAGATAAGGCGCTTACCCGCAAAGTCAGCTTCCTGCATCACGGAGGCCCATATCCAGCTCCAGTGTTCCGCGGTTTCAACAAGGGCCTTCGAGGTCACCGCTGCGTCGAAATTCCGAAGCCGTGGCCGCATCGCCGCACCCAGCTAAACTCCAGAAATACACTTTTAATCCAAGAAATTTGCAGCAGCCATTGTTGTTGACAATCACTTATCACCACTGCCGCAAAGGAACTACCATCGCCTCCAGCAAAAGTGACGTGCGGCAGCTTCGACCGAGCGATTAGGCCTACTCCGCGCCATCGCCTGAAGAATCGACGCGCGTCCTAGTAGAGCATACCCAGCAGGCTGGTGGTACTCTTCTGCAACCTGGGCTGCAGCCCCGCTCAACAAACCGAGTAACCCCTTGTGGACATTATTGTATTTTGTATGATATACATTTTATTCTATTCTTTAATGTACATAGCTAAAAATGTTATATTTATTAGTGATCGGCCGATACCGATATAAATATCGGTGTATCGGCAATATCGGCAAATTTTGCCGATAATCGGTATCGGCGAAATTTTGCCGATATATATCGGCAAATTTAAGATCAACCATTTTATTAATTATTTGTATGTAAAAACTTATTTTTAACATTTTTTATAACTTCTTGTGAACTATTTTGTTCTTTTGGTTTAAAATATGTAGATATTTTTTTTTACTATTATCGCTATTTTCTCCCATCGTATTTTTATTTGAATCCCAAAAGATTATAATACCGCACGACACAATCGTTATCTGAGCAGCAACTGCAGCAGCACTGTGCACTGGCGCAAACAATCAAAGAATACACTTTCTGTAAAACGGGTAATCACCACGACACTGTCGGGGAATTACCGAAATTGGTTCATGTCACGTCCGCATCGATGCGGAGTTGACAATTTTTACTTATATCAACGTATATTAAATAATTACAGACCTTTTAAAAATATTGTGCCGATATCGATATTATATCGGTATCGGCAACTAAAATATCGGTATCGGCCGATTATCGGTATCGGCAAAAAAAATCCGTATCGGCCGATCACTAATATTTATGGTGTTATTATTGATCTATCCCATGTTTGAGCTGAAAGGAACCATTCTTCGACTAGAGTAAATCCGAGGCACAAAGTTTAAGGCCTTTAATTAAATAAATTAAAGCAACTTTAATAAAATAAAGACGAAATATCACAGAAGAATATGAAAACTCAGGGGAAAAGTATTATCCCTGTTTAATAATAGACAGGTAAAAGGATTTCAATCAATATTAATCAATAATATTTGAGAGATAATGAAACTGGGTCTGGAAAGTGGCATTTTTTAAAATAGAGTTTGTCCATAACTAATTAAAATTGTTTTTGACTTTGCTTATGTCCATTTATTTATTTTCATATTAGTGGTGTCTAAAAACGTTTTTAATATAAGCTCAAATTTAATTTATTTTGATATTTGTAAAACTGGATTACACGGGAATGACTAAAAGCTATGAACACGAAATACGAATAAAGTTTTAAACAAAATAAACTAATTTTTAATTTGTGTTAGGACATCAAAATTGCCACTTTCCAGAGATTGACCCAACTACGTATTGGAGCTCATAGAAAGTGATCCTATAATAATTAATAATTTTATTCAGAAGAATTATGTTTTGTTGAAGACGGTACATATTAAAATACTTGTAGTAGCTACAACCAAAAAGTACGAACTATTAGATTCTTGCCAAAAGTTATTTTCTAGTTCCATTTTCCATTTTACCAATTTAAAAATATAATTTAAGCACAAGACTCACAAACACAATGTCAAAACATCAAAATTCGCCAACGAATAAGTCGCTTGTTTTCTCAAAAAGGTGTTAAGCGACTGGCGAACGGATTTTGGTAGTAACGAATCAGCAGCAGGTAGGAAAACAGACCGGCTTAAATGCATTGTAGATGTCTTAACAAACCGGTCGCGGCTACTCGGTTGCAGTCGTCAGTGACTGGCGAATGTGGAGGAAAACGCTGCTTTAATAAACGCAAATGCAGAAGTGATAACATACTTATTATTAATTTAGAATTTAATAAACTGAAGCCGCTAATTCATTTTTATAGCTCACGACATTCGACAGCAAAATTGGTATATAAAAATGAAGTAAAGCTGGTACTGGACATGATGACTTACTTGACGATTCCAGAAAGACACTACAACTGATGGCTGCTACAGCTGTCTTTTGAATTTGTATGCCATTAAGGTTGAAATATAAGACTGTGAGAGTCAAATCGATCTTCCGATGTTAACTGTAACAAATAAACATTAATAAATTAGCAAATTTCAATGTTAGTTACCTACATTATAGATACTTAGTTTACATTTCTTACTTTAAAAGTTACATTAGTTCATGCAAAAAGATAAATTTATAGTGATCTGGAAATAAATAAATAATTTCTGAAATGCAACTATGCATTTTAGGCATTGCTTGGTGAAAATATAAAATATTTAATAGTAATAATAATACGATTGTGATCAAAACATAAACACAATGTTTTCATAATTAGAACTCTTAATACACCGTTAATCTTGTTATAACTATAACATAATAATACATTTTCACTAATAATCCACTAGTAATTCCACTCAGCTTCCTGCATATACTCTGCATACCATACATCGTATCAGTTGGTACACACAAATTGTAAACTGTCAAAAATTTAAATAAAAATCATTGGACACTAGAAGAAGAAGATAGATCTAACCATAAATCTAGAATTACAATACAGACGCAACTTCATCTGCAGATATTATTTAATTCTGTCTGCATTGGAACAAAGATCGCTATAAATTTAGTGAGGCTATACTGCGGACCCCTAAGACTTGATGAAAGCTGAACAAAGCTAATTTCATATACGGAATTAGTTTCCGAATAGTTGCCATTTGGTTTTATATGGTAATTATCAATATGTTCAGTTAAAATGTTAATACTATTTATTTAGAATCGAAGATTGTTTTTTTAAATGTTAAAGGGTTCAAAATTGTTGATAAGTAAAGCTATATTTAAGTGAATGTGAATAAACCACTGACGAGGCGATATCAATATCAACATATTGCATAAGGACAAGTGAATGTGTTATACGAGTTACATAACCGTCAACAACAATGCATAACATCTTTATAAATCCATACTATAGTATTACTACTTTTGAAAGAATAATAAAGTGCATTAAAAAAACCGTTACCAAGTGGCCTTGTGTCAAACAGTAATTTTTGAAAGTCATGTCATAACTTACTTTATGGATTGCGTTGAATTCTGGGTAGAGCGATATAATAATCAAGGGTAATACCACAAGCAGTGGATATATTTTGGACAAATATTTTGTCGTTTCCATGTAAATTATTGCGTTTAAATTTCACGATACAAAATCACATCGAAAATGTGATTTTGTTGAGTGAAATTTGCAATAATTTCTATGGAAATTTGCAATAATTTCTATGGAAATGGCAAAATATTTATAAAATATATATCCACTTCGAGTGGTATTTGGGACGACTATTTAACAATATTAATACATAACGATTAACTTTATTGAAAAATAATCCAACAATTAATATAATTATTCATTCTCAATTAAATTCAGCGGAATACTTCCAAAACACAGCATTTTAAAATTTTTAAAACAAGCCACACAGTTTGTTGGGGTTTAGTGTTACGTAACCTAGCGATATCACTAAGGACAGAACATCGTTGCTAAGCGATACTTCGCAACAAGGCTATTTATTTTTTGAGTACGTACATTGTTTTGTGAATATTTTGCATGGTGCCCAATATTCAGTGATATACTGCTGTTATTGGTTGAAAAAAGCAAATGTCTGCAATGTGATTGGCTTATATGTTATAGTGTTGAATAGTCACTGATATGCAGTCGTAAGACAAAATCTAGTTCAAAGCCCTCTCGATAACCTTTTTTTAATGCACGTTAACAAATAACATTTGAAAGACTTACTAAGTTTAAAATTACTTGCTTGGTAATTTCAGGTGTTAAAAATCGACAAGTTTGTAATTTGAAATATTAGTGCATTGTCAAAATTGTAGTAAATCTTATTCAGAGCAAAAGTGTTATTACATAAGTAAATAATCTTTACTTATGCAAGTATATATATATTCATATATTCACAGCCTAACATAGAAGGCTTAAACATTTTAAAAAAACAAAGGCCGTTATTTGACACACACAAGTCTTTTTTAGTAACACCCGTCAAAATTTGATGGTTACCGTCTATTGGTTTCTGTGTTATTAATTATTTAGTAAAGTAATATGTGTTAAGTTCTGTAATATGGAAAAAGATGAAATTCGTGCAGTAATTAAATATTTATGCAAAAAGAACACCTCTTGAAATCTACCTGTGTTTACATAGCGTGAGTCTGCCCCTTCTTACAGTACGGTCAACAAGTGGTCAAACGAGTAAGCATGGAAAAGATGCACCTCAATGTGGTGGTCGAATATTGGTGACGAATGAATAAAACTCCTGCTTGCAGGGAATTGCTGCGCTTGAGCGTCATTTGGAAAATTGTATTGCTGTTCAGGGTGATTATGTTGAAGGATTAATTTTGATGCAAGCATCTTGTTTGTTTCTTTATATGTTAGGCTGCGAATGCATTGATCATCCCTCGTATATATATTTTGTAGAAACCTAACTCATACAAAATGCACATAAACATTATATTGTTTTAAATAACTATTTAATTATTATACACAAGCAAACAGAGATATAATAAGAGTTTATTTAGCTTCCACGAAAACCATTTAAAAACAGAAAAATGTGTAGTATCAAATCAATAACTAATCAAATTCAGCATAATTTACCAACACAACAAACAAACAAACACTGTAAAAGGTGTGATACTTTTAAAGTGACAATTGTTAAATTTATACCTTAAGCCTGTGACATAAATCTACAGAATCAAGAAAAATATCTTGTCGCTATTCCATGAGATCCTACACTTGCAGTTCTGCCAAGGTCCTGAAAAAAGGAAATTCGTATTACAAATGCTATTCGTTCATTTACTTACTGAAATATTATTAGACATTTACTCATGTACTCTTATGCAGTCTTTCAGCATACCCAACTCAAAGACTTCTTTAAGTTGATTACAAATTAAAATTAATAGAACTGCAACGAAAATGAACCATGAATTATAATGTTTATAGTCTCAAAATTGAGGAATCTACATCAATAAATAACTCGAGTAGATTAGATAGATTAAAGCTGCGCATTTCCGTGGAAATAAAAGCTGTTCGTTAGAACTCATGGATCCATTTGACATGGTGGATCAACGTGGTGGATCAATCCACTCGAGTAGAACGATGTAAATAAATGCATTTTATGCGTGCAGAGAGACCGATCTGACAAAGCATCGCTGCGCAGCACAGACCATGTAAAGGCAACGTTAATATTTATCACTGGCGTTTCCCTAGGTTGCATATGCCGGCAGCCACATTATATTATTATGATTTATGATACATACCAGACACACCGCTTGTGAACGGCAAGTTTTGCGTATTTTAGGTTATATTACAGGTATACTGCAAACGGCGCCAGGAGGTATTAAACCTCTAACGAATAGAAGGTTAGATCACTTCACCGACGATTGGCAAATGGTAAATATATCACGGTGTAATTTTCGCAAATGCCTAATATCAACATCAACACTAAATGCACAAAACAGTAACTAATACTAAATGGCTGACTGATTAATAAAATCATTAACTATAAAAGTATAAAACTACAGAATATGATCAACGATCAGCGGTTCCAAAACTATTCACTAAAATGAACTAGCGTTTTACCCCCGCGTTGCATTTAATGATCCTGTAATTCGTGCGCAATATTTGAATGGTAACTTGTTGCTTTGACATAAATAATGGCGATATTTTAAGGATACTTAGTCTATACAATGAATAATTACATAGAAATAATTGTGACAATAATTAAAATCTCAATTTATTCTCAACATAACTACGTATTTTTCTAGAAACTAAAGTAATACCATTTTAGTATAAATATATATTTTTTTAAATTCCATGCTAACTATTCAATTTCCATTTAAAGTAGTTAATTAGGTAATAAGGTTAATACCAAATAACATGGCTTATCTATGCGTCATTAATTTTGTTAATATTAACAATAATAAATTGGGTATCAGTTTGTAAGTAACTTTAGATTACAATAAATAGTAATCTGAATTACTTCAGTTTCTAGAATCAATTATTATGATCATTTCTTTGAACAAAAATGTAATTGGACAAATTCATAAAGCAAAATGGTAGCTGTTTTATATATATGGTTATGATACACCATACGTTGGTCGTAGATAAAATTAAAATGTATAAAAGAAATTGGGATGTTAGTACAATCCATATTAACCCATTAAAAAAGGTCGATGATGTTTATAAAAGTTTTATGAATAAATTTGAGTTAAACAAATTAGTAATGAAATGATAGCTATTGAACGTTTACAGGTGGTTTGAATATAAAAAGAATATTTAAGAAACGGTAGTATAAGTAATGACAAATGCAAAATTCTGATAAGGATATAATTAAAGTAGGTAGATATCAAATAAGAACAGAATATCGGAGGCTTAAAGCATGGAAATATGGTAGTTAGGAAGTTTGTTACCATTATTAGAAAACAACTTGAAAAACATGTAAAGAAAATCGTTTTGATCTAGTAAAACATATCGAATTTAACCCTCTTTTAATGTAAAACGTCTTGGTTTATTTAAGAAGGGTAATCTAAATCTACGTGGTGTATATAAAAAAATATTAAGAAGCAAGTAAAAGAAGCAAAGAATTTAATTACAGAAGATAATTGGCAAAGTGGTAAAACTTAATGGATACAAGGTTTGTTATTTACTAGTAAATAATTGAAGAATTAATTGGAACAGTTTTGTCGAGAAGAATACATTTGACAAGTAACATAAATAAAAAAGGTGTTAAACCAATCTAACACCCGTATGCATAGTCGTTCGCCAGCGACTCGCCGGAGTTTCGTTATGAATAGTATGTTGGCGGCACTGTACGTCTATGTCAAATTCGAGGTTACCAGGTTAGGTTTTCCGTCAGTTTTGACAGAAACTGACACAAAATCTAACTTGCTAACCACGAATTTGACATAGACGTACAGTGCCGCCAACATACTATTCATAACGAAACTCCGGCGAGTCGCCGGCGAGCCGCTGGCGAACTACTATGCATACGGGTGTGAGTGTTGCTGAGTAGAAAAACCATAGAAGTGTAGGTGAAGCGAGAGGATCCATTCCGGAAGGTAGGAGCAGAGGCAGGAGGAGATCTGGTTTGTTCTGTTGGCTGTTTGCTGTCAAGAATTTTGAGTTTTGGAGTATTGGAGAAAGCTTGACACTGGTTATCGATACGTGAGTGCTGCATTGCATAGAGCTGTTTAGAAGGGATCCATTCCAGAAAGTAGTAAAAGAGACAGGAGCAGATCTGAGATTGTTCTATTAGCTGGTTGCTGTCAGGGATTTTCGGTTTCGTGGTATTGGACGAGGCGTGGCAATGGTGATTTGTTCGTGACAGCTGCATTGCAAGAAGCTGCATAAAAGGGTCGATTACAGTCTTGAACATTTTTGAAGTGGAATATATAAGATGGGTAATTTCTTAAAACATACCATCAACTACAAAGCAAATAAAGACATCATACAACGTGCAATTAATTAAGAAACAATAATTTGCCGTATTATATAAAGTTATAATGTACAATTCTTAGAATTGGGCATTTGTTATTAAAATTTGAGAGTTGCTGTTGACATTCAGTTAACATTGGAAGTGACATTTAATTTGAATGAATAGTTGAAAAATACTTGAAAACCATTTTTCCAGAACAAAGTAACTAGATAATTGAACCCAAACCCCTGAAAGAGTCTCAGGCGTTATCATCTTAATATTTGAAACTTTTGCATATTAAAAGGTACAATTCAATTTTAAAATAGAGTAGTCAGTGCAATATATAAGGTCTGCTCTTTTAAAAAGACGCGCGGGACTCTTTTAAAAATTATTTTCAAGTAAATCGGTAATTCACCGAACAAAATAGCCCGTTGGAGGTTATAAATACAAGTTTCAACCTTTCAAAAATTTTTGTCAATGTTTTACTAAATTAAAAAAAATAATAATTGTATTTAATGCATATTTGTTTTAATTTATGCACTCAACAATACAATAAGGTTTATCAGTTTTGAAACCGCTGATCGTTGATCATATTCTGTAGTTTTATACTTTTATAGTTGCTAATTACTTAGCTGCTTTCGCATTACACATTCGAGTGCTCTGGAGTGCACCAGAGTAAGTTACCTCACGTTCGAATTACAACATAATTTTTGGAGTAACTAACGTTAGTCTTCCTTCCCCTGCCCCCCCCCCCCCTTTTTACGGGAGTTGAATGTTGAAAGTGTTGAAACAGTAGACAAAAGCGTTGCAGGTACAGTGCCACCAAGAACACAAAAACCCCGGGTAGCGGTGGCTGGCGCTCAGTGTTGCCATCTCATATTTTAGGCGATCGGTAGCTTTTTGCGCTAAATTTCGGTAGATCCCCAAACATTTCGGTAGACATAATAAAATGTGTTTTGTAGTTCCTACTTACATTTTTGCAATAGCCAAGTTTCAGTAAACCAGCATTTAAAAATTTACATACATTTATATTTCACTTTCTAATTAAATAAACAAAATTAAGACAAAAAACCCAATTGTTTTATTAGGACCTATGGAAAACTACACTAATTTACTTAAAACACTATTAACCACTAATTCATTTATACAAGCACAATAATATATAATATATAAAAAAAATAAAATGTTTACGTATAGAATATGACTATAAAAATATATAATAGTTTCTATTCTATTGACTTTCGCTACTACTATCTTTGTCGCCGCTTACAGAATACATTTGTTTAGTCATTTTCTGTAAGGATATTCTTATCAACAGCAAAATCGCACCACTTGACCTGCCCTGTAGATCTTTTTGTATTTAATAAACCACTAATTGTTGTTCTTGAAAGCCTATTTCTCGAACAAATTTAAAAAACGAAAAAAATTAATTAAAAAAACAAATTCTTAAAAGTTCTCCAGTATAAAGAGTTGCTGATGTTTTTGTTCGGTTTAAATAGTACACAAGAAAAATTTTACGTATGATTATACGGTGTAGCAAAAATTCGGTAGAAACAAGGGTCGTTTCGGTAGATCGGTAGTTTTAAATGAAATCGGTAGATCTACCGAAATATCGGTAGGGTTGGCAACATTGCGTGGCGCTAGCTCCGTTTGATAATTACACTCCGTAGAAAAATTATAAACATTCGTAGACGCAGGAAATTTAAAATTTTTATTTTAAAAATCATCAGAGTTCTTTTACATATGACAGTGTTTAAGTTACTAAACCACTACATATTAAATACATTTATTGTAACAAAGATAACAGTAAATAGAACACCCAAGAATGCAATACATATTTTTATAATAATAAATTACTGAGATATTATATAAATTAAATATATTAGATTGCCTATTTATCATTATCCTAAAGGCCAGTGCCAGAGCAAAGAAAAGCTGAAGAGAGAAAGAATGCTGACCCAAATATACAAGTAGGTACATATATTCTTCTTATAATCTATAATGGACTTGGTTGTAATCGATTCTCGTTTGCAATGGACCGATTACCAAAGCCCCGACTAAAGAGTCATTTAAATGTAACTTTTGTAAACACCTGCTTCATCATTTTCCTACTCCGTATTTAGGATGAATACAGTGTGTCCAAGATAAGGAGGGCCAGTATGGGGATCTCGGTAATGGTAAGAGATACAAATTTGGTTAAATGGAAAGAAAGTTGCGCAATTAAAGGACTAAAAAAATGACGTTTAGAAATTCTTGATATGATTTTTCGTTTTTGAATTATCTCAAAAAACCGAATTTTTGGATTTTATTTTTTATTTTTTTCTGGCGTTAATATTAAAGTTAGAGCGAAACTGATTAAACTTCTTTATAGCAACTTTTAGTGGACTTAATGATATCGTTATCAATTTTTTTATCCGACGTTTCGTCTTCGAGAAACCATCATCAACTTCATTTTTTTAAATACGGTCCTGGTTTTTTGATGCCAAATTTGCAAAGCCCTTGTTACTCTGAATTCAACAATGTGCCACATATTATGGTTTAATTACGTTTCGAGTTTTTTTCTGATCATTATCAGAAAATTTTTTAGATACGGACCTGCATTTCTCATAATTTTGTAAAAATAAGTTCATACAGTAAGTTAGGCTATTTTACATGCCGTTAAAATATTAAAATGCACATCATAATGTCATAATTCTGATACATTAATTTAATAACCAACCAATAACTATTAACAATAAACAAAAAAGAAATGAACAAAATATAGACAGAAAGAATAACAAAACGAATATCGAAACCATTTAATAGGTATTAAATTTACAGAAGGTATTCAAAAAGGTTGCCATCATTTTCTATGCATAAATAACATCTAACTGTAGAATCTAAAACATTATTCAACAATACTGGCGTTATACTTTGAAAGGCTTCAAGAACCAATCTTCTAAGTTCTTCTTCTATTTCAAAACGTTAAATACCTATTATATTGTTTCAAGGCTCGTTTTCTCATTCTTTCTGCCTATCTTTTGTTCATTTATTTGTTGTTTATTGTTAATAGTTATTGGTTGCTTATTAAATTAATGTATCAGAATTATGACAATATGATGTGCATTTTAATATTTTAACGGCATGTAAAAAGGCCTAACTTACTGTATGAGCTTATTTTTACAAAATTATGAGAAATGCAGGTCCGTATCTTAAAAAAATTCTGATGATAATCAGAAAAAAGCTCGAAACGTAATTAAACCATAATATGTGGCACATTGTTGAGTTCAGAGTAACAAGGGCTTTGCAAATTTGGCATCAAAAAACCAGGACCGTATTTAAAAAAATGAAGTTGATGATGGTTTCTCGAAGATGAAACGTCGAATAAAAAAATTGATAACGTAATCATTAATTCCACTAAAAGTTGCTATAAAGAAGTTTAATCAGTTTCGCTCTAACTTTAATATTAACGCCAGAAAAAAATTAAAAAGAAAATCCAAAAATTCGGTTTTTTTGAGATAATTCAAAAACGAAAAATCATATCAAGGATTTCTAGACGTCATTTTTTTATTCCTTTAATTGCGCAACTTTCTTCCCATTTAACCAAATTTGTATCTCTTACCATTACCGAGATCCCCATACTGGCCCTCCTTATCTTGGACACACTGTATATGTTTCGTCTAGGAACGGAACAGGTTTTTTCGCACCTAATTCTTCGATTTCTTTTATTTTCCTTAAATACCTAGAACGCCAAGATAAATGTCACTCCTTTCCATAAGAAATTTTCGTTTGTCACATTTCTTACAATGAAAGCCTATTTCTTTTAGATGCTTTCTCAAAGTTTCTCGACCGCCAGTATAGTTAACTTTCTCATTCAGTCTGTTTACTAAAAATACATTTAGACTAGCTACTTTATGCTCCACAGTGAACATTTCATGAACTGTTCTTCGCAAGACTCCCAAATCAAAATCGTCGAGAACGATTTTCTTAGAGCCTTCCTTGAGTTTGTTCTTCGCAGATGTTAAAGAAGTAGTGCCTGGAAGAAGTAAGGACTAAAGTATTATCTGCATTATGTTTTTAATGACAATGCTGGGAAATAATATTGTAATTTTTAAGTATTACCTTATGTAAGATCATCATCATCATCATCATCATCATCATCAACATCATCATCATCATCATAGAACAGCATTATGTTGTCTACTCCAATTTTGGACATACGCCTCCTCAAGATTCTTCCACTTTGTCCGGTCTTGTGCTGTTAGTGTTCATTGTAGTCCTGCTCCTATTGGGACATCGTCTTTCCAACGTGCTCTCGGTCTTCTTGTATCACGTTTGCCCGTTCGAGGTCTTCAGATGGTTGCTGTAACATACTCCTTAGAAACTTTCTTTATCAGAAAGGTTCATTTTCCAGTTGCTGCGGCTGCTATTTCTGTAGATTGCTGTACGAGAAAAATCAACGTTTCAGAAGTCTTCTGTTCATCAAAAAAGTTTATGACATTTGCAATAATACTTCTTGTTTCTGAATGCACAAGCTTTCTTGCTTTATAGCTCATTGTAATCCTATGTAAAAAGGAATTTAGTATTACATAAATATATAACTGCAACTTAAGGTAGCATTTTAGAGAGCATTTAATACTTACGATTTGATGTTATATAACCAAGCCGCCCAAAATTAAACGACGAATAGGTAAACAATAACAGAACCAACGAAGAAAAACAATGCTAACTAAAATTAACAAAGAACAACAAAACTAATGAACAACAACACTAAAATAAACTAAAAATTAAACACTTCTATCTGACGCAATAGCAACAATCGCGAAGTGACGTTTATGTTTTTTGTTTGAATGTACCTCTCCGGAAAGCTTGCTTTTTATTGGTTCTCTAGTTCCCCTTACTGGATTTTTAGATTTAGTTCACATATTTTCCGGGGATTTTGTGTGCTTGGTGGTACTGTATATTTTGTTATTTTTATACTTGGTGTATTTTGCTAGTTCGATTTTAATGTAGCACAAATTTGCCAACATCACAGTGGTTGGAAGCAACTAGTAATTAACAAGCGAATTAAGACTTTTATAGCAATAGTGCTATTGCTATTGATATTACCCCTAATGTGAAGCCTATCAGCTGGTTTTATATAACAATATAGTTCTGTACCAATTGGAACGCAAAACAATTTCTAGAATTTTTAAATTTTGACTTCAGATTAGGATAGAAAATAAAAAAGTAGAATAACAAGGTGTGAAGAACCAGCCTTCTACCTTGGAAGGAACAAGGAAAAAATTGCAGATAAATTTAAAAAAAAATCTAAGCAAAGTTTGAAATGCTCTCTAGGAGTTCGTGTAGCAATGCTACGCTTAGCATTTTCAATTGGTAATAAACAATTTGCCCTTGCCCTTGCCAATTTGTTTACACAAATAAACAGATATATTCACCTTATAAAAATGCACACGTAGAACAATGAAGAAAATAGGATTAAATCTTATAATATACAGCCATTCCTAAACACAATAGCATTAACTTAAGAATGTATAATCTACGTGCATTAGCTGGTATCTAGTCGCTTTTACTCATCAAATAATAATGGAATCATTACTATATCTGAAATACATTCTTTAAACAACTTCAAAAAGACGCCGAAATAACAGTCTTTAATATGTGTACCTTAAACTTAATCGAAATCCGCCGTTGGGGTTTGATGCATAAAAACCCGGCTTCACGATTCACGTACGTATATATTTGTCTATGAAACGCATTTCTTTACACTTGTGAAATCTTCACAACTCAGCCTGAAGCGAACACTTATCGCTCAAACTGCACACATGCCCTGTATAAAGTTACCTCAAACTCGATGCTAACCTGTATTAGCCTTTGAATACTCGTATGGAACTTTACTACAAATACTGTGGCAGGGAAGTACCTGCTAATGTCACCTCTCTGGCAGCTGACGTCACGGTACAATCACAATGTCACAAAACTCCTTAGCGGCTTTGCAATTGCAGGGCTCAATGGGGTATTTGCATTGAAATTTATGTAAATAGCGATAAAAATTTCAGAGTATACCAAATATGTACCATTTATTATCAATGTCACCAAACTTCAGTATAAGATAAAAATCAAAGTATTTAAAAAAAATTATTGTAGAAAATATTCTATACAAAAGGCGATAGATAAAGTAACAAAATAAACTTTAACTTTGGCAATGCCTGTATATTAAAAAAACAACAAATATTTTTTATACTAGTATATTACATACCAAGGTGGAAAGTGTTTCATTACTGTCGAGAGATTAAGTAGTTAACCGAGACATGAATGAAACTTTTCACTGTGGTGTGTATACTATTTTACTCACAATCAGTTCTTGTTAGTCTTTATATAATTATGTAAGTTTCAAATACGTAAGTACCTATTATTAACCGATTGTTAGTAAAATATTTAACTTACCTAGATGGAAAGGTAATATTATCTAATAACTTATATTTATACACTTGGTCAGTGTGAAGAGTTACAGTAATAATAACTTAAACATTTATAAAAATATAGTAAGTAATAAAGTTATGTACTTTATTACAAAATAAGTTAAATCCGGATAAACAAAAAAGCAGAAATATTTCGAATATCTAAAGAAGTGATACTAATTTGCTATTGGTTGAAGCCTGGCTCATAGCAGAACCCTGGGTTGTTTCAAATCTGGCGCTTGTTTATGCGACAGGAATGCCAATAACAAATCAAATGACATATCCAACGTCCTTGTAACCAGAGTATGTATCACTATTATAAGGACATAACACTAACAATGTATACTTTTATACCTTGATCAACCAAAGCACAAGATCTATTTACCGCATTATATTAAGTGTCATGTTCTAGTTTTATCTGCTCTGTAGAATATAAAAAATGGTTGAAATACGTGAAATATGAACTTTAGTATCTTTTTTAAATTCATGTAGTTTTATGTACCAAACTAAAAAATATGTACTTTTACATAAAATATGTACCGGCTTCGAGACCTGCAGTGAATTGTGAACTTATTCTGTACAGGGTGGGGTGAGAAAATCTGTTTTGATTGGAAATTTCAACAACTATAGGAGATATGAAAAAATGGATCCCCATCCTCCATCTCTTTTTTCAAAAAATTCTTAATGGTGAAAACCAAAATTGGCTATTGTCTTTTGTTTTCGAGTAATAAACAAACGTTTGCTTTGCTGCCTTTTTATTTTGTGGCTATATCGCCCTTATTTATGAAAATAGAGAAAAGTAATTTTTTTACTTTCTTCAGGAATTATTTTGAGAGTGCAGTGGCATAGTCAATTTTTCAAATCAAATTTCAAATTTTGATTTATATCGTCTAGTTTTATTTTTTTATACAGAACTCAGTTAGTTGTGGCATCATGAGAAAGATGATTTTTCCTCATTCCAGTGATAAACAGGGTGTTTCAAAATTCCTTCCTCAAGTCTTTTCATTCCACATACAAAAATGTATACCTAGAAATTTTGAAGTTTATAACATTGACAGAAGTCAAAAAATTGCAGTTCAACTAATTGTTCTTTGTTTTGTTTGATATGGACATGGACTAGGAACGCGGAGTACCAGGTGTTTTCCGTTGTTGCTGACATACACATAATCTTTAGGCACGAGGGTATGAACGCTAGAGCTGCAGCAAGAGCCTACACTGCACAGATTTCTGGTCGAAGGCATCCAACTCAAAACATTTTTAAATTTGCACAATAGACAGCGAACAACTGGTAGCCCAATTCCAGTAAAAACTGCAGGTAAACCAGGGGAGTTGAAAGGGTAATTTGGGGTAAATCATTGTCAAGTTTCTAGAATATGGACCGAGGATGGATTATATCCTTACCATTACACGAAAGTGCAAGCTGTTCTACCAGAAGATTACCAAAGAAGATTGGAATTTTGTCAGTGGTTAATAAACCAAAATGATCTTGATCCAAGTTTTATTTTATAAATTCTCTGAAGGTACGAGTGTTTCTTTTAGTAGGAATGGATGTGTTAATATTCACACCCATCATTGGGCAGCTGAGAACCCACACGTGTACTATCTTGAAAGGCATCAATGTAGATTTTCAATTAATGTTTGGGCGAGTATTTTGAATAATCGGGTATTAGTACCAATTTTGCTTCCAAACATAATTTGAGGAGACAATTTTTGAAATTCTTAACTGAAGATTTAGGAGAGCAATAGATAATTTACCAATGAATGAATTAACGGCATACACCATTTACATTAAAATGAAAAATTTACTTTTAATATACACAACAACAAATACGTGTTAATAACAAAAGTTTTGTGATAATTAGGAAAAAAAATATATTAAACATTCTGCAAATTGTTCACGTGGTTTTTAAATGAAAAAAAACTCTCAGAAAAAATGTCCAACTCAGTCTGACACTCAATGTAGTTTCTCTGCATTCTGGTAATGGGATTATTTATTCCGTAGTTTGTTTGATGAAAAGGAATACGAAATAGTGGTGGGTTACGTACTCTGACATTGGTATTAAAATCAATCAGATTTAGTAATATAGGAGAATCAATCATTCCATTAACTAATTTAAATAGGAAACATAAGTCTATAGACTTCCTACGTGAGAGAAGAGAAGTCAGGTTTAATTCTTGGCGAAGCTGAGGGTAATTGATTAGAGTTAGGTCATAGCCCTTGCGGTAAGCGTATATTCTTAAGAACTTATTTTGAATACGTTCAATCTTATCAATGTGTATTTGATAATGTGGTGCCCAAATAATTGATCCGTATTCAAGGGAAGGACGTACCAGAGTGCAAAAAAGTGTTCTAAGTATATTTGGTGAGAACTGTCGACTATTCCTTGTTATAAAACCCAGATTTCTTGAAGCCAAGTTGGTAATTTTCTCGATATGTCCACTAAAGCTCAAGTTCTTATCTAGTAAGATTCCAAGATCCCTCACTACGTCAACCTTTCTCAAAACTACATCGTTAAATGAGTATGCTGATAAGTTAGTTTGGCCCCTAGTAAAGCTCATAGAAAAACATTTTGCAACATTGATATCCAATTGATTAACTGAGCACCATTTAAGAAAGCTATTAATGTCCAACTGTAAAAGATGAACATCATCGGAACCATTAATTTCCCGGAAAATCTTTAAGTCGTCAGCAAATAGTAGAAAATTGGAGTTTGTAATGTACCTATCTAAATCATTCACAAAAATATTAAATAGTAATGGTCCACAATGAGACCCTTGCGGTACTCCGGACAGTATCGGGAAGGCTGGCGATAAGAAATTATTAATGCGAACGCATTGGAAGCGATCGGTCAAGAAACTGTGCAGCCACTGAACCAAGTCAGCATTTACCCCCATGTCAAGCATCTTTTTAACTAAAAGACCATGACTAACCCTGTCAAACGCCTTGGAAAAGTCAGTATAAATACTATATCAACCTGAGATCTGTTTTCCAGGGCATTCAACAGGTAATTGGTGTATATTAATAGGTTTGTAGTAGTTGATTTATAGGGACAAAAACCATGTTGCTCCTGAATTATAGTATTTTTTAATTGGGTAGACAAATAATTGGTTATCAATTTATCTAACATTTTAGGAATGGTTGATTGTATACATATGCCTCTATATAGTTGCTAACATCTTCACGATTACCTGACTTAAATATAGGAGTAATGTAACTGTTCTTCCAAAACTGTGGGAATTCTCCAGAATGTAGTGATAAGTTAAAAATAGTCTGAATGGGTTTGGATAAAGTACAACTACAATTTTTTAATAGTAGAGACGGTATTCCATCAGGTCCAGTAGAGATTTTATCTGGTAGCTTGGAAATGGCATCAAATACTTCAGTAACGCTAAAAGAAGGAACCAAGAAATTATCACACACATGCACTGTGTTTTTGTAATCTGGAATCTGCAAATCCAAGTTATCTGCTTTATACACATCAGAAAAAAACTGTGCAAAGAGATTTACAGAATCATGACCTGAATGACCAGTCGCGTTCTTGAAAAACATCTGAACTGGATACCCATAAGATCTTTTCAATTTATCAATATGCTTCCAAAATGAAGCAGGATCGACATAGAGACGATTCTCAATATTTTGCATAAAAGACTTATCGCATTGTAAAGATAATGTTTTACATTGAGAGCGTAAGTTAGCAAATATGACATAGTCCTCATTACTATTACTAAGCTTAAAATTTCTGTGAGCTCTTTTCTTTTTGATGATCAGGCTCTTTAGTTCTCCTGAAAACCAGATTGGAAATGTTGAGGGCTTATAAGATCTAACTGGTACAAACAAATTAATTCCTGAATACAATACATCATAGAATTGTTGAAATTAATATTATTCTTACTTACAACCTGATCCCAATCAATAGCTGCCAAGAAATAATTCAATGAACTGAAATCTGCATTTTTAAAGTCATAATATGTTACCTCACTATTTAAATTATTGGTTTGCGAATTGACAGGAATTTGTATTAAGTAGGCTAGATGGTGATAACTATTTTCAATTAGTCGATCTATGGCATTATCAACCTTAACATCTGGGTCGTGCGAGAAAACGAGATCTAAGTATACATTATGGTTATTGCTTATGTTATTAACCTGATTGAGATTAAGAAACGAAAAACTATCACAAACAATATGGGCGCTTGAGGATTGTGGACAATCGACTCCAATGCCGTGTTGGTATTTTATCCAAGTAGCTTCAGGCAAATTATAGTCGCCTGCTAATATCATATCATATCCCGGATATGCAGTAGCAATATCTTCAACTGATTGGCAGTGTTGATTGTAGATATCTTCCCTGGACTGTGGTGGTATATAAACAGCACCTAGTATATATTTCTGTTTACCTTTCAAAACAAATGAAACAAATAGGTGTTCTACAGAATTATGGTTCGGGGTTATAACACGCGAAGGAATCGAATTTCTAACCGCTATCAGCACTCCACCTCCCCGTTCCTTGTTACTGGTAAGAGCACTGCGATCAAGTCTGTACACAACAAAGTTATCAAAATTTATTTCACTGGTAAGGATATCTGAATTCAGCCAAGTTTCAACCAGAATAATTATATCATAGTCACACACTGATACAGTACTTTTAAGAAGGTCTATTTTAGTTTTAATACCACTAACATTTTGAAAATAACAATTTATGTTGTGTCGTTTTTTGAAACACGAGACGTTGCTTTTACAATTTTAGGTATCCCATTAATGTATTTTAAACGAATATCCTTCTTGCCACCATCTATCTGTTTTTGAAATTCTTCCTTTACTTGCTTAAAGTAATCTTGTTGCATCTTTGTTCTGTCCGCAATGATTTGAAATACTGAACTTTTTAGCTTGAATGAGGATCGAAGTAGTTGTTTGACGACTGAGCTGCTATCTAGAGTGACTTTCATTGGTCTAGGTCTACCTCCAGTAAATTTACCAACGCGCTGTACTTTCACAATATTTTTTTCAGTGAGCTACATTAACCAACTTAGACACCTCACCTACAATGTTGAGATCTGCGGAAATACGTTCTGTAAAACTTTCAGCCGTTGATTCAGTAGCATTATAAATCATTATGTTCTTTTCTCTCCATACACAGTCACTAATTTCACTATAGATGGTTTCACTATCGCACAGCTCATGTTTCGCCGCTTTTAGGTCATCTACTTCCCTCCTCAATGCAGTGACTTCACCTTGCAGATTTTTTATCTGCCTCAGTAGGTAAGGCACACTTTTGAATGCCTCCTTGCACTCAGCACAAAAGAAAAAAGTACCCCGCTTCTGAAGTACTACAGCCCGATATTCCGTAGCAGCTAAAACAGAACAGTTTTTTTCTTTTATATTATTATAGTGAAAAATGGCTCTGCAACTGTCACAGATTATTTTGTCTTCATTTTCAGAAATAAGCAGCTGACAAACATTACAGTTATCCGCCATAACCTCACTTTCAATAAACAATTACAGAATTTTCCTTAATATTATTCCCAAGTTGAAAAGAATACACACCAGGGTATAAAACTTTTTCAAAATGATTATGTAAGCATAACCAGTGATTAACTAGAACAACTTCTTTGAAAGATCACAAAACTTCCAGAGCACATGGATACCAAGGTTATTGTCGATCATCTGCTTGGCTGTTTTGCAATCGTAATGATTGCAGTTAGATGGTGCGCCACCACATTTTGCAGCTAACGTTCAGGAATTATTACACTTAAATTTTCTAATTCGCTATTTATTGTAAAAATTCTGCTGTTCTGTTTGTTATTTTGTTAATTAAATTAATTACTATTTAATTTGATTTAATCGACATACCATACCATGCTTATATCAACAACGCTAAATTGTGGGAAAAGTTTATTATTAAGGCTGTTCTAAAGCAAATACGAAAATCACGGCTCGCTATTCAGAGAGATAAAGCGTGTGTTGTAGGGGCGGGCTCTCGAAACTCCATTCTTTTTCCGCTCCTACAGTGCCGGTGTATCTATTGCGTTTCATTGCTTACAGTGGACCACAGTGAAATACAGCGTGATTCTAGCAAACATACTTCTAGTACATTCATGGTCTACTCGACTAACTCCATAGAATACCCCAAGAAAAGTGCACAATTTGAATTTACGGAATTTCCCAACTGTACGTGAAAACATAGCATGTGCAATGTGTGAGAGAAGTGTTATTCCGTGCTCAACGCGTTTTTAATCTTGGCTTCGCAAAACTACACTTTTCTCAACTTGTACAATATACTATTATTAAAGCTTCGTTACACACGTCAATGAATTATAAATAAACATTATTCTTAGGTCGGTTTTATTTATATACATAATTTATGTGTACATCTTACCTATAACATTATTGTTAAATTAAAGTCATGAAAACTAAATTAAGAATAAGACATGCATTTAGGGAGTGATGAACATTCAATATACAGTGTGTCCCATAAAGTTCTCTACATATGGAAAACTTTTTTAATGATGTATTTATGAAGAAAAATTATTCTTCATGAAAAGTTCTGCATTACCTAAAAACCAAAATGCGCTCATAAAATTCCAAAACTATATGATATTATACAGGATGGATAAAAAAATTATAATGAGGCTAAAGAGTAGGGCACCCTTATTTCTAAAGATAACAGATGTTTTACTTAGAATTGTAATTCAGAATAAAAAGTTATGTATAATTAAAGCGTCTCTGATGTTTGGAAGCGCAATTAAACCAACGAACGGCAATTATAAAGATTTAGTTTTTGTTTGAAACGCAACTGAACGATAAAATACGTAACTAGCGTTTCCGCTAACACCCGTTATTACTACAAAGCAACTTTTTATTTAAGGGTTTCTGAAAGCTAAAAATTTTCTAGTCATTTTACCTCACTGCGGTGCGACAAAGCACTGACTAACTATAAAATCCTAGTTACGGTGGACGTCAACTGTGCATGAATGTATTGTTTACATATCACGAGGCCAATAGTATATTATTATATGAGCGATTATGACAGCCATTATTCACGAAGATGACATTTGAGCCACAAGCCGAAGGCGAGTGACGCAAGTCATCTGAGTGAATAATGGCCATAATCGCGAATATAATACGTTACTTTATCTACTTCTATGAAATACGAGTTTTGTGTTCATATTTCCGAATGATGACACTTGTGACAACTGTCAACTGCAATAGTTATTTAGACCACAAGTGTTAGAAAATAAACACGCTAACACGAGTTGCCTATAAGATTTTTTAAAATTTCATTAAATATTCAAATCCAAGCCTTTTTTGTATACATTTGTATTTGACTTCGTATTAGTCAAGTACGTTGGTCAGTTCTGGTAGCTAAGGAAATGTCTTTTTAAAATTGTTCATTCCTAAATTAAAAGCAAAGTGTCACTTTTTTTCACACACCGAAATTAATTTAAAAAAGACTACTTTTTTAAATGAAATTTTAAAAAAGTCATTTGATAATAAGAATGAATTTTGTGATTGGCTACAAACCGTGAATTATGAATTCATAATTTACTACTGCAAATTATGACTGTTAATTATTATTCAAAAATGTGCTTATAATGTGAATAAAATTTAATAGTAGATAAATAGTAGTTTGTACAACGAGAGTGGATATGATGTCCATATCGCACGAGGATAAAGTTTGAGCACGACGCCGTAGGCGGAGTGCTCAATTATCCGAGGGCGATATGGACATTCCACTCGAGTTGTACAGTGTATTTTTTCTACGACCTATCAATGGAAAAGAATGGAAAATTAAAAGAAAATTTATTCAACGCTAATTAATAAGATATCTTACAACAAAATCACGTTTGCCACAAACAGGGCACAGCAGGGCGTGCCCATTGCAAAACAAACAATTAATGAAAGTTGCCTAGGTAATCACGACTAACGTGGTTTGTGATTGGTGTATTTCATATCCACCCTTGTGTGGATATGAAATCATATACGTTCAGTTAACTACAATTGCCTACATATCCATTCTGTAGATTGTGAAGAAAACAGAATATATACATGCGGGAGTAGAAAAAAAATATTATCGCACACATCTGTCACTTTATTGCACACTTCTGTCAAAACTGTGTATTAAATGTGGTGAGATTTCAATTTAAAATAATCTACACGCCCAGAGTGAACACTAGTTTTTCCTCGGTGTATTAGTAACCCGCGGGTTTTGCTCTTGGGCTTCAAACTTACACCTTGAACAAAATCATGCTTTTCTCTCTCTTGATGTTTAATGTTTTGCAGCAACTACTATTTCCCATTATTTCCTCTATTACCATTTCGTTTACCAGCCTTCTTCGCCAGTGGCGTAACTTCAAATTCTGGGCCCGGGGGCCGTGATCTTCACGGGGCCCCTTAATTGCCAAGTGTAAGTCCTATTCTTGCCAAAGCATTTTTGGTTATCATTTTTTAATTATTTTTTTTTAATTCATAAACAGAAACATCAAAGCAAAATGAACAATAGCGAGTGTTTTTCCCGGACTCATTGAAACTTTATACCGGACGGAGTTTGGACCTGCCGGGGGCCGCTGCCCCCTTTGCCCCCTCGGTAGTTACGCCACTGTTCTTCGCGATGTCTTAGGTCTCGTTTAAAAGTTCTGGGATCATACACTTATGATAAAATTCTATTAATAGCTCTTCCATTTTTTCCAACCAGAACTTGTCATCCCGATAAATCTACAAATACATGATTAATTGAACTAAATTAATAAGAAAACTCGTAAAAATCATTTTAAGTTCAATATTGAGTACATAATTAGTAAAAGGGAGCAGCATAATTTTAAACAAAAACCTTTTCAGTTTCCATGCCACATGGAGTCCATACCACAAAGTAGCATAAATCGCGTTGCGTGATATGTAGCTGAGCCTGTATTTGGAAATAATAGTCTTATGTTCTTTTTAATTTGAAAACCCCATCTTATGTTTGGCAAAATTTAATTTTCTTTTGGAAAACGCCTTCAACGGGAGACAAACTTTTACAAGAGTATGGACATTTTATTTCTAAAATAGCATTGTCCCTAATTAAACCATCAGGTGATGCTCCTAAAAATCCATATGAAGGATCCACAAAAAGCCCAGCAGGATCAACAAAAAGATTGAATTTGGTTCCAAACTCCCGTCGAGCTATAGACTCGTGCGTGTTACCCCAATCTGTTGATGGGTTTCCCGAAAACGTACTATATATAAGTGCCCGGACTGTAGATGCACACGAAGTTGACGCTCTCATTTTGCATATTTTCCTGAAACTCGATGCCGTTAAGCGTTTATAAGGTTCACTTCTCCACAAAGCACTGCTACTTTGGTCGACTGTACTTTTTTGGAGATCACGAATTTCGATGTTTGTTCTATGAAGAGATTCTAACAGCTCTACTTTACGTTGTTCAAAATCGGCCGGCAATTCATCGGACGTTCCCGCTGCTTCTGGACCGTAATCTTTGTCAGTTGTAGCAGTTCTGATCTTCTTTCTGGACTCCTTTGTGTTATGGCCTTGTGCATTATTTGTGGGAATTCATGAGCACCAATGCTGAAGCTCACACTAGCAGCCTGGCAACGCAATTGGTACTATTCTCTCCTAGAAAAATTTATTCTTTTGCCTCCAACAAACTTAGCTACTACAGAATTGTAGCATTCCGCTGAGTTCGTGTCCATATCCAGCAGGAGACTGTCTGCATGGCGTACCAGGCGATTTAGAACCACTTCTATATCTTGCAGCAGTCCACTCGCCCTCATTGTTGCAATCAAATTTCTTTCAGCGTCGATTGCCTCGTTGGCTAAAAATAAATTCAATGTAAATCTCTTAAAAACATACTAAAATTTATAAAATTCTTTCGAATGAATATGTATGTGTATTACTTACCCTTACAAAAATAAGCAGCACACCCAGAGTGTTCTCCAAATATGTGGTGGACTGAATTTAAAATATCTCGACGTAGCATTTTTACTCGTTCTTCGTGTGAGCTATCTTCATTCAAATGATACTTCACAGCAGACTGAACTGCTATTCGGAATCGTTTTACGTTATTTCTTAATTTATCTCGTTCCTCAAAGCTCACAATGCTTCGTTTAGAACTTACAAGCTTTGTAGAAAGCACCTTCAAATGATTGCAGAAATTTCTGAGTAGATGATTTCGACATTCAATTTTTTGAATCACCAAATCTTTGTAAGGACGAGCATCAGCCAGTTTTCTGGTAACACTGCTGTCTCCATCTCTTACTAAATATGCATATTTCACGCCATGCATTTCAACGCTACTTTTAAAACCTTCCACAATAATTTCCGCTTCCATGCCTGTGGATGGCTTTTCCCAATTTTTAAAACGTGTGTGAATTTGGTATCTCATTTTTATTTTGTGCCCGCGTGCACACATAGCAAAACTTATTCTTGATCCCAAGATAAAGGATTTTCTTCGTTCTTTGTCCGATAATAACACCCTATACAAGATATATTTCTATTGAAAATATTTTTCAAGTAAACAAAGTAACGCCAACACAAATAATGTTATATAAAATTACACACATACCACTCCCACAAAACATCTAATATAAAACTGAAGAGGAAAAAATATTGTAAATTAATCTAACAAACAACCTAATAATTACAAACAATGTTTACAAAAGAGGTGAAATCCAATTTTACTTAATTAACCAAGGTTTCTTTCTTTGTATAATAACAACATAACTCTACACCCTTAATTTAAAGGATTTAAATAAGCATTAAAAACAAAGAAAACAATACTAAAGATTAATAATTTTTGTCTACTTTTTAATAGTGTGTGTCCCAAAATCTTTTAAAATGTATCAACAATTATATAAAATGTCTGAAGAAGCTATATATTAAATAGCGAAACGTAACATTTATTTTGACTTTTACTTTTTAAATCACTAGAATATTTTGACACAACTAAAGCGTTTATATAAAAAAAAACCATTAGTGGATGCAGATTTCAAAAACATAATTAGCTGAAAAAATCTTCTAAATTATGGAAAGAAATTTGACAGACAATTGTCAAATTGTTCCTACTCTAAACTAATTAATGAATGATAGCTTCATTGTGACAAATGACAATGTCAGTAGTTTTTAGGTTAAAATAACATTTAGCCCACTGTATAACTGTGCATTGTACATTTTTTCATAACAAACACATTCATTATGATAACGACCGGATGAATAATATTGTCATTTTGTGTGGCTAGTTGACTGTATGGAAACTACCACTTTTATATGTGGGCATGGGGAAAATGCTTTTCTGTACCAGACTGCATTCGCAAATAATAAGATTATTTCCTAAGCGATATGTTGTGT
Source organism: Agriotes lineatus (assembly GCA_940337035.1). Taxonomy (NCBI): domain Eukaryota; kingdom Metazoa; phylum Arthropoda; class Insecta; order Coleoptera; family Elateridae; genus Agriotes; species Agriotes lineatus. The sequence continues at coordinate 347,509 of CALNHX010000230.1, forward strand.
GCAACGCTACACAATTAAAACTCGTATGTGTAACTAAACTACGTTTTTCTACAACCGTAAAAAAAAAAAGATAATATTTATGCATTGCTATTGATATGCAGAGATTGCCCATTTCTAACCTGAGAAAAATAGGTTATATATTTTATGTTACCATTGGTGACTTGAAAAGTTGCATTTTGCACACCTGGGTGCAAAGCAGTATTGATATTCTTGTTTGGTGGTAGTAGAAAAAGTATTGTCTGTCATTCGTGGGCGAAAAAAAGGTTATATTCTCGTGTACAGCAAGAAACAATCATTTTACACGCTTAATACAAAAATAACTATTTTGCACTTTTCTGTGCAGAACAACTGTAAGGTTTTTGTCCTGTATCAGTGCTTACATGTGTAATTAAATTATATTTGTGTTGCTTTATATTCACCAACAGTGCAAGTATACGGCTTTTCTTCCGTATGATTCTTCACATGTCTAACTAAACTATTTTTCTGTGCTGTTCTGTATTCACAAACCGAGCAATTGTATGGTTTTTCTCCTGTATGAGTTCTCATATGTGTAACTAAATGACTTTTCCATGCTGTTCTGTGTTAACAAACCGAGCAATTGTAAGGCTTTTCTCCTGCATGATTCTTCATATGATTTACTAAAACACTTTTCCTTGTCGTTTTGTATTCACAAACCAAACAACGGTGTGGCTTTTCTCCTGTATGGGTTTTCATATGTCTAACTAAATTACTTTTATTTCCTGTTCTGTATTCACAAACCGAGCAAATGTATGGCTTTTCTCCTGTATGAGTTTTCATATGTATAACTAAATGATTTTTCTGTGCTGTTCTGTATTCACAAACCGAGCAATTGTATGGTTTTTCTCCTGCATGATTCTTCACATGTATAACTAAATAACTTTTCCATGCTGTTCTGTATCCACAAACCGAGCAATTGTATGGCTTTTCTCCTGCATGATTCTTCGTATGTTTTACTAAATTACTTTTTATTGCTGTTCTGTATTCACAAACCAAACAACGGTGTGGCTTTTCTCCTGTATGGGTTTTCATATGTTTAACTAAATTACTTTTATCTTCTGTTCTGTATTCACAAACCGAACATTTGTATGGCTTTTCTCCTGTATGAGTTCTCATATGTTTAACTAAACTACTTTTTACTGCTGTTCTGTATTCACAAACGGAGCAATTGAATGGCTTTTCTCCTGTATGAGTTTTCATATGTATTACTAAATCACTTTTCCTTGCTGTTCTGTGTTCACAAATTGAGCAATTGTATGGCTTTTCTCCTGTATGAGTTTTCATATGTATAACTAAATCACTTTTCCTTGTTGTTCTGTGTTCACAAACCCAGCATTTGTATGGCTTTTCTCCTGTATGAGTTTTCATATGTATAACTAAATAACTTTTCCTTGCAGTTCTGTATTCACAAACTGAGCAATTGTATGGCTTTTCTCCTGTATGAGTTCTTATATGTGTAACTAAATGGCGTTTCTGTGCTGTTCTGTATTCACAAACTGAGCATTTGTATGGCTTTTCTCCTGCATGATTCTTCACATGTATAACTAAATCACCTTTCCATGCTGTTCTGTATTCACAAATTGAGCAATTGTATGGCTTCTCTCCTGTATGAGATCTCATATGTGTAATTAAACAATTTTTCCTTGCTGTTTTGTATTCACAAACCGAGCAATTGTATGGTTTTTCTCCTGTATGCGTTCTCATATGTCTAACTAAATGATTTTTCTGTGCTGTTCTGTATCCACAAACCGAGCAAGTATAAGATTTCTCTTCACTACAAGCAACATTTACATTCTTTTTGCAAAGTGTTTTGTTTTCATAATTTTCATCCTTTAATTCAATGATTTCAAAACTTTCATTGCTATTCATGTTTTGCGATCTGCACGGTGTAGTTCCTGCAGAAGTAGAATACTGATTTTCCATAGTTCCTTATTTAATGGTGATTATGTTTGTTTGAAGGTTTCTTTTAATGATATGTATGCCAAGGGAAGTTTGATATCTTCACATCTGGAACAAAAGCAGATTGTCATTAAATAATAATAAGAATTGTGCAAGCTGCTCTGCCACTTAACCCTCTATTTAACTTTCTAAATCCAGCGTTACATTGTGTTTCTCATTCATATTATTTAGTTAAAATTCTTAACGTAAATAAAAGAAAAAATTAGCTATCTTTATCACTGCGTAGCAGATTCTTGATCCATGAAAACAGGAAGGTGTCGTTAATTTGAGGTCTCAGGGTATTCCATTATATCATTTTGCAAAGCTATAAACAAATGGAATATACAGATACAATATTTTTGCTTTGTTGAGAACTCTTTAAAATAAATCAAATTGCTATTTATGTTTAAATAACTGTTTTATTAAAATTAGTATAAATATGCTGACTTTGTGCATAGTTTTCTACATCAATTAATTGCAATTATGCAGAAGACAACGAGTTAAAATACCTAAGTGACTTTTTTTGCAAATTTATCTTCAATTTCAAGTTTTTTTCAAGGAAACAAGCAGTAATAATTTAGGTGCAGGAAAATGGGTGACAAAGAAAGGACAGGTTTAAAAAGGCATTCTGAGAAAATTGATTTTAATAGAAAAGTTAGAGGTTATGGGAAGCAAGCAATAAGAAAGAAAATGTATGCTATGAGACGATGCCGAAAGTAGACGTGCCTTGCGTGTCCGTTTCCTAAATCTTTAATGTAATGGTTAATTGTACATTCTCGCCTTAAAACTAACTAATAGTTAAGTGAACAAGTTGAACATTTACTTAGTACAATGAATTTAAGGTTACAGTCAAAGTGTAAGTTAGATAAAGTAATCATAATGCTGTCTGGAGCGGATAAGGAGGAAATTCAAGCAACAATCAGTAATACTATCAATGCTACTTTCAACGATTCGAGGCATGTGGACACACTAAACAAAACTATTAATGAGCAATAGCTAATACACTGTGAGAATGTAATTCCAAAATTACAGAAGCTGAGCAGAAATTGCAAATAGCAAACTCTGAAACAAATAAATTAAATACAAAGATGGACCATTTGGAACAGTATTCCAGGCGGAACTGTATAAGAAAATTTTGGATTCTTCACATTAGTTTGGGTAACTGCGGAAAATACTACTGATGCCGTCAACAAAATAGATACAGATCTTGAGATGATATCACAGTGGTTACAAATCAAAAAACTAAAATTAAATATTGCCAAAACAAAGTGCATAATTGTATCAAATAAAATTAATAGTGAACATATAACTGCTAAAGTAAAAATAAACGATCTAGAAATAGAACAAGTGCCTGAAATTAAATATCTGGGTGTTATTATAGATAATAGACGTACTTTTCGTAGTTATATAAATTTTATCATTAAGAAAATTGCTAAAAAAATTGGATTTTTGGGAAGAATAGCTAGTAAACTAAGTATTAATGCTAGAATTCTAGTCTATAAAACCATTATTGCGCCACACTTTGATTACTGTGCAAGTATCCTTTCTCTGTTACGAAGCGAATTTGCAAAGGTTGCAAAAACAACAAAACAGAGCGATGCGAAATTATATTTCACCACCTCGTTCTTCAGATCACAATGTAGTACCACTACTCTCCGCCAGGAATCGCACAATTTTTAAAGCTATGTAAAAATTTTCCGCCAGGTGACCTACCAGGCGATATAGTAGCGCCCGATATCAACTCATTCCATTTCTTTGTGCCAAGTGCGTCGCACGTGTTTTTATTTTCTCTCGCGTCAGCTTTTAATATTCCTTGTTAACAACAATCATGGGTAAACACAAGAAATATCAGCGCCGTTCATCATCATCTTCGTCCAGTGATTCCAGCGTATGTTATATAATATACGCAAATTAGAACGGAAGATAGAAAAGCGTCGGCGAAGGAAAAGATCATCCAGATCCAGTACACGGCGGGATCGCCATCAGGGCGAAACGCAAAGCCTTTATTCAAGTACGTATTACACTTTATACGCCTCCATTCGGCGTTTTACATTAGCTTTTCGCAAGCAAATTTTTTGTTTGCGTACGCCACAAGAATGGTCAACACGTGTTTAGCACGGGATTGTCACATTTAGTTATAAAGTTAATCGAAATATAGTCCAGAGTCCATACGAGAGATGGATCAGAGACTAGTTACCAAGCCGGAGTTGCTCGAGAAGTTAACCATGGCTTTTACTACGGGGTTATAGCTCTCAAACCTTGGTCGAGAGTACGTACGAGAGACGTATCAGGCACCTTAACAGGTAGCAGAGCAACCAATAAGAATAAGTCGAGAGTTCATACGAGAGATGAATCGATGACTGTTTTCTGATAACGATTGAGTATTACTATACTTGTAGCAGGTGACCTGTGAACCCACCTTTATAATGTGACATCACGGTTGGCGATAGTTAACTAAGCGGCACATTCTGGGGCGTTTGAAAATAATGATTATCTGCAATGCTAAGTGTTTGCATTCTAAACCCATCAGGGACAGTTGCCACTGCCGCCTAAACATAGTACTTATATTACAGCAGCCACTAACCCCTCGCCCGACCACGATGCGGAGTTCGCTTTGCGGCCCGAACCTGAGGACCTAAGTGCCGCAGAAGTAGATGAGGTACCCTCATACAGCCCAGTCGAAGGGGGTCAGTGCATCGCAGGTACCCCTGCCCAAATTGAAATTCAGGATGTTATGCTGGACGACTCGGTCCTAAAAATCTTGGGGGAAAGCCCCACCCCAGAAGGCAACGTCGGAGCCAGAATCCATAGGGACCTGGCTGCCAGATGGGAAAAGATTTTGAAGACGGGCCTCTCCAAGGAAGTTCGCAGCAACTCGCTGGCGAAGTATCCACCAGCAAGCAACTGCTTAGCCATGCAGGGGCCAAAATTAAACCCAGAGATTGCGGCCTCAATGTCTGAAGGGTCCTTAAAGAGGGACAACCGAATCCTGTCAAACCAAACGCAGCTAGGAGCCAGTATATCGGCAGTGGGACAGGCAATAACCTTATTGTTGTCAGAAAAAGAGGGGGGCAACAGGGACATCCAGGTCATGGAGCTCCTAAGCGATGCAGGCCGGCTTTTAACAGACCTGCACTATCAAGACTCCAATGGGAGAAGAATTTCTATTTCTGCAGGCCTCAATAAGAGCATCAAGGAGGTGATCGATACATCTCCAATTGATAATTTATTATTTGGGGAAAACCTTGGAGATCGGATCAAGACAGCAAAAGCCATTGAGAAGTCGGGTCTGGATCTCAAAGCCGCTCCAAAGATGACTCGCACGGCACCTGCTCATGCAAAAATGGGCAAACAAACGGCCTCTTTAAACTGGAGAGGCCCGCCCCGTCACACGCGCAAACCAGCCAGTCGGGGTGGGCGAAATTATCCCCAGAAGACGACCCCAACTCAGAGGTCGCAGGGAGCCAAGGCACCACACAAATTTCGACGATAAATGTAAGTAATCCGGCAGGAAGACTTAAATTTTTTGTACCAACTTGGAAAGCAATTACAACAGACCCATGCATTCTTAGTTGGATCGAAGGCTACCAAATCCCGTTCTCTAGACAAGTCAGGCAAAAATATCCCCCAGTGGAGCCCACCTGGTCTACAACAGAACGGTTAGAAATGCAAGGGGCTGTACCTACATTCCTTATTAAACTTAGGTGTAATAGCACAATGCCTTCCCTGTAAGGGACAATTCCTTTCAAGAATCTTTCTTGTTCCAAAATCAGATAACGGTAAAAGATTCATTTTAAATTTAAAGATATTAAATACCTTTATCGATATAGATCATTTTAAACTTGAAGACATCCGTACTGCAAGTAAGTTACTAACGCCTAATTGTTATATGGCCTCTATCGATCTGAAAGATGCATACTACCTAGTTCCCGTCGCATTATCGGACAGAAAGTTCTTGAGGTTTATGTTTGGGGACACTTTATTTGAATTTTCATGTCTGCCCTTTGGGTTATGCACAGCGCCATACGTATTCACCAAATTATTGAAACCAGTAATGTCCTACCTTAGATCTCGGGGATTTCTGTCAGTTATTTATCTGGACGACATTCTCTGCATAGGGCAATCTGCCCAAATCTGTCACGATAACGTAAAAGCCACCTTGCACTTGTTGGAATCATTAGGGTTCATAATCAACTACGAAAAAAGCAGGCTTTCTCCAAGCCAAAATTGTAAATATTTAGGTTTTATTTTAAACTCGACCAGAATGTCTCTTGAACTCTCTAGTAAAAAACGACAGCAAATACAAGAAACGGTAAATAAATTTAGCACATTTACAAGTCGCACAATACGGAACTTTGCACAAGTAATTGGGTTACTTGTTTCAGCCTGCCCAGCTATTGCCTACGGCTGGGTGTACACGAAATCTTTTGAAAGGGCAAAGTTCTTAGCACTTCAAAATTCGCATGGCGACTTTGAGGGTATAATGCCCCTTCCAGTGGAACTTCAGGGGGATTTTCAATGGTGGGTGTCCAATATACAATCGTCAATAGGTCCAATTCGAAAATTTAAATTTAGCATAGAAATTTTCTCAGATAGCTCGAGATCTGGTTGGGGAGCTTGTTGCCAAGGACAAAAAACTTTTGGGTTTTGGAATAGCATAGATAAAGGGTTTCACATTAATTACCTAGAATTACTAGCAGCCTTTTTGGGGCTGAAATGCTTTGCCAAGGACCTCTCCAACTGCGAAGTTCTCTTGCGAATTGACAATACAACGGCAATCTCTTACATTAACCGAATGGGGGGTATTCAGTTCCAAAATTTAAATGAACTCTCCAAACAAATCTGGCAATCGTGTGAACAATGCAAAATCTGGCTCTTTGCTTCATACATAAAGTCGGCAGAGAACGTGGAAGCAGATAGAGAATCTCGTCGGCTAGCCCCAGAAACAGAGTGGGAACTGGCCCCTCACGCCTTTCTGAAATAGACCTTTTTGCCTCCAGAGCCAACACAAAATGTGCTAGATATATTTCATGGCAGAAAGACCCAGACGCAATGGCAATAGATGCTTCCACTGTTCCTTGGGATACTTGGAAGTTTTAATGCTTTCCCCCCTCTTCTCTCTCATTTTGAAAACCTTACAACAAATATCTATTGATGAAGCTGAAGGAGTACTCGTAGCCCCTTGGTGGCCTACGCAGCCATGGTACCCCCTCTTTCAGTCACTACTGATTAGCAAACCCATCATGTTCAAGCCAAACTCTGAACTACTTCTTTCTCTCGACAGGATTCAGCACCCACTCGCAGACAAGCTTTCCCTGGTGGCCGGCATGCTATCAGGGAAGCCTTCATCCGCAGGGCGGTCCCCGTTCAGGCCTGTGACATAATGTTGTCTTCATTGTCAAAGTCGACATTGAAACAGTATGACAGCGGACTTAGACTGTGGTGGGAATTTTGCCTGCAGAATGAATTAGATCCGTATGAGGAGTCCATACCTGACATCATCAATTTCTTAACTAGAAAATTTCACGGGGAAGCGGCCTACGGTACCCTTAATTCGATTAGATCGGCCTTGTCACTATTATTGTCAGCAAATGTGGGACAAGACCCCCGTATGAAACGGTTCTTTAAGGGTATATTTAGACTCAAGCCATCACGGCCAAAGTATCACAGCACTTGGGATCCAGCAGGGGTGGTTAATTACCTATCGACATTATACCCCAATGAAAGCATCAGCTTGAAAGACCTAACGCTGAAGTTGACCACACTTCTGGCATTAGTGTCAGCTCACCGGACGCAAACGCTGGCCTTAATTGACATGAAAAATATTCTGTCGCAGACAGACAAAATAACGATCAAGATTCCTGATGCAATTAAAACATCAGGACCTGGCAAATTTCAACCAACTTTATCCTTGCCATACTTCAGGGAGAGGCCAGAAATATGCGCTGCACTTACTCTGGAAATTTTACATAGAGCGCACCCAAGGACTGCGCACCCCAGGTGCTCAACATCTGTTGATAACATATGGGAAGCCACACCGAAGAGCAACATCGACCACGCTTAGTCGGTGGATTAAGCATGTTCTGTCTCGGAGTGGTGTGGATACCACCATATACACTGCACACAGTACTAGACATGCTTCTACTTCGGCAGCTAGACGCCGAGGAGTGGGCCTGGAGGAGATTCGCCGAACGGCAGGCTGGACTGCTACCTCCAACACTTTTGCTATATTTTATAATAAACCCTTGCTATCCAATTCGGATTTTGCCAAGGCAGTATGTGAAATTAGCAAATAAATACAAAATGTTAATAAGTTAAACCTATCAGTATAGAATAAAGCGTTATTGAGTTTACACTTTGCTAATCGCAACTTTACTTTAAACATCTACATTGTGATCTGAAGAACAAGGTGTGAAATATAATTATATAATCAAACAAACTTACCTTAGTGAAGTTCGATTATGATTATATTAACCACCTCGTTCGAATGATCACAACCCACCCATTGAATTGTTTGACCCAATCCTACATGAAGTTGCGATAAATGACTTTAAAAAGGAATGAGTTGATATTTTTACATAGCTTTAAAAATTGTGCGATTCCTGGCGGAGAGTAGTGGTACTACATTGTGATCATTCGAACGAGGTGGTTAATATAATCATAATCGAACTTCACTAAGGTAAGTTTGTTTGATTATATAATAATTTTACGATGTTCTAAATATACGAATATTAAGTTAATGCTAAATACGTTACAGTGGCTAAGTATCAAACAACCTATTTATTTTAATACAGTGGTTTTGATTTACAAAGCTGTTAATAATTTATTACCAAATTATATGTCGGATCATTTGATACTAAATGCTGACGTTCATCAATATAAAACAAGGAATCGATTTGATTTTAGGCTGCCTAAATTAAATAAAGCGAGTACACAAAATTCTCTGTATTACAAGGGACTAAAAGTCTATAATTCGCTTCCACAAGATGTAAAAAAAATGACAAATATTTATAGTTTTAAAAAATATTTAAGCAGCTTTGTGAAACAATACTATTAATGTTAATGTTATTAATAATAAATAAGTTAAGATATAATAATAATGATTCTATGTACTAGTATATTATACTAATAGTATATTATTATACGAGCATATAATGGATGCTATTATTACACGAAGATGGCTTTTAAATAACGAGCGAGCGAGTTCTTTAAGCCATCTGAGTGTACTAATAATAGCTATTATATGCGAGTGAAATACGCTATTTTATTTACAACTACTTTATTTACATTCATTCCAGAAAATTTTTGTATGCGATATCATAAGTTTTCTTCGACTTTTCTGGAGTAAAATTTGTGTAGCTTGTTTGCCGGCTTGGCGTACTTCAGGGGGAATACAGCACTATTGTCGCTATCGTTTTCCATTTTAGGTTTGGGACGAGAGAAGTGTAAATTATTATTTCAAACTGACAGCCTGATAACTGTCAACTCGAAAAAGCAGTTTATGGCCTGTTTGATTATATGCACATAAATCCGTATTAGCGATGTAATTATGGTGGTATCCATGCATTTATGGCGGTATCGATGTAATTATGAAATATAAACAACAGGCATTGTGATTTTAGTTAATAATATATATCATAATTGACAAATAATCGCAAAATAACAACGGTATTGCTTAACAGTTGTACATAAATAAACTTACTTACTTACTAAAACTTAAAGCTTGCAGCTGATTTGAACTACATCGATAGATCACACTGGGTTGGACATCATACTCCACTTCCCATTGGAAATAATATGAAACATCGATCTATTATAGTTAAATTAGCTAATTACCCAATTAAACAGCAAATTATAGTGCACGTAAATCTTTGAAAGGAACGGAATTTTTATCGCAGACTGGTAATTTAGATATCTTTCATATAGCAACTATCACAAGTGAAGATTTTGACATGGCAATAAGCTGAAACCAAAGGAATCGGCTGGTATGGATCTTATACCTCCATATATTTTAAAAGGCTGTGCTGAATGGTTCCAGTTGCCACTGCTTCATTTGTATAATTTAGCAGTTAATTCTGCAACTTTCCCTGAAATTTGGAAAGCATCAGTGGTGACACCATACCATAAAAGTGGTCCCAAATCTAATGTCGGTAATTATCGCCTGATTGCTGAGATCTCGCCTGCTCAAGTATTTGAATATATTATTTATAATAAATTACAATCATGTAAAATACTTGGACAGTCAGCACGGTTTTGTTTCTCAAAAATCAACTATAATCCATGTGTCAGTATTTACTAATTACATTTACGAAGCACTCGAGAAAAAGGAACAAATAAACGTAATCTACACCGATTTTAGAAAAGCGTTTGATAATGATAATGTGTATCATTAAATTCTAATGGAGAAATTGGCTGGTTGTAGACTTTCTCAAAACATGCCACAGTTCTTTGCCTGTTATTTAAAATAGTGTAAATTCATTATTAAATTTAATGGAAATACCTCGGGCAAGTACACTGCGAATTCAGGAGTGCCACCAGTTCCAGCTTAGAACCATTATTATTCTTAATATTCATTAGTGATTTACCCGACGTATTAGATGTTGCTAAATGTCTTTTATTAGTAGATGCAGATGATCAAAAAATGTTTGTTAAAATCCATTCTATTCATGATTGTACACGCTTACAGGGTAATATTATATATACAGGGTGTCTCAAAAAGAATGGGACACCGATTAGCCATAGATTCCCTACGTCATAATAAATCGATTAAACCTAATATACCTTAGTACAAAGTCCCTTCAGTAAGAAGTTATAGGGCCTTGAAGTTCAATTTAAAAATTTTTATTTTTTTGTTAATTTCCATAAATGTAGAGATATGAATTTGAATTTTGGTATACATACTTACTATTATATACTACACTAATAGGAAAAATTTCATAAACTAGACTTGACTGTAAAGGGCACTTTACCTAACTTTCAAAACTTTTTTTAGCTCTAACTTCGTTATCTGTAACATTTTTTAAAATTTTAGGCTATTATCTGAAAGAAAATTAAAATACACAAAAATAATGTACTCTTACTTCATAGGCGTAGGAGCAACCGTTTGCCTAAAAATATCTATCAAAGGTTTTTGGTTGTCACTAACACATGTAATTATCAAGTAGGCATGATCACAAAAACAATGGTCATCTAGTAAAAAACAATGATAAATCAATTAATGACATTAGTGACATAATTTGTTCTCTTATGTTTAAGAAAATGCCGCTACATAACGAATTCTCCAATGCTGATAGTTTCGTTATGTCGCAGTATTTTCGTAAGCACAAAAGACAAAAACCTGATGTCACCAACTTCATTAATTGATTTATTGTTGTTGTTTACTAGATTACAATCATTACCCATTGTTTTTGTGATCATGGCTACTTGATAATTGCACATCGTAATGACAACCAAAAACCTTTGATGGGCATTTTACGGTAAACGGTTGCGTTTATGCTTAAGAACTAAGAATACATTATTTTAGTGCTTTTTAATTATCTTTCAGAAAATAACCTGAAATTTAAAAAAAATTTACATATAACAAAGTTAGAGCTAAAAACAGTTTTGAAAGTTAGGTAAAGTACCCTTTACAGTCAAGTATAGTGTATGAAATTTTTTCTATTAGTGCAGTATATAATAGTAAGTATGTATACCAAAATTCAAATCAATATCTCTACATTTGTGGAAATTAACAAAAAAAAAAAAATAAAAAATTTAACTTCAAGGCCCTATAACTTCTTAATGAAGGGACTTTGTACTAAGGTATATTAGGTTTAATAGATTTATTATGACGTAAGGAATATATGGCTAATCGGTGTCCCATTCTTTTTGAGACACCCTGTATATATATTGCCGTGATATCCTTAAATTTACACCCCCCTTTTTACTCGTTAATTAATTAATTGCTTATTACGCCCTCACACATAAGGGGATGCCTAAATGAAATTTACACGTTACCTGTAATTTTATTTTAGCTCACGACGCATAGCCTTGGGATACCACAAACAGCTCTTATTTGTTTAGTAAATAATTTGCATGTGACTCAATTTGAAATGCAATAATCTCAGGGTTATTGAAATTTACACAAACTCATTGCTTTTCCCTCACGCGGGTTCGTAGGGGTTAATGGTCAAAGAGATGGTTGCTTTAATGTAGTCTTACTCTCAAATCATTCCTTACATTTGTATAACGGCATTAAAATAAAAAATTTCGGGCAATTTCATTCATGCAGCAACAGAATAATTCACGGAACTTTACCAATTACGAAGTACGGTCCTGTGGTCCTTCCACTGCGGCGGCGCCAATCGCAAATCGCAGTTCGCAACTTCCTATGGCATAGCTGTGATCAACAGGTGTGCAACGGATTGGTGATGCTTGCTTTGGGCCTCGGGATAGTTCAGCTGTTAGTTGCTCAGGTAAGCTTATTACAGCCTATTACATTTAACTCGCGTAGAAACAAACACTTTGAAAAAACAACTTATTTATTTGCTTTGTTAATCTCGTCAATTTTCAACAACGTACACACAAGTTAATTCCGTTACAACAGAACAGAAGCCGCCCCTCAAGGGGCGCGAAAAAGCTTATATATCGCCCTTGAAGGGTTGAAAACGCCCCCTTTTGCTCGGCGAATGTTGATTGGGCTGTAAAAATCACCTGACGCAATTTTTGACCGTTGAAAAACAATTGGGGTCAGTTTTGCGTCAAATGACCGTTACAAAACACATGTCTATTTGGCGGGAATTTTGACCAAGACTCGTTACTTTTTACGTGAAATATGGCCGGAAACAGATGCCTATTAGCAAAGATCTGTGCCTATTGTGAAATCTCGCGGGTTTTTTTTTCATGCAAGCCACGCCAACACAAATAAAGCGGGAAAAAATTAACCTAGGAACTAATTAACTACAAACTTAAATCTATTCATTTAGCTAACTCAATTATATGTACAGGTCGGCCTAATTACTATACACCTACGGCACACCTTTTGGACCATATCTTGTTGAAAGGCCGCTAACGAGCCCCCTTTCTGTTGCGTTTGGAGCATCCCTGATGAGCACTGCACCTGGTGATCCCGTTATATTCATTTGGAGGAACGCTAACTAACACCCCTTTGTGAATGCATTTGGATTGCTGACGAGCCATGCACCTGGTGATCATGCTATATTGCTTTGGAGGAACGCTACCTGCCACGGCATTCCGGCCCTGCTCGTCCCTGGCGTTGATATAGGTATGATTAGCTTTTGTTGAGGTTCCTGGTTTCTTTTTACATGTGGTTCTTGTTATTCCAGGAGAATTCGCCCTTGATTGGACCTGCTCCATGTCGCCGCAATGTGATCCAATGTCCAACGTCCTCATATGGCCTGCCGTTTTCTCGCTTCGTCTAGGTCCTGCGCTGCCTGCTGTGCTGCACACACACACAGCTCCGCATTGCTCCGCTCATTAAAACCACACTTGTTGCACTAATTCACAGGTGTTCGGCACATCATCCTGCCTGCACTACCTATGCCCTTTTACAATTTAGTGTGACCGAATGCTCGTTAAATGGATTGATGTGAGACTATATTTGCATTATTGTGTATTATTTATGAAACTGTAACCCTTTGAGCCTTGCTATGAAATATTAAATTGTATTTGTTTATGAACACTGAGGTTTAAGTTAATGTTATAACCCTTTCACATTGAGTCGCATGCCAGCAGTATTTTTATGTATTATTTACATTGAAACATATCACTTTAACCTAGTACTATTTGCTAACAAAATTAAAATGTTCAACTTTAAAAAGCTGTAATAATTCGTGACCTGTAAATAAAACAGCAATATACAGTCTGTTCTATAAAAAAGGCCCCGCCTTCTAGCTACTTTATTATTTATTTTAGACCCAATAAACCTTATATCAAATCAAATGACACATAAAAACCTACATTTTAACACAATCAACAAATTTTTATCTTCAATTGTTTCAGAGTGGTGACGTCACGTGCAATTTTTTTAAATGACACTGTATATATTTTTTGACATTTTCTGGTAGAGGTTTTTTTTCCCTTTTCAACAATATAAATATTTCATGCACTTGCATAAAAAAATTTTCGTGAAAAATTACAAAAACTTTTTCACAGTGGGAGGCAATGATACAAAACTGTAAACAAAAGTGTAACTTAGAAAAACAAAACCAATAGTAGCCAAACGCTTTAACTGTCAGATTTCAGAATAACCTAAAGTGTTTATTGTTTTGTTTTTCTGAGTTACACTTTTGTTTATAGTTTTGTATGGTGGCCTCCCACCGATAAAAAAGTTTTTTAATTTTTCTCGAAAATTTTCTTATGTAATGGCATAAAATATTTATATTGTTTAAAAGAGAAAAAAAACCTCTACCAGAAAATGTAAAAAAATATATACAGTGTCATTTAAAAAAATCGCATGTGACGTCACCACTCTGAAACAATTGAAGATAAATTTTTTTTGATAGTGTTAAAATGTAGGTTTTTATGTGCCATTTGATTTGATATCAGGTATATTGGGTCTAAAATAAATAATAAAGTAGCTAGAAGTCGGGGCCCTTTTAATAGAACAGACGGTATATATTGCACTGGCTACCTTTTTTAAATTTTGCCTTTTAATATGCAAACTTTCAAATATTGAAATGATAGCGCCTGAAACTCTTACAGGGTTGGGTTCAGTTATCTAGTTACTTTGTTCTGAAAAAGTGATTTTCAAATATTTTAAAAATTTCAATCAAAATCATCAGTCACATCTTACGTCAACCAAATGTCAAAAATAATTTTCAAATCTCAATGACAAATGCCCAATCCTTAGAATGGTACATTAGAACATTAAATAACACAGTAATTTATTGTCTCTTAATTAATTTCACTTTTTAAAATGTCTTTATTTGCTTTCTAGTTGGTATACTATAAGAAATCACCCTCCTTGTATATTTTACTTCCACAATGTTCAAGACTGCAACCTATCCCTATCCTTTAGCCGCAATCGACCCTCTAAGCAGCTCCTGCCGTATTGTAAAAGAATTCAATAATTTAGCATGATCATTAAATGTTGGATTTATAGATTGTTTTGACGCCTTTCCACATTAAATAATACATTAAACTAAGATATCTAGCCCATGCTGGAATGCCACACGCACCAGTAATGTAAACAACGCCCGGTGATTCCCCGTTCTTTGTGCCTGAAATTTTATTTGGGTTCAACCGTTGGTTGCTCGATTGTCGTTATATCTGGAGAAAAATTCATTGAATAGCAAATTTGCATCGCAATTCCCGGATTCGTCGTTACAAGCGAGGTCTCTATATCAGTTTTGTTTACATTAGTATATATGGGATTCCAAACAAATGGCCACAATTGAGTCGTTATGTGCGGCATGAATAAGCGGTGTTGCTATAAACGTTTTTACTATACTTAATTAAGCAAGGTTGTCAAAAGTACTTATTAATGTTCGTGGGAAAAATGAGTAGTACAAAATCAAAAAGAAAATCTGCTCCTCATCTTAACAGAAGTGTAACGTTTGCTCACGTACTTAAATTCAAAGGACATATAAAATGTATTCAGAATTTAATCCGTCGCCTTATCAAGCCGTTGCATCTCGACGCCGCATCAAAAGCGATAACCGAAAGAAGCAGCCGATGCGCGAACCATCCAAATGACACGCAGGAGTGATTTCCCCCTACCGTCGGAGTAGGGAGCCCATACGTCGATAGGAAGCCGTACGGCCTATAAAAGGAGCATCTGGTAGCTCCCGAGAAGATTATCACCCGAGGTCCCGTCCGAAATCTTCTCCTGCCTTACCTTGAATTTATTTTGCGCTGACAGAGCTGACTGTCTAAGCAATGTGAATTCATTTATAAGCGTCCTTACGGAGCTGATAGTGTTTAGCTGCCAGCCCGTGAGGACGATCCAGCGAATTCCAGTAACCTAGTGAACCTTCCTGAATCCGACCGTCATTAATTGCAAGCTGAGACCGCAGCCTCTGTGAATTAATTTTACCTGCACCCTGTATAACCTGATCACCGTCAAGCGCAAGCCGAAGCCGTGGTACCTGTAAGCCAACTTTCCCGTAATCCGCCGAACGAAATCACTGCTACTGTTTTGTCCGCAATCGCTCGAAGTGAGAGCATAAATTTCAATTACATTTCTGAAGGCCGCGTTTCAACAAACTTATATTTTGTTAGCGTTAAAGCGCTCCGAGTCTTTCTGCCGCTGCAGCCGTCTACCAGTATCCGATCTCGAGATAAAGCGCTTACCCGCAAAGCCAGCTTCCTGCATCCCGGAGGCCCATATCCAGCTCCAGTGTTCCGCCATTTCAACGAAGGCCTTCGAGGTCACCGCTGCGTCGAAATTCCGAAGCCGCGGCCGGATCGCCAATTCGAGCGGCGCTTGCCGGCAAATTACGTGCTGGGACCCGGACAGGTTTGCAAACTTCCCAGTCGCTCGCAAACCTTTCGCTGCACCCAAGTAAACTCCAGAAATACACTTTTAATCCAAGAAATTTGCAGCAGCCATTGTTGTTGACACTTGCTCGTATGCAGGCCGTTCATGCTGCGTGTGCGCGCGCCTGCTTACGGTCGCGGACGGCCGGCGACGGCCGGCCGGCGGCATCAGCTCTTATAATATAAGATGTACATAGCTAAAAATGTTATATTTAATTCCGAATGTTAACTGGTGTTATTATTGATATATCCCATGTTTTTGAGCTGAAAGGAACCATTCTTCGACTAGAGTAAATCCAAGACACAAAGTTTAACGCCTTCAATTAAATAAATTAAAGCAACTTTAATAAAATAAAGACGAAATATCACAGAAGAATATGAAAACTCAGGAGAAAAGTATTATCCCTGTTTAATAATAGACAGGTAAAAGGATTTCAATCAATATTAATCAATAACATTTGAGAGAGAATAAAACAAAATTTAAAGTTTTTTCGAATTTCAGGTTATCACTTTAACTGGGTCTGGAAAGTGGCATTTTTTAAAACAGAGTTTGTCCATAATTAATAAAAATTGTTTTTGACTTTGTTTATGTCCATTTATTTATTTTCATGTTAGTGGTGTCTAAAATAGTTATTTATGCATCAAGGACGAAAAATTGGCTGTTTATGGACGATGCCTGCAATCAGGCAAGGCCATAAAAAGCAGTTTTCGTCCGAGGTGCATATTAAATTTTTCCGTCGTCCATCATAATTTGAAAAAAAAAAAGTGAAGTCCGAATTATAAAGTTGTTGAGGACAAAAAGCGTTTACGGACGAAAAGTGTTTGCGGACGAAAAGTGCTTACGGACGAAAAGCGTTTGCGGCTGTAAAGTGCGGCCGTAAAGTGTTTGCGGACGAAAAGCATTCGCGGAGGAAAAGCATTTGCGGACGAAAAGTGTTTGCGGACGAAAAATTAATGGTGTCCAAAAAAGTGGCATTTTTGGTACGCAAATGCGTCCGTAAAATCACATTTTATAGGGAAGTCGACGGAAAACGTTTTTAATATAAGCTCAAATTTAATTTATTTTGATATTTGTAAAACTGGATTACACGGCAATGACTGAAAGCTATGAATATGAAATACAAATAAAGTTTTAAACAAAATAAACTAATTTTTTACGTTTTATAAGGTTTAGAAATGTAAGTACCACGAACAAATACAAAACTGCAAATTAGTACTTGTTTTTGGAATGAAAACTAAAATAATAATAAAACATATTTAGAATACAGTAATTTTTTTAATAGCTTAAAAGCTCACGTAATACTCTAATAATGTACCTGGGTTATAGTAGGGACATGTCACGGAAATGGTAAATTAACCTGCAATTTTTTTTAAATATAATTATATATATATATATATGCAGCTTACTGTATCACAGGGCAGTGTTAAACACTCCCAAACAGGAAGGAAAAAATTTTCACGGGTAGCATATGACGAAGTAAACAATTCTCTTCTGGCAGCTGATTACTCATTATTTAACCAAGCAGATGACACTGAATCGAAATGGAAGGAACTGGAAAAAATTTTAACAGATGTTATTGATAAACATGTACCCATTTACAAACCTAAAAGTAAAAAAAGAATTGCAAAACCATGGATAAGTCAGGAAATAATAGAAACTATATCTGATAAAAAAAAACTATGGATTATGTATCGCAGAGATAGAAGTGAAGCTAATTACTTAAGATATAGCACAAAAAACAAGGAATTAACCAGACAAATAAGACTGGCTAGAAAGCAGTACGAGAAAAAAATTGCTGAAGGAGGGGAAAAGAAATTTTATAGTTACGTACGAAGACAAATTTCATCAAAAGTTTCTGTACCTCATCAGCTTCGAAATGAACATGGTGAAATTGTTAGTGATGAGAAGAACCTAGCCAACGAGTTTGCCAGACAATTCCAAAAAGCTGTTACAATTGAACCACAGGGTCTCATGCCTCAGATACACTCCCTCCCACGAGTACAGGAATCTCTAACTACCATAGAATTTCTTCCAGAAGAAATTGTAAAAATACTATGCAGTCTTAGTGAAGATTCTTCTCCAGGTCCAGACCAGCTTCACCCAAGCTTCCTAAAAAAATGTGCAGTAACGCTAACACCCTTCGTTGTTGAACTTATGGAAAGCTCATTTGCAACAGGAATCCTTCCCTTGTCCTGGAAAGTAGCCCACGTTACCCCTATATACAAAAAGGGCGATAAGTTCTTAGCAGTGAACTACAGACCAATTAGCTTAACCGCTGTTTTGTGTAAGTGCATGGAGCGGGTAATTGCTGACAGACTAATCGAATTCCTAATATCTAACAAGGTTATAATAGATGAACAACATGGATTTATTCCCGGAAGGTCAGTCACTACAAATTTGATATATTGTCTAGATAAATGGACCAAATTGCATGATCAGAATATTGGATATCGTTTATCTAGATTTTGAAAAGGCATTTGACAGAGTACCCTTCAGAAGACTCCTGTATAAGCTTGAACATCTTGGAATCCGGGGCCAAACGCTGAAGTGGATTCAATCGTTTCTGATCGATAGAACCTTTAAAGTCAGAGTTGGCAATTCTTTATCTGACAGCCACGAAGTTCAGAGTGGTGTCCCCCAGGGCTCTGTTCTTGGACCGATTCTTTTTACAATATACATAACGGATCTCAAACAATGCATCCACTCACATTCCAGTTTCTTTGCAGACGACACTAAGTTTTTTGGAAACCCTACTCTTGGGAATACTTTACAAGAAGATCTGGACCGTATTTATCTGTGGACGCAAATATGGCTGATAACCCTAAACACAGAAAAGTGCTCAGTGATTCATATTGGGAAGTCAAACCCAAAAATCGTGTACATGTTTAACAACAATGAAATCAAATCCGTTGACAAGCAGAAAGACCTTGGAATATATGTCACGCACAACTTAAAATGGGAATGTCACATTGCAAGTATAGTGAAAAGGGCAAATACATTGCTTTACCTAATTACAAAATCTTTTTCTGAACTAACTCCTATGTTGCTATTGAAACTGTACAAATCCTACATTCGACCGATTTTGGAGTACGGAGTCCAAATTTGGTCACCATATTTCCAAAAAGACATAGATTTACTGGAAAAAGTGCAAAGACGTGCGACAAAACTACCAAGTGCTCTTAAATATTTATCATACGAGCAAAGACTTAAGCATCTTAAACTACCAACACTTAGTGCTCGAAGGATGCGTGGAGATTTAATAGAAACCTTTAAAATACTTGGAAGTGATCACTATACATGTAAAAACCAACTTCAGTCAGTTTATGTGCGTAGTCAAAACAGTCAATTACGAGGTCATATGCATAAGTTGTGCAAAGATCGTTTTGTTACGAACCCCAGAAAAAACTTCCTGTGCAATCGAGTTGTGGATATTTGGAACAGCCTACCCGAAGAAGTAGTCAGTGCCGCGAGTGTCAACCAATTTAAAAACAGATTGGATGTTTACTTAAATGTTAATGTCATATAAAAATTAAATATAAATATACAATTTTCCTTTTAAGAGATATGTACAAAGCTAATCTATTCTATACCATAGTAGTTTAGTATTTAAAAATGTTTGAAAGTACGCAAACATTTGGTGTTAACAGCGTTTTGCTGCCTACCAAGTTACTGTAAATTAATAAATAAATAAAAATATATATATATTCATAATTTGTTTTAATTGAAATCCTCTAATTGTGTATTAAACTAGAAATATACTTTTTTTTTACTTTTTTTCTAATGACTGTTACCTTTAATTTGTGTTGGAACATCAAAATTGCCACTTTCCAGAGATTGGCCCAACTACATATTGGAGCTCATAGAAAGTGATCCTATAATCTATACATATATAAATGAAAGTCACAACCATGACTAATCAACGCAGAGTCGTAACCACTGGTACTACGACGTTGAAATTTGGGTGGAAGATTCAATTTGTTACTTAAGGTAGTGCTACGAAGGGATTTATTGAAATTCTACCCGTAAGGGGGTGAAAAGGGGTAAAATGTGTTTTCACGAATTCCTCAATATCTCCTAGGCCCGATGAGATATCGACTTGGTTTATACTTGCAAAGATTTTCAATGCAAATGCCTAGAAACGTATTTCAGGATTTTGCCCTAATCAACCCCTAAAAGTGCAAATATGGATTAGGGGTGAATTAAAGAACCCTTCGTATCTTCTATGTTTCTTTAGCTAGAACATTCTTTTTTTGCACATAGATGTGTATTATTAAAATATATAAAAAGTGGTTTAAGGGATTTTGAAAAATTTACCCGTAAGGGGGTGAAAAGGGAAAAACTGTGTTTTCACGAATTCCTCAATATCTTTTAGACCCGATAAGATATCGACTTGGTATTTGCTTGCATAAGTATCCAAGGCAAATTTCTCAAAACGCATTTCAGGATTTTGCCCTAATCAACCCTTAAAGGTGCGAATCTGCATTCGGGGTGAATTATAGAACCCCTTGTTTCTCCTATGTTTGTTGAGTTAGAGCATTATTTTTTGGCATAGAGATGTGTTTTTCAAATCTTTAGAAAGGGGTTTTAGGGTTTTTTGAATTTTGCCCCTAAAGCGGTAAAAAGGAAGAGCTTAAAAGGGGAAGGGGTTAAAATTATTAATTATTTCCCTTCTGGGTTCATTTTTGGATAAAACTGGCTGAAAGTATTTTTAGAAATTTTACCCCTAAGGGTACACATTTCCAGGGGGCACGTGAAGAATAAAAGAGTTAAGAACTTTTTTCGAAAGAATATGTCTTCATTTTTACCTACAATATTGTTTTGCAGCCTTTGTTAGTTTAGCGGATTTGATGAGGGGATGAGGAGGGAACTCCAGAATTCATTTAAGATTTAGAAGAAGAAACAAACATTTGTAGTCCGTACGAAGAACGGACATCTTGCTAGTACAGTTGAAGTCCACTATAACGAACTTGAAGGGACCAACATATTTCTTTCGTTATATCCGAAGTTCGTTATAAACAATTTAAAGAATTAAGCCCAATAAAATACCCATTTAATTCAAAATATCAAAAAATGTATACATATATGTATATATGTACTTAATCTAGGTAATAATAAAATATGTAGTTCATACATGCATATAAACAGAACTACAATTTCTGATTTTCAAAGTAATCGGTAATTTTACTTTGTCTGCTTAATTGTCTCAGTTTTATATTTTCTAATGAATGTTCTACATACGCTAAATGTTTCAAGTCACTTTCGCTGGTTTCTTCTCGGGATTCAAAAAATGCTGCTATCAACTTTAAGTATCCCTGCACTTCTGAAATTTGAGGCACTTTTATTTGGCTTACGTTGTCGTTTTCTAATTCTTTGTCCTGATCACTTTCTGCGTTTTTGTCGCAATTTTTTTCTTTTACGGAGTCTAAAATGTCGCCGTCGGAGGGAATTTCGCTAGTTATTAGAACATCGTCCACGCTGTTATATTCCTCAACTGCATCATTGTCGAAATTTATTATTTGGTGCAATTTTAACCATTCCGCAATAGGGAGATCGTCTTCTTCTTCAAAATCATTTGATTCATTTTGTAGTCCTCCATGGCGAAAAGCATTTTGAATGGTTGACGCTTCAACTCATAACCAGGTGTTGTTTATCATTCTTATCGCATCCAGAAGGGAAATCTTTTCTTGAACTGCATTGTTTAAATTTTCTACAATTTTTAAAATCAATTGTTTTCGAAAATGAGACTTCAAACTTCTTATTACTCCTTGGTCCATTGGCTGCAACACCGAAGTGGTGTTTGGTGGAAGAAACACGAATTTTATGTTTTGTAAATTTAACATAGGATGTGCAGAGCAGTTGCCTTTTCTTGTAGCATTTTTCCAGAAATTGCAACATTCTGACTGCGATGAAGCACAAACCATTTTAAAACTGCTTCAACTCCCAGTTGAGCAGCTTTGCGAAGTCTTTTATTTTTATGCACGTTATTTTCAAAGGCCGCAACAATCACTTTTTTATTTTTTACCATTGTTGACAATGTTGATGGAGACAACCCCTGCTCGCGACACACTTCTCGTTGCGATTTCCTATTTTCGAGATAGCGAAAAATCGATATTTTTTGTTCAACCGAAAATTGTTTTCTTTTACGGCAGTCCATTTTAACGAACCGAATACGTTATGTAGCACTGAAATCTAAAACAGACTGGTTCATCGTTACGTGTTTACTGTTTTGTACAAATTGTGCCGATCCCCAATGTTAATAACATTTCTTAGAAAATGCATTTAGGTAGCTTCATAGCTTGTGCGTCATTCATAAGCCGCATTGTCGGGCTACAAAGGATTGTACCAGGTACGTAAATGCCCTTTTCAAAGTCATAAATCTGCAAAGTATTACGGAAAGATAATCTTTTAAAAGGTTTGAACAAAACATTTTCCAGAAGACCAAAATTTTTTGTTGTAAACGTCATTCTTAGCACATAATTGCTTGTGAGGACTTACAAAATTGTTCGTTAAAACCGAATGTTCATTGTCACGGGATTCGTTGTAAACGCATTTATTTACATGCATTTCAATACATTTCTGCCGGGACCTAAAAATTTGTACGTTATAAGCGAATGTTTGTTATAACCCGTATTCGCTATAACGGACTTCAACTGTAATTAATAATTTTATTCAGAAGAATTATGTTTTGTTGAAGACGGTACATATTAAAATACTTGTAGTAGCTACAACCAAAAAGTACGAACTATTAGATTCCTGCCAAAAGTTATTTTCTAGTTCCATTTTCCATTTTACCAATTTAAAAAATATTATTTAAGCACAAGACTCACAAACACAATGTCAAAACATCAAAATTCGCCAACGAATAAGTCGCGTGTTTGCTCGAAAAGATGTTAAGCGACTGGCGAACGGTTTTGGTAGTAACGAATCAGTAGCAGGTAGGAAAACAGACCGGCTTAAATTCATTGTAGATGTCTTAACGAACTGGTCACGGCTACTCGGTTGCAGTCGTCAGTGACTGGTGAATGTGGAGGAAAACGCTGCTTTAATAAACGCAAATGCAGAAGTGATAACATACTTATTATTAATTTACAATTTAATAAACTGAAGCCGCTAATTCATTTTTATAGCTAACGATGTTTAAGACATTTGACAGCAAAATTGGTATATAAAAATGAAGTAAAGCTGGTACTGGACATGATGACTTACTTGACGATTCCAGAAAGACACTGCAATCAGCGAAACATATTGCAACGCTACAAATGTCAAAGCGAACTGATGGTTGCTACAGCTGTCTTTTGAATTTGTATGCCATTAAGGTTGAAATATAGGAATGTGAGACTCAAATCGATCTTCAGATGTTAACTGTAACAAATAAACATTAATAAATTAGCAAATTTCAATGTTAGTTACCTACATTATCATACTTAGTTTACATTTCTTACTTTAAAAGTTACATTAGTTCATGCAAAAAGATAAATTTATAGTGATCTGGAAATAAATAACTAATTTCTGAAATGCAACTATGCATTTTAGGCATTGCTCTGTGAAAATCTAAAATATTTAATAGTAATAAATAATACCAATGTGATCAAAACTTAAACACAATGTTTTCATAATTAGAACTCTTAATACACCGTTAATCTTGTTATACCTATAACATAATAATAAATTTTCACTAATAATCCACTAGTAATTCCACTCAGCTTCCTGCATATACTCTGCATACCATACATCTTATCAGTTAGTACACACAAATTGTAAACTGTCAAAAATGTAAATAAAAATCATTGGACACTAGAAGATAGATCTAACCATAAATCTAGAATTACAATACGGACGCAACTTCATCTGCAGATATTATTTAATTCTGTCTGCATTGGAACAAAGATCGCTATAAATTTAGTGAGGGTATACTGCAGGCCCCTAAGACTTGATGAAAGTTGAACAAAGCTAATTTCGTATATGGAATTAGTATCGCAATAGTTGCCATTTAGTTTTATACGGCAATCATCAATATTTTTAGTTAAAATGTTAATACAATTTATTTAGAATCGAAGATTGTTTTTCCAAATGTTAAAGGGTTCAAAATTGTTGATAAGGAGAGCTATATTTAAGTGAATGTAAATACACCACTGACGAGGCGATATCAATAACAACATATTGCATAAGGACGAGTGAATGTGTTATACGAGTTACATAACCGTCAACAGCAATGCATAACATCTTTATAAATCCATACTATAGTATTACTACTTTCAAAAAAATAATAAGTGCTCTAAAAAAACCGTTACCAAGTGGCCTTGTGTCAACCAGTAATTTTTGAAAATTATGTCATAACTTATTTTATGGATTGCGTTGAATTCTGGGTAGAGCGATGTAATAATCAAGGGTAATACCACAAGCAGTGGATATATTTTTGACAAATATTTTGTCGTTTCCATCTAAATTATTGCGTTTAAATTTCACGATACAAAATCACATCAAAAATGTCACGAGCCGAAGACGAGTGACATTTAAATGTGATTTTGTTGAGTGAAATTTGCAATAATTTCTATGGAAATGGCAAAATATTTAAAAAATATATATCCACTTCGAGTGGTATTTGGGACGACTATTTAACAATATTAATACATAACGATTAACTTTATTGAAAAATAATCCAACAATTAATATAATTATTCATTCTCAATTAAATAATAATAATAATAATAATAATAATCTTTATTATAAGCAATATGCTAACAAAGTGGCAGTACATATTTGTTTAACAATAAACAAGATTAAACTAGACCATAAACCTAAAATATCTACTTATTACTTATCTATTCAGCGGAATACTTCCAAAACACAGCATTTTAAAATTTTTAAAACAAGCCACACAGTTTGTTGGGCGATATCACTAAGGACAGAACATCGTTGCTAAGCGTTACTTCGCAACAAGGCTATTTATTTTTTGTGTACGTACATTGTTTTGTGAATATTTTGCATGGTGCCCAATATTCAGTGATATACTGCTGTTATTGGTTGAAAAAAGCAAATGTCTGCAATGTGATTGGCTTATATGTTATAGTGTTGAATAGTCACCGATATGCAGTCGTAAGACAAAATCTAGTTCAAAGCCCTCTCGATAACTTTTTTTTTAATGCACGTTAACAAATAACATTTGAAAGACTTACTAAGCTTAAAATTACTTGCTTGGTAATTTCAGGTGTTAAAAACCGACAAGTTTGTAATTTGAAATATTAGTGCATTGTCAAAATTGTAGTAAATCTTATTCAGAGCAAAAGTGTTATTACATAAGTAAATAATCTTTACTTATGCAAGTATATATAAATACGAACAGTGATCAATGTGTTCACAGCCTAACATAGAAGGCTTAAACATTAAAAAAAAACAAACGCCGTCATTTGACACACATAACAGTCTGTTTTAGTAACACCCGCATTTATGGTACTCTTCTCTCATGGTTAGGGGAATTCCTTGCTCACCGCCAACAGGTTGTGAAAATCAACAACTACCTTTCAAATGTCACTGAAGTAACGTCTGGGGTGCCACAAGGATCCCATCTTTCCCCAGTTCTATTCAACTGTTTCATCAATGATATAACCGAGATATTTTCTTTCTCGGAAGTTTTGTTATTCGCTGATAACCTAAAAATGTATGCACCCATTTCCTCAATAGAAGATTGTACCAGAATGCAAATGGATATTAACCGGCTTTACAATTGGTGTAATAATAACATGATGTCCCTTAACATCAACAAATGTAAATCAATTCGTTTCCATCGTATAAAAAATTCCAATCATTTTAATTACTCTATAAATAACATTATCGTACCTACTGTTGATAATATTGTAGATTTGGGTGTCACTTTTGACTCAAAACTTGACTTTGATCAGCATATAAGTAATATTATCAACAAATCTTTGAAATTAATGGGGTTTATACGACGGAATACTGCTGATTTTATTAATTCTAATAGTATCAGAAACATCTATTGTTCACTTGTACGCTCTAATCTAGAATATGTAAGCTTAATATGGGAACCTTTCTACTTAAGTCATATAATAGGATTGAAAAAGTTCAAAACAAATTTTTAAGATTTTTAGCGTACAAAGATAATGTTGATTATAATTTAGTACATTCCAATGAGTTACGTGTGATGTATAACTTAGACAGTTTAGAAAAACGCCGTAAAAATCAAGTCCTCTGCTTATTATTTAAACTCTTAAATGGCTCGATGGATTGCGCAACGATTTTGGAAAAAATAAATTTTGTAGTACCTACTAGAGTTACTAGATCAAAAGAACTATTTAAAATTGAATTCCATAGTCAAAATTATGCCCTAAATGCTCCTATACCTAAACTTCTTAAAATAGGTAATGATTGCGAGATCGATTTCTTCTTCCATTCATATAGTTCTTTTAGAAGGATTATACGCCAAAACACGAATTAGTAAGATGTGGCACCTTATATTTATGTTCAGATTATAACTTTTTAAGTTAATTACGTATTATTGCTTAGTTATGTAGTACTTTTGTATGTATTATCATTATAATTATGTTAATTGCTTATTTTGCTATTATTGTATCATATGGTATAAATTTTCTTATTTATCCTGTATTTGTATGTGAAAAAAATGGTCTTTAACCGTTAAATAAATAAATAAATAAAAAAATAAAATAAAATTTTATGGTTACCGTCTATTGGTTGCTATGTTATTAATTATTTAGTAAAGCAATATGTGTTAGGTTCTGTAAAATGGAAAAAAATGAAATTCGTGCCGTAATTGTTCAAGTGTTCAAGACATGTGGCACAAGTTCAACCAAGTTATACGTGAGCTATCGGATGCACATACCCGTACTTTTAAAGTATACAGACACCCTACTAAGCCCTGGTTAACATCTACACACATTAAAAGAGCTCGCCTTAAGCGGAAGTTATGGAAAAAATACTCAATTACTAGAAGTAATGTGGATTATAGAATTCATAGAAATTTCTCCAATGAACTCACTAAGGACATAAAGCTTGCAAAAACCAACTACGAGAATAACCTATTAAATAACACCAAAAAATTCTACTCTTATGTTCGTAATCATACTACATCAAGAGTATCTATTCCACTGATTCGTAAGGCAGATGGTGCATTTTGTGAAAATAACACTGAATCAGCCAATATACTCGCCAACTTTTTTAGTAGCGTTTACACCACCGAACCATATGGACCGCTTCCCAACTGCATTGGAGAAAAAAATAAATTTTTACTATCTCACATAAACTTTGGTGTAGAGGATGTTAAAAAACAACTAGACAATTTATCAGTTGATTCGTCACCAGGCCCCGACAATATTACCGCAAAATTGCTTAAAACCTGTGCTGCCGAGTTGAGTCACCCAATCTTCACGATAATTAGGACTTCACTCGATACCGCAGAGCTACCTCCCATTTGGCTGCAGTCGACAGTGACTCCTATTTTCAAAAAAGGTGACAAGTTTGACGCAAACAACTACCGGCCCATCAGTTTAGGAAGCATCATTTGCAAGGTTGCAGAAAGAATTGTTGTAGATAAATTACTACCTTTTTTACTTGATACCAACAGAATACCCAACTGTCAACATGGCTTCCTCCCTGGCAGATCTGTTCTGTCTAACCTGCTGACTTCACTAAATGACCTGACGCTGTCATTGGATCACGATAGTCCAGCGGACGTCATCTATCTTGATTTTAGCAAGGCCTTTGACAAAGTCCCACATCGCCGACTTCTTAGTAAGCTTGAACATGCTGGTGTGAATGGAGAGTTATTAAGTTGGTTGAAGACATTTTTGTCAGGCAGGACCTTAGCTGTAAGAGTCGGAAATAGCTATTCTGATACCATTCCACAGACGAGCGGCGTACCGCAAGGCTCAGTTGTTGGTCCAGTCTTGTTTTTATTATACACAGCAGATCTTCTATCTGCAATTCAAAGCAAAACCAGCGTTTATGCTGACGACATAAAATTGTATGCAAATCCAGTATCTACTTCAACATTACAAATGGATCTCGACACGGTTACTTGTTGGTGTTCAACATGGCTTCTCCCGTTAAACGTTACGAAATGTGTTGTGATGAACCTAGGGAAGAGAAACCCAAATACAATTTATTTTATGGACAACACACCACTTAGCACTGTAGACTCTCAAGTGGATTTGGGAATTACCATTACGAAGGACTTGTCGTGGTCTAACCACATACTAACCATTTCCAAACGGGCTAGATCCAAAATGTACCTCCTTCAAAAAGTATTTCCAAACCCGTCACCAGATTTAGCCCTTAAAATTTATACCACCTATATTCGACCGCTAATCGAGTTTGCATCCCCTGTATGGTCTCCGTGGCTCCATCGAGACGTGCAAGTTCTAGAGAAAATACAAAGAGCAGCAACTCGTTGGCCCAGACAGCTCAGACACTTGTCCTACGAGGCTAGGCTTAAGTCACTAAATCTGACAACGCTTGAGACCCGAAGAGAGCGGGGTGACTTAATTCAATTATATAGATTTACCCACGATCTGTTTCCTTCTGCTGAAAATATGGTAGAACTATCTTCAGATCCCCGCTTACGTGGCCACAGTCTCAAACTCAAGAAAGAACCCTTCAGGACATCTCACCGCCAACATTTCATCTCTAACAGAACTTTTCAACGATGGAACGATCTTAGTGATGATATAGTGACTGCACCGTCGTTAAGTGTGTTCAAAAACAAAGTCGACTCATACTTAAATCCGGAGTGAAGTGCTTCTCGGGGTTTGTTGTTTACTGTCCATTGATGTACAGACTAGATACGTAAATTCATATATCTTTTGGAAAATTGTTTTAATTTAGGAAGATTTGTTTAATTTAGGAAGATTTGTTTAATTTAGGAAGATTTGTTTAATTTAATTATATTTTGTAATAGGTTTATTGTATGTTAATTTAAAGCGTTTTTCAATTTTTATTTTAGTATTTGTGATTATTTATATACTGTTACTTTGGAATCCATACTAATTTAGTCTATTTTTTTTTTATTTTTCTTATATTTCAAGCATAACCGTAGTATTATTTATTTGTGTACTGTGCTTATAGGTTTATCCTCAGCATGTACAGTTTTGTAATAATAATAATAATAATTAAATATTTATGCAAAAAAAAGAACTCCTCTTGAAATATACCTGTGTTTACATAGCTTGAGTCTGCCCCTTCTTACAGTACGGTCAAAAAGTGGTCAAACAAGTAAGCATGGAAAATTGTATTGCTGTTCAGGGTGATTATGTTGAAGGATTAATTTTGATGCAAGCATCTTGTTTGTTTCTTTATATGTTAGGCTGCAAACGCATTGATCATCCCTCGTATATATATATTTTGTAGAAACCTAACTCATACAAAATGCAGATAAACATTATATTGTTCTAAATAACTATTTAATTATTATACACAAGCAAACAGAGATATAAGAGTTTATTTAGCTTCCAGAAAAACCATTTACAAAACAGAAAAATGTGTAGTATCGAATCAATAACTAATCAAATTCAGCAATAATTTACCAACACAACAAACAAAAAAACACTGTAAAAAGTGAGATACTTTTGAGTGACTTTATCATCATTAACAATCGTTTCCCGTATTAAAGTGACAATTGTTAAATTTATACCTTAAGCCTCTACAGAATCAGGAAAGATATCTTGTCGCTATTCCATGAGATCCTACACTTACAGTTCTGCCAAGGTTCTGAAAAAAGGAAATTCATATTACAAATGCTTGTCGTTCATTTACTTACTGAAATATTATTAGACATTTACTCATGTACTCTTATGCAGTGTCTTTCAGCATACCCAACTCAAAGACTTCGTTAAGTTGATTACAAATTAAAATTAATAGAACTGCAACGAAAATGAACCATGAATTATAATGTTTAGCCTCAAAATTGAGGAATCTACATCAATAAATAACTCAAATAGAACGATGTAAATAAATGCATTTTATGCGTGCAGAGAGACTGATCTGACAAAGCATCGCTGCGCAGCACAGACGATGTAGAGGCAACGTTACTATTTATCAATGGCGTTTCCCTAGGTTGCATATGCCGGCAGCCACATTATATTATTATTATTTATGATACATACCAGGCACGCCGCCTGTAAACTGCAAGTTTTGCGTATTTTAGGTTATATTACAGATACACTGCAAACGACGTCTGAAGGTATTAAACAAACTCTTCTAACGAATAGAACGATAGATCACTTCACCGGCGATTGACATATATCTCTGTTTAATTTTCGCAAATGCCTAATATCAATATCAACACTAAATCACTAAATGGCAAATGGCTGACTGATTAATAAAGTAATTAACTATAAAAGTATAAAACTATAGAATATGTTCGACGATCAGCGGTTCCAAAACTATTCACATTCACCAATATTGACGGGCGTCTATATCCCAAGCGGCCATAAAAATGATTGGTGTGCACGCAGTATTCCGACGTTTGCATTTACATTTAAAATACTAAAATAAACTAGCGTTTAACCCCCGGGTTGCATTTAATGATCCTGTAATTCGTGCGCAATATTTGAATGGTAACGTGTTGCTTTGACATAAATAACGGGGATATTTTAAGGACACATAGTCTATACAATGAATAATTACATAGAAATAATTGTGACAATAATAAAAATCTCAATTTAATCTCAACATAACTCTACGTATTTTGCTAGAAACTAAAGTAATACCATTTTAGTATTAATATTTTTTAAAATTCCATGCTAACTATTCAATTTCCATTTAAAGTAGTTAATTCGGTAATATAAGGTTAATACCAAATAACAGGGCTTATCTACGCGTCATCAATTTTGTTAATATTAACAATAATAAATTGGGTATCAGTGTGTAAGTAACTTTAGATTACAATAAATAGTAATCTGAATTACTTCAGTTTATAGCATCAAGTATTATGATCATTTCTTTGAACAAAAATGTAATTGGACAAATGCATAAAGCAAAATGGTAGCTGTTATATATATATTGTTATGATACACCATACGTTGGTCGTAGATAAAATTAAAATGTATAAAAGAAATTGGGATGTTAGTACAATCCATATTAACCCATTAAAAAATGTCGATAATGTTTATAAAAATTTTATGAATAAATTTGAGTTAAAGCAAATTAGTAATGAAATGATAGCTATTGAACGTTTACAGGTGGTTTGAATATAAAAAGAATATTTAAGAAACGGTAGTATAAGTAATGACAAATGCAAAATTCTGATAAGGATATAATTAAAGTAGGTAGATATCAAATAAGAACAGAATATCGGAGGCATAAAGCATGGAAATATGGTAGTTAGGAAGTTTGTTACCATTATTAGAAAACAACAACTTGAAAAACATGTACGTAAAGAAAATCGTTTTGATCTAATAAAAAATATCGAATTAAACCCTCTTGTAATGTAAAACGTCTTGGTTTATTTAAGAAGGGTAATCTAAATCTACGTGGTGTATATAAAAAAATACTAAAAAGCAAGTAAAAGAAGCAAAGAATTTAATTACAGAAGATAATTGGCAAAGTGGTAAAACTTAATGGATACAAGGTTTGTTATTTACTAGTAAATAATTGAAAAATTAATTGGAACAGCTTTGTTGAGAAGAATACAATTGTTCTCTGAATGTCATTTTTTGGCAGTGGTCTATTATGATATGTTTTTCGGACTTTTTCCACTGTCTAGGGTGTAAATCACACAATGTTTCGGGAGTTTTGATCTACTCCCGTTTTCAGGTGTTCCTGGTTAGTCCTGAGAAGGACTGATATTATACGTTTTTCTACGTAAATTTGTGCCTCTCCCGGGGTTTGAACCCGGCACCGCTGATCGCTAGTCTGCCACTCTAACCACTAGGCCACCAGGGCAAAACGTTGTGTGATTTACATTCTACACAGTGGAAAAAGTCCGAAAAACATATCAAGAATACATTTGACAAGTAACATAAATAAAAAAAAGTGTTAAACCAATCAAGTGTTGCTGAGTAGAAAGACCATAGAAGTGTAGGTGAAGCGAGAGGATCCATTCCGGAAGGTAGGAGCAGAGGCAGGAGGATATCTGGTTTGTTCTGTTGGCTGTTTGCTGTCAAGAATTTTGAGTTTTGGAGAATTGGAGGAAGCTTGACACTGGTGATCGACACGTGAGTGCTGCATTGCATAGAGCTGTTTAGAAGGGGTTCATTCCAGAAGGTAGTGAAAGAAACAGAAACAGATCTGGGATTGTTCTATTAGCTGGTTGCTGTCAGGGATTTTCGGTTTCGTGGTATTGGACGAGGCGTGACCACGCAACAAAGCTAAAGATCTTTAGCTTTGTTCCGTGGCGTGACACTGGTGATTTGTTCGTGACAGCTGCATTGCAAGAAGCTGCATAAAGGGGTCGATTACAGTCTTGAATATTTTTGAAGTGGAATATATAAGGT
This sequence comes from Agriotes lineatus, assembly GCA_940337035.1. Classification (NCBI taxonomy): domain Eukaryota; kingdom Metazoa; phylum Arthropoda; class Insecta; order Coleoptera; family Elateridae; genus Agriotes; species Agriotes lineatus. Next base: position 380,410 of record CALNHX010000230.1, read on the forward strand.
GGGTAATTTCTTAGAACATACCAACTATGAAGCAAATAAAGACATCCTAAAATGTGCAATTAATTAAGAAACAATAACTTGCAGTGTTAGATAAAGTTATAATGTACAATTCTTAGAATTGGGCATTTGGCATTGAAATTTGAGAGTTGCTGTTGACATTCAGTTAACATTAGATAGTCCAGTTACATTAGACGGAAAACCGCAGCATCTGCCGAAAAAATCCAAGTAAGCTGAAATTTTGTATACACCTTTATTTTGACATTACAAATAATGTCTCAAAAGTCCCCATCGATATCGCACTTGCGTTTTGAGTACCTAATTCAAGGTCAAAGGTCACATAAATAAGTTTTTCGCAAATATCTCGCTTTCTATGGGTCGTATGACTTTTTCAGTTGTTACAAAAAATGTAGGCTAGGAAATTCTCTACAAAAACTATTATACAGGTTGTTTACGCACAACTAACCGTTCAGTAAATAACACACTGTGAAGTTTTGCAGACGGGTTTTACTTCTTTTTACGATAAAGGAAGTACTGGATTCACTCCAAAAATTCGAAATTGAGTTTTCAACAGATCTTCATGTTTTAGAGTCCCCTTATCCTAAAAAAACATGTTTTTGTTCATTGGTCTGTGTGTCCGTCCGTCCGTCTGTCTGTATGTGAACAGAATAACTCAGAAACGAAAAGAGGTATGGCGTTGAAACTTTACATATAAGTTTTGTGGACTATCTAAATGCGACAGCAAGCTTTTGAAGAAAATCGCATAACCGGAAGTATGATGTTTATTCTTGTGTTTCAAAAACGGCTCTAACTATTTATTTTAAACTTTACATTTTTATTACATGTTTAATGTGTATTGATGTGAGATAAGTGATTTTTCAGTTGAATACCTCTAAAATTTAACTTGAAAATCACTCATCTCAATCAATACACATTAAAAATGTAATAAAATTGTAAAGGTTGAAAAAAATTGTTGGAGCCGTTTTCGAAACACAAGAGTAAACATCATACTTTCGGTTATGCGATTTTCTTCAAAAGCTTACTGTCGCATTTAGATAGTACACATAACTTATATATGAAGTTTCAACGCCACACCTCTTTTCGTTTTTGATATATTCTGTTCGCAGACAGACAGACACACAGACAGACAGACCAATGAACAAAAACACGTTTTTTGGGTTCAGGGGACTCTAAAACGTGAAGATCTGTTGAAAACTCAATTTCGAATTTTTGGGGTGAATCCAATACTTCCTTTATCGTAAAAAAAAGTAAAACCCGTCTGCAAAATTTAACAGTGTGTTATTTACTGAATGGTTAGTTGTACGTAAAAAACCTGTATAATCTTTTTTGTAGAGAATTTCCTAGCCTTTATTTTTTGTAATAATTAAAAAAGTCATACGACCCATAGAAAGCGAGGTATTTGCGAAAAACTTATTTTTGTGACCTTTGACCTTGAAAAACTCAAAACTATTGAGACATTATTTGTAATGTCAAAATAAAGGTGTATGCAAAATTTCAGCTCACTTGGATTTTTTCGGCAGGCGGATGCTAATGTAACTGGACTATAGAAGTGACATTTAATTTGAATGAATAGTTGAAAAATACTTGAAAATCATTTTTCTAGAACAAAGTAACTAGATAATTGAACCCAAACCCCTGAAAAAGTCTCAGGCGTTATTATCTTAATATTTTGCATATTAAAAGGTACAATTCAATTTTAAAATAGAGTAGTCAGTGCAATATATAAGTTCTGCTCTTTTAAAAAAACGCGCGGGACTTTTTTTAAAATTATTTTCAAGTAAATCGGTAGTTCACCGAACAAAATAGCCCGTTGGAGGTTATAAATACAAGTTCCAACCTTGCAAAATTTCTTGTCAATGTTTTACGAAATTTTAAAAAATAATAATTGTATTTAATGCATATTTGTTTTAATTTATGCACTCAACAATACAATAAAGTTTTATCAGTTGCTGGGCACTGGCTAGGGATTTTTGAAGCTGATGTTTAGGGACAAAATACAATTTCACTTGGCAACGCTGAATGTGAATAGTTTTGGAACCGCTGATCGTTGATCATATTCTGTAGTTTTTTACTTTTATAGTTACTAGTTATTTCTTATTAATTGTCAGCCATTTAGTGGCGATGTTGATATTAGGCATTTGCGAAAATTAAACCGCGATATATTTACTATTTTCTAATTGTTGCTAAGGTGATCTATCGTTACAGGAGTTTGTTTAAATAATTTTAGACCGTACTTGCGGTATATATGTGAAACATAACCTAAAATACGGAAAAATTTGCATTTACAGGTGGCGTATCTGCTAAGTATGTATCATATACAGTGTGTGGCTGCCGGCATATGCAACCTTTTGAAACACCAGTAATAAATTCTGATAAGCTTCAACGTTGCCACTACATGGTCTGTGCTGCAAAGCGATGTCAGACCGGTCCCTCTGGGCGCATAAAATGCATTAATTTAAATCATTCTACTCAAGTTATTTATCGACGTAGATTCATCAATTTTGATTACCTATAAATATTATAATTCATGGCCGTTTTCCCTTACAATTCCATTTAATAATTCGTAACAAACTTCGCCAAGTTCTTTGTGTTGCGTATTCCGCCAGACACGCAGTATAACAGTACGATATTCGTAAATGCCTAATAATATTACAGTAAGTAAATGAACGGCAACCATTCGTAATATAAATTTCTTCTTTCAGAACCTTGACGAAACTTCAAGCGCAGCATCTGATGGAATAGCGACAAGATGTTTTTCCTGGTTTTCTAGATTTATGTCGCAGGATTTAGGTATAAATTTAAACAATTGTCACCTTTAGCATAGAAATGGTTTATCCTGGAAGTTAAATAAACTTTTCAACATTATTTACTTATACTAGCTGTAGCCCGCGGTGCATGCCGTATTTAAAGTTTCGCGTGTTAGATAGATATAGGTAGATACTTGTGCCATTACAAAAAAAATTGTTTTACACACGTCTACTATGACAAATGCCACACCCAATACATACAATACATAGAATTCACATTTAATTACATATACATATTTATTCCTAATTCAGTACGTAAAACATGCTTAGAGCCAGTCATTAAAATTAATGGTTAAAAATTCATTCGTGTTGAAAATAGCATTATTTATTAAGAATGCTTTTAGTGTAACTTTTCACTTTGGCAGTGGAAGTTCCCTAACGTGGCCAGGCAGACAGTTAAAAAATACAGCCCCATAATAGATAAGACCATTGCGATCCGCATTCACTGTAAAAATTTGGTCTAATTTTGACATTATTCCTAGTATTATAAGAATGAACATTGTTGTAGGTAGCAAAAAGATGCATGTTACTTTTAAAATAGAGTAAACCGTAATAAATGTAGATACATGGGAAAGTTAAAAGACGCAATTCAATAAATTTTGCTTTTACATCACTTTTGCACGGCGAACCAGTAATGACCCTTTCCGCTTTACGTTGAAGTTTAAAAACACATGAGGAGCTTGATGAGTGCCCCCAGCATATTACAGCATAACTCAGAACAAATAAGTTTGTCGAGATATTTTTCGATATATTATTATCGATATGCATATTTCACGAAATCAATGGATCCATGCAGACCCCTAGGAATTTCATGCTATTAGGATCTGTAAAACCATTTATTTTTTGTTCAGAGAAGACCATCACCTGTGTTTTCTGCTGGTTTAGGTTCAGATCATTTGCAGTAAACCAAATTGATAAAATTATTTTGTACTGCTTTTATCTCATTAAGTAAAACGTTTAGATTACTGGTTTTTTCAAGATGGATTCCAGTATTTTCGATAAAACCGGTAAAAGTGAAATTGGCCTGAAATTTGAAATCATATCTGAATTATCGATTTTAGGAATAGGTATGATCTTAGCGATCTTAAATATATCTGGGAAAACACTTGACCGAATTGACTCGTTGATCAAATTAGTTAATGGCGATATGATTACATCTAACATTTTGTCTTAATAACCCAACATTCATGTCGTACATATCACGGCTGGTGCTGTTTCTCAGACTGTTAACTGTTTCTCTAATTTGTGCAATAAGGTTGTAAGGCGTTTCATTAACAGCTAAGTGATGTTCGGTTAAACAAATAACATAGAATTTATTAGCATAGCTGTTAATGAGAATATATAAATCATCAATTTTAATACGAGTTGACTGTACATTGTATGCAAAAACCGATTTAGTATCCTTGTTGCTGACAAATAACGGGTGTTCAAAAAGTCTTTATGTCCTGGGCAGCTATGGAAATTCAAACGTATGAATAATATGTTGGTGGCACTTTAAGTCCATGTCAAATTCGAGGTTAGATGGGTGGGATTTGCTGCTTCGCTGTCGGAAAATCTTTTGATGCTCTGTAGCTATACGGCTTAACCAGGATGTTGGTACCCCAGAATTTCTCAGTGAGAACTCTCCCTTGGTCATTTTGCGCCACTCCAATTTTAAATGATTTATAAGTGTCATTTGGGTTTAAGGGATTCGCAGGAGCGCACCGTGATTCGATTATCTTCTAGGAATTTCTAAATATCTTCATTACTAACTGTAGGTTAAACTTGAGTTAGAAATATAATAGAACAACGCTCAATGCACACTATACTTGCGTTTTTGTTTATTCCAAGTACGAGGTAATTCTTCTGCCCACTTGCATTCAGCGATGGCTTTATCTGCATGAAGTTTTTTGATTTGCTGCTGTCGTTTATCACATGTCATAAGTTGCCGCTTATTCACTTCCATAACAGCATGATTTACCAGCTCGTTGGTGATAACCGTCTTGTTTGATTTTACTGGGCGAAGAGGCCACGCATAAAAATTTTCGAAAATATAGGTTATGTAACGTAAACATCGGAGACACGCCTTCTAAACTATGTTAAAACCTGTCGCTTGGTGTTTTTGCTGTGGCACTTGGCAGCGTTCAATAACCAGATACGAATTCTCTTGATTATTAAACAAAATGGACTTCCGTTTGAAGCTGTGTGCGTAGTTTTAAAAAACACAAGCAATAGGCATAATAAGTAATTGTTTTCTGTGATAATATCGCTATTAAAAGTACTGGGAAGTTTGTTTACAAAAACCCGAAAATAGAAACGTACGAATGCAACCATGGTACTTTTGCGCGTGTTAACAGGGCGTGTAGTGTTCTGGATTATTATATAGGAATCGGTTATCGGTTTTTAACAAAAAAAATTACCAAGGTAGTAATTTTAAATATAGTCTTTCATATGTGGTTTGTTATGGATTTATAAAAATGTTATGAATTGCTGTTGATGGTTATGTAACTCCCATAACACATTCCACTTGTCCTTATGCAACATGCTGTTATTCATATCGCCTCTTGACTGGTGTATTCAATTTCACTTAAATATATCTCTGTATTAACATTTTAGGTGAAAATATGATAATTACCTGATAAAACTCAGCTTTTCTTAACTTTCATCAAGTCTTAAGGGCCCGTAGTATACCGTCATTAAAGTTATAGCAATCTTTACTACAAGTTATGCATTTTTCACTTATCGCTTATTTATTAAAAATGACAAATATTTTTAAAACAATAGATAACTCGCAAAAATACAAACTAAATTTTGCTATGAAAATGTTAGGAAAATGTCGCCAAAATTAGTGTCTTTAAGTGATCCACTTCAAATGAACAGCGGCGTATTTGAGTATGTAGAGTGAGTCGAGTGGTATTCAATCAAATTATATCATTTGATTTGATTAATAATCAATACTTTTTAGAATTAGTTTTTGCTGACTTGATAAGTGTGTGGTGTTATCTGTGTTCCACAGCTGCTACCATTTTATTTCGTTGGATTGAACAACGAAAATACAGAAGTGAAAACATATTTCATGTGTCACATGACACTATTTCGAGTAATTTGATTGACTGAAATAGTGAAACAAAGAAGTAGTAAGAGGTTATCAATTTTTTTTATTACTTCAAGACAAATTAGAATCTCTCCAGAGGACATTAAGTAAATGGGGTAACGTTAACAGGATATACAGGGGCGTAGCTACTGCTATATCCGCCGTATCAATGATACAGGGCCCACGAGCCAGGGGAGCCGATCACCTCCCAAGCTCTCAAAAAAATATATATCACATAAATAAAGGTGTTTGACTACCCCCCTCTCCAAAACATGAATAGAATGCGCTTGACCCCGGCGCAGCCGCCCAGTTACAGTCTCCTGAACAGATTCATACAATTAAAGAATTAACAGAATTAATATTAATAAAATTTAATAGTATAGCTTCAAACTTTTCCTATGTAATAACTGTTTGTATGCTGTTTTTGACAATTCCTGTTACGGTAACAACAGCAGAAAGAAGCTTTTCAAAATTAAAAATTATCAAAAACTACTTAAGAAGTACGATGACACAAGAACGGTTATCGGATTTAGCCATATTATCTATCGAAAAAGAATACTTTCAAAAATTAAAATCGTCTGCAAGTATGAAACTTCTTATAAACATTTACACCTAGAAAAAGTTCGAAGAGTATCTCTGTAAATAATTATTATTTACTTTAACCTTGTTTCTTGTTATTTAACATTTACTTGTTCTATACTTATGTATATACCGGGTGTCCACAGGAGTACGCACCATAGAGATAAGATAATGCTAATAGAATATAAATATCAACCAGTGCTATGACCACCGTCCCTTCTCTTGTACCATTTATAACAATATTGTTTCATACAGTGGCGAGTCAGAAGCCAGAAAACAACGTTTTAGCGTGCCGGCGATTCCAGCGTTAGCCGATCTTTCTATTCTATTTGGTTATCCCTATGGTGCGTATTCCTGTGGACACACGGTATATGTAAACTGTAATAGTAATTTACGATGCAAGTAACGTTATCAAGCTTTTTACATTACGAGAGAATAGTTTGAATGAACGAGCGACGTTAGGAGCGAGTTCTTTAAAATTCTAGAGAGACAACAGAGAGACATATATCTGCTATGGCTGAGGTGGTATCACTCAATACTGCATTGTTGGTAGCACTGTCAGGTTATGTTAAATTCGACATTAGCAGGTTAAGTTTTGCGTCAGTCTGTGTCAAATAACTAACAAAACCTAACCTACTAACATCGAATTTGACAAACTTGCATTGTCACTAACAATACACATCAGTACTGCCAACATGCTAATAAAGTATCGGTATGTTATTTTTCATAACAACACTGGTGCTGTTAAATGCATCTTAACTCAACTCGTTGCTAAGGAGTTATTATCATAGTAACATAATAGGATAAAATAAAGTATGATTTACACTTCTCTTTACGTAATATGTCCGTTAGTAAAGATATGTAATTACATTTTACTTTTTAATTAGTTTTTATAATTTTATTTCGTTTTGTTAAAAAATAAAAATTGAATTCGTATTTTTATACATTTATTTGATAATACCCCGATGGGTTGGGGGGCCCACTTGGCAGTTTATGATACAGGGCTCGCAGGTCATCCAGTGATTTTTGCCTTTACAAATACAAATACATCTTTACTAAGATTTATTTTAATTACTCTTACTAATATCTATTTTAATTGCTACTACTCGAATCTGTTTAGTCCAAAGGTTTGTAACGCTTGAGTCGACGTGAACTGTTTGGCTAAGTCTTTTACGGTGGGTATTTGCAGATCTCTTCTAATTATTGAATTGGTAACGAACCATGGGGCATTGGTCATTTGACAGCACTTTGGACTGAATCCTTTCCAGTATTTCAATATTGAAGGTAGCTGCAGAGCCCCATAGCTGTAATATATAGCTTCATATAGTATTGCTTTATACAGAGTACTTTGTTTTCTAGCATTAATTGCGAGTTCCTTCCAATTGGCCAATACTCTTGTTTGAGTTTAATGTTTAATTGTTCTTTTTGCTTCAATGTGTGGTCTTAAGGTTAATCTTCTGTCCAGATTCATACCTAAATGTCTAGCTTGCGTGTTGGTCGTTTAAGTAGATATATGGGCAGGTAGGTTGATCTTTTGGTTGTGAATGTTACATGCGTTGACTTCAGTTTGTTGAACTTGATTATCCATGTTTTAAGCCAATTCTGGATGTTGTTTATAGTGTCCGTACTAATGCAAATGCTGTGGCAGGGTCACTGCGTGATGCCATTACTGTGGTATTGCCAGCAAAGGTTGCTACTAATGTACTTTTAAGTACTGATAAATCAGCCGTAAATATCAAATACAAGATTGGGCCCAGGATACTTCCTTGTGGTACTCCTGATTTGATTTTTTAGGCTTGTTTGTTCATCTTTGTATCCAACATAGTACCGCCTGTCATGCAGAACTTCAACAGAATATATATCGTCAGTGAAGTAACAATACTTCCTATCTCTCTTTGCCTAAATTTTACAGGAGAGAGTAAAAACTGATTGCCACTTCTGGCGAACTTGTAACACAATGTGTCGTTTGATACACACATGCTATAGGTATAGTGTTGTGATAGCTCCTGCTTTTGACTAGCTATTACTTATGCAATGACTCAATGCTTGATATGCCTATTTTATTTAGTATTTGCCCTATTATTTCTTTTCAAATCAATTTTACTTTTAACTAAATATTACAATTGAGACTCTCAGGGGGGTTCGCCAATCTAGTTATCTATTAAATGAAATAAAAATTTTATTATGCTTCTATGACTGCTAACCGACACTAACTGTCAGCTTGACTCTTAAATTCAATTAAACCAAGAATTGGCAATTATACTTTATACTGACATATCCATTAATCAATTCACCAAAGTAAGTACTGTATTATGTTTATTTCACTCTTTCTTTTATTGTTTGTTATTCAAACTGCTTTTATATGAATAATTAAAACAAACCTGAACACTTCTCAAGCTTTCACTGCAAGTATCCAAATACTACAGCTCCCAATGTTCACAGTCTGCAACGTGTACAGCGTATTCTTCCAATAGTCAAGTCTATAAGTCTATGACGCTCCGCCATGTTTCAAACCACATTCAACCTGTGAAAACCCCAACTATCCGTACAATCCGGTCCTACTCCTTTTATCAACATAACTGCCACACCAACAGATTCCTGGTAAGTTTCAGTATTATAGATGATCCCAAACTCTTCTTCTTTATTCCTCAGGTAGTACTCTGCATCCAAGAACACCCATACAAACTGCCCAAATCAAGCAGCTACCTCTTATAACTTCCTTCTAAACGATTGACTTGTCTTCTATGTAATCACTAACTTCAGTAATGAATATCAATTATATCTTACACTAGCAGTCCAGTGAGACAAATGTCTCATTTAACGCGCCTTCAAACCTCGATCGGTTAGGCAACCACCCAGACCTGGAAGGTGTCAAAGTGGTTGCCTAACCCGATCGACGTTTTAAGGCGCAGAGGGTTGCAGCTCCGTTTGGCCACTGAAACATTTTTATTTAATACGCGTTCTATTTGAAAAACGGTCTTTTTTGTGATTTCTCGAAAACCGGAAGTGTCACGTGACTGAAATTCGGTTCCTGAGCTGACCTGACCATTCCAAACATATAACTTTAATAACTTTTTTCTCTATCTCATACGGTTTGGCTGCTGAAACAGCGTCCCGGACGGACCAGCGTCCCAGACAGACAAGTCTATTAGATAAAGGATATATCAATAAATCCAAATCCATTCAATTATTGTAGTATTCTTGTTATTTGCATTCAATTAACGGTATGGCACAATCTCTTCACCGATTGTATGGTTCCACTAAATTCAACATTACCTTTTCATGTTTTCACCACGTATATTTGTTAATAGCCCCATTATTTGTATTTCACCAACCATCATACTAAATAAGGCATAATTTCCAACTTTTTATTATTAAAATGAGGTTTTTCAAAATTCTGTATACATTTTTTCTAAATTTTTTATTATGATTGTCTAAACAAAAAATATCTCTGGTAGTTACTATTATTCCTGCCCTCTTAAAACTATAAAATGTCCTAATTATTAATACATGCTACAATTTCTTATTATTAAAGCAAGCATACTTGTCAAGATAACCTTGGTTTACACTTTTTTTCAGGGTTATCTCACCCATCAAAATTAAATACTCAATTTCTATTTAATTATCAAATTACATTGATAATTGTCTCGATTTTAATATTCATCGTTCATTTTTAAAATTAACACCCATCTACCCATCTTATTTTAAAACCCCTCAACATTTGATTGTATTAATCTTCCAAATTTATCATATTTTTATTATTATTTCAAAACTACCCTAAGTGTATCATAACAATAGATAGGAGGTATTGAAGTTAAAAATTCAAGTTAGGAGGTATTGTTTTTTCCTGTTTTGCCGACATTTTCAAATTATCTGCACATAGGAGCTATTGAAATTATGCGCAGTCGAGTTAGGAATCGATTGCTGTATAAATCGTAATTTTGAAAATTTTGTCAGGTAGGAGGTATTGTTACTTCACTGACGATATATATTATATATGGTAGTTGTTATTTGACTTTGTATACTAGCCCTGGGTGCCAAACCTTATCATATGCTATGAGGCTACACTTTTCAGAGGTTTGCTGGACTTTAAAACTATTAAAATAATTGGAGCTATTTTCCAAGGGGCTGGAAAGTCATTCAATCTTAGAGTCGCATTAAAAAGTGTAGTTATGTCGCGAACTATATTTTCTGGGTGTTCCTTGAGTATCTTTCCTGTAATTAGATATCATCCTGGAGCTTTTCTGCTGTTGAGATCTTCGTCTATTATTTGTTTGACTTCTTGTATGTAAAATTTTTAGCAGAAGCTCCATTGGTAGGGGAGTGTCTGTAAAACTGTGTATTAGCTCTGTGAATACTTGCGCTTTTTCTGTTTGTTTTAGCTCACTCACCATTTTAAAGTTTAATGGGAGACATATATTGTCGGGAACGTTTGATCTTTTTGTCACCTTTCTGCAAGTATTTTTTTTCTTCAAGAATTCTTTTTAGTTCTTTTGTTACTTTGCTGTATCTGATACTATCTTGCAGCTAAATAGTCTGTTGTCATATTCACTCTAGTCTGAAGTATTTTATGTACCAATATTAATACTTTCAAGAATTTTCAGTATAATCTGCTTATCCTCATTACTACCTTCAGTTTGTATTGTCTTTTTTTATTCTTCTACATTCAGAACTACAACGTTGGACATGCGATTCTGCTTTTCCAGGATTTCAGAAATAAGCTCCTCGTTATATACATCCCCTTTATTCATATTTGATCTTTCTTCTGTATAAATCCAAGGTGTTTACCTGCTTTCTTGACACACTGGTTAACATGAATATTAAAATTCAGTTCATTAGCAAAGTATACTCCTCAATCCTTTATTTCTTCCCTTGTTTCCAATTACACATTTCCAATTTTATAGTGATATTGATGTAAGACGGATCTTTTTGAAAATTGACAGTGACGCATTTTCTTTATGTTAAATGCGAGTTTGTTTATTACTGTCCAATTATACACATAATTATACACAATAAATTTTCACCAACTCCGTAATTATAAAGTTTTTTCAAAAGTACATCGTGATTAACACGATCGAATGCTTTTTCAAAGTCAGTATAGATCAGGTCTGCGTGCAAGTTTTTACTGATGCTGTTTGGTTTCAAATCTTTTGCACGGAACTGAAACAAGAGATACTGGTCTGTAATGGATTACGTCATTTTTACTATCGTTCTTAAATATTGGGCATAACTTTGTTAGTAGTTTAGTGGTTAGCACCTCTATTAAGCGTTCGGGAGGTCGCGGGTTCAATTCTTGCGACAGTCTGCTCTGATTCAAGTGTTTAGGTGGTTTTCCTGAGGCAACAGAATACTTTCTCTGAGGCAGTATTTCTCCACCTTTCCTGGCCTTTCTTCCATTCTCCATCTCTTCTTTTTCTCACCCATGCTATAACTCTCGTTCTTGGCTGAAGAGGGACGCAAGGCCCCTATAGCAGCCCGCCCCGAGTTGGGGGAATTGAAATTACCTTAAAGCTTTACCTGTTATTTTCCATTGGTTGGGAAAGGTTAAAGTATTTATTATTAAATTATAAATGAATTGTAGTGGTTTTACAAAATTTTCTGCATGAGACTTAAATACATATGCCGGTGATTTTCTGGTCCCACTGATTTCTTAGGCTTAAGACTCGTAATAGCTAGTAAAATGTCATCTGAAGTAATAGCAGTAATACACTATCGTTTATTACCGGAAATGACTGCTAAATATCAGTCATATCGTAAGCTGCTTTTTCTTTCGAGTACACGGACTGAAAATAATTTGCAAATGAGTCTGCTACAGAGGTATTCCCTTCCAGACTCCCACCCTCATACTGCGTTACAACATCACTGCCATTGTTTCTCAGAATTGATTTTAAAAAGGACCAAAATGTGCCTGGTTCAACATTTAAATTATCTTCCACAATTTTGATATAGTATTTATATGCGTTGTCAGTATCAGCTTTAATTTATGCTCTCAAATAAACAAAATTTAGATGGTAATTTTCAATTTTGGTTCTTTTGTACAATTTCCTAAACCTGTCTTCATTTAATATCTTCGACTATGTTCGTCATTACTGGTCTAAGCTTAGAAGGCACTTTTAGAGAAGGGGAATGTCGCTACTGTTCACACTTTTAGAGAAAAATCATAATTAAATTTACATTGAGAGAACTGTCACTCAACATACAAAGTGCGAATAATTGAAAAAAACTTGCGATGTTATTAACGTCCATGATTGAGAATAGTTGTGACATAATCACAGGAATATAGACTGCTTACTAATTATCTTTCCATTTTTAAAAAACAACATACTTGACGGTAATGAATAATACGAGGGATATTCAGAATTGACCTAGACTATATTGTTATAGATATGCTAGCTCCTCTTCGGCTGCATAATCATTTATTATTTATTACAAAAGCACCACATTGAGTGACCACTTGTTAATGATATACAATGCCCCGTTAGTTAACTATAATTACTTTCAAATCAAGTGCTCTTATCTCAGGATGGTTCGCCAAAATCTAGTTCTCTATTAATTGAAATTTTAAAATTGTATTTTCAAAATCTTTGACTACTAATGACATTTACTGTCAAACTTGACTTCTATAACTCATCAAACCAGGTATTGACAATCGTATTTTACATTGACACACATATTAATCAATTCACTACTTAAGTACTATATCAAGTTGATTTTCTCACTTTCTATTACTAAATGTTATTCAAAATGCTTTCATAAATTGTTTACACAAATCTTAATATCTTCTTTAGCTTTCACTGCAAAATCCAACCAATAACGGTTCCAAATGTTGACAGTCTGCAACACCTACCGCTTACTCCTCAAACAGTAACACCTATGATGATCTGTGTACCCTCGAACTGCATCCGTCCTGTCAATAACTGCTACTGTTCCCAGAATCCAGTCCTGTTCCATTACAAACGTCACCATCACACTAATCAACTGCTGGTAAGTTTTAATATTATGATGATCCAAATCAAACCTTGTTCCTTTTGCAGATAGTACGATGTCTCTAGCAACACCCACGACAATTATCCAAATCCATCAACTAATTGTGACAACCTTCTTTCAAATCCTCAAATCGTCGTCCATACAACCACTAATGTCACCCATAAATACCAATTATATCTTGTATGTATCAGTAAATTCAATTCTCTTCATATAATGTAATCTTCTGTATTATTTAATTATAATTAACTGCATTGGCACAATCTCTTCACTGATTGTATGTCTTTATTAGTTAAACATTATATCTTCACACCCCATTAAACCATTATACCAAATAAGCAGTTAATTTCAAATTTGTATTATCAAAATTCGTTATTTTCAAAATTACATGTCCAGTTTTTCACGAGTTGTTTTAGTAACTAATTTCTAAACAAAATTTTCATTCCTGTTAGATACCATTCTTAATGCACACTTCTATATTTTAAATATTCTATTATTACAGGTTATTTATTCTTATCTTTCTAACAAATACATTTGTCAAATCCCGTTATTTTTTAATCCTAGGCACACACATCGAGTTAGATTCTATAATAGTTGTATTATTAGAGCCCGAACAGGATTCTTCTATTATATCTGTAACTTCTATGAGTGGTGTTTCTCCCTCTAAACTTTCATGTGAAAGCCGTTTAAACATATAATATTTTTCGTGAGTCTACCTTTCGGTATATGTTGAAATAACAAACCGTTGTCATCTTGTGAGCCCCTTTGTAGGTATTGAAGTGTCTGGGGCAAATCTGTTCGTCGCTGTAAAATGCGCAATTTTAAAGCGACGAACAGATTTATCCCAGACACTTCAGTATTGTGACAAGGTTGCTTTGATATTAAGTAAATCTGAACCATATTTGCAACGGGCAACACAAACTGTCCCAAGTACTTTTGCATACAATGGTATGTAATTTAAACCTGAGGATTAGGGGATATGTCAGTATTCCATTATGCTGCTCGGAATTTGGAAAACTCCACTTTGTTTATAATTTTGCAAAATGGTATAATGGCTTACCCCAAGACCTCAAATTAATGCCAGCTTCCTGTCGTCACGGATCAATAATCTGTTACGCATTTATCAAAATAACTGTTTGCTTTTAGTTACGTTAATAATTTTAAATGAATTTGAATATGGACAAAGAACACAATATTAACACTGAATTTAGAAAGTTAAATTGAGAGTAAGTGGTAGAGCAGCTTGCAGAATTATTATTATTATTTAATGACGATCTGCTTTGTTCTAGATGCGAAGATATCGAACTTCCCTTGGCTGATATATCATTAAAAGAAACGTTCACACATGATCACCATTCATTAAGAAACTATGGAAAATAGCTCTTGTAGTTCTGCAGGAACTACACCATGCCAATCGCAGAACATGAATAGCAATGAAAGTTTTGATAAGCTATCTATTAAACAAGAAGTCACCGAATTAAAGGATGAAAGTTATGAAAACACAACCTTTGACACAAATAACTTAAATACTGCTTGTGGTGAAGAGAAATCTTATAGTGACAATGTTTGTGAATATGGAACAGCACTGCAAAGCAGGTTACTTACACATACAAAAACTCATATAGGAGAAAAGCCTTACAGTTGTGCTGTTTGTGAATACAGAACGGCTCATAAAAGTCATTTTGTTACACATGTGAAGACTCATACAGGAGAAAAGCCATACAGTTGTCCTGTTTGTGAATATAGAACAGCACGTAAAGGTCACTTAGTTACACATGTGAAGAATCATACAGGTGAAAAGCCATACAGTTGTTCTGTTTGTGAATATAAAACAGCACAGAAAAGTAGTTTAGTTACACATATGAGGATCCATACAGGAGAAAAGCCGTATAGTTGCTTGGTTTGTGAATACAAAACAGCACATAAGAGTGATCTAATTATACATGTGAAGACTCATACAGGAGAAAAGCTGTACAGTTGCTCTGTTTGTAAATACAAAACAGCACGTAAAAGTCATTTTGTTGCACATATGAGAACTCATACAGGAGAAAAACCATACAATTGCTCGGTTTGTGAATACAAAGCAGCAGTGAAAAGTTATTTAGTTATACATATGAAGACCCATACAGGAGAAAAGCCATACAATTGCACGGTTTGTGAATACAGAACAGCAGTGAAAAGTCGTTTAGTTAAACATATGAAGTCCCATACAGGAGAAGAGCCATATAGATGCTTGGTTTGTGAATATAGAACAGCAAACAAAAGCTATTTAGTTACACATATGAGAACTCATACAGGAGAGAAGCCATACAGGTGCTCAGTTTGTGACTACAGAGCAGTAGTTAAAAGTAGTTTGGTTACGCATATGAGAACCCATACAGGAGAAAAGCCATACAGTTGCTCCGTTTGTGAATACAGAACAGCAGTGAAAAGTCATTTAGTTCCACATATGAAGACCCACGCAGCAGAAAAGCCTTATAGTTGCTCTATTTGTGAATACAAAGCAACACAGAAAAGTTATTTAGTTATACATATGACAACCCATACAGGAGAAAAGCCATACAGTTGCTCCGTTTGTGAATTCAGAGCAGCAGTGAAAAGTCGTTTAGTTACACATATGAAGACCCACACAGGAGAAAAGCCATACAGTTGCTCGGTTTGTGAATACAGAACAGCAGTGAAAAGTAGTTTAGTTACTCATGTGAAGACCCATACTGGAGAAAAGCCATACATTTGCTCGGTTTGTGAATACAGAACAGCAAGAAGAAGTAATTTAGTTGCACATATAAAGACCCATACAGGAGAAAAGCCATACAGTTGTTTGATTTGTGAATACAGAACAGCAGCGAAAAGAAGTTTAATTAAACATATGAAAATTCATGCAGGATGATAGCTGTACAGTTGCTCTGTTTGCGAATACCGAAGAGCGCAAAAGTACTACAGTGCTAGACAACAAAAGAACATGACACTTTGATTACATAGTGTAAGTTATAGTTCCACCATTCGGTCATATTATATACAGACTGGCACGAAAACATGTAATGACACTTCATTGCTGCAGTGATTTACTAAGTCAGAATTAAACAACTTAAGTTAAGCCTTAATTGCCCTGATTGCCCAAATTTATTGACCATGACTGTAGTTTAATTACACATATGAATTCTAATTCTGTAGTGTTACACACAAGATATCGTTTAGGAAATAATCGTATTATTTGTGAATGCAGTCCGGTACAGAAAAGCATTTTACATATTTTATAAATTAATAATTTTGGTAATAAATTTTAAATATAGGGTTTCCCAAAACATACCAGAAATATTTTAGGAATCAACTGGGTCACTCAAGAAGTCTAGGTAAACGTATATTCTTAACTCAACCGTTATTCATGATTTTATAAGGTTTTGGGCCAACATCACCTAGGCCATGAATGCCATTTGTTTTCCATAACAATTGAATGTTATTTTTGACAAACAATAATATTGTTTTTAGCATTGACTGTTAAATTATTAAGAAGTTAAATAGTTACAATTGTATTAAAAAGTAGGGATCAACTGATACGGGTTTTTGGCCGATACTGATATATCGCCCAATACCAATAAAATCAAGGCCGATATATCTGCAGATATATTCTCATTGCTCTGTTTAACTACTTTTCCACCACATGCATGCACGTGTGCGCTGCTGCTTGCTGGATTCAGGCGGGGTAATCCCCTAAATACGAACTCATGCTTAAGTTTGTTTATGCAGGTGTCTTCTTGTCGTTTCGTTTTAATAACGCAGTTTAACATAATCATTTTTATTCGTGGCGTATTATTTAGTATTGTAACTATTTCTGATGATGCAAGACCTTGCAATGGCATTGCTTGATTGAATGTTTTTGCTGATGCAGTGCATTTCAAAAGTGAGGCGGAGCTGGAAGATATGTTGCTGCACACTTGATCTGGTGCCTAATATTTTTACATAATAATTTACAAAAATAAAATTTTCAAAACTTTACCATGCATTAAACAATTCGTTCATTCGAAAGAAAGAAATATCAAAAAAGACGAAGATCACGGTGTTCAAATCTATTTTCAAACCTACACTGAGATACGGTAGCGAAAGCTGGGTATTGATAAAGCAAAAGCAAAGTAAAATTCAGGCTATAGAAATGAAATTCCTTAAGAGCCATGCAGGGGGTTACGAGAAGAGACCATATCAGAAATGAAAGAATAAGAGAAGAATTAAAAGTTGAACCGATCATGAAAGACATAAAACGACAGCAGTTGCGATGGTTTGGGCATGTAGTGCGAATGGGGGAAGAAAGAACAACGAAAAGAATATGGGAGGCAAAGACACAACAGAAGAGAGGAAGAGGAAGACCAAGAAAAACATGGAACAAAGAAATAGAGGAGAACCTAAGAGAAGAGGGACTGTCATGGAGCGAAGGGAAAAGAGAGGCACGGAATAAAAAAAGTGGGCCAAGAGGATCCATAGAAAAACCTAATATAGAATGACTTCAGTGACTTGTAATAGATGTATTGTAGTGTAGTAATGTAAAATACCTGAATGTATTGTAATACCTGAACACCTTAACGGTAGAATAAGATTTTGATTATATATATATATATATATATTGTTATGATACATGAGGCAGTGTAATCAATTTCAATAAAGAAATATTTAAAACGAATAAGTTTGGAATGTTGATATAATTAAATCTTGATGGGTGTTAAATTTTAAACATTATTAATAAATTTAATTGAGACAATGAGAGAGGAGATTTTGATATTAATTGAATATTAATTTAATAGTTACAGAAAATTTTAATAAAATACAAGCCAAGGTAACGATTGACAAATGTGTTATAATGATAACGTGAATTATTAAGTTGTAATAATAGATAGTTTAAAATATGGTAGGGTGCAGTAAGAATTGTATCCAACAAGAACAAGTTTTTGTTTAAGGGTAGTTATATAAATAAACTCGAAGAAAGATGTATAACATATATTGAAATGTGATTTTGACTAAATAAAAATGGAAATTGGTGCATAATTTGTATAGTTGTTTGGTTTACATACAAATATTAATGCTATAAATAAATCTACGAGGTATTAAAGATGGAGCCTAAATATTAATATTATAAAATACTCACAATCGGTGAAGAGATTGTTAAGTGCTGCGAATTACATTAAAGGAACTAGAGAATGACAAAATTGGATGGAATTTAATTTATTGACTGACGTGTAGCATAATTACATGTTCATATTTGACATTGGTGGTTGCATCGTAGTAAAGTAATTCAACTAGAACGAGATTTGTGATGGTGCTACCAGAATTGGACCACTTCAGAGGAGATTGCAGAGTACCGAAGGATATTTAAGAAAGAAACAAGATAAGAGCTGTTGCAGTTATAAACCTGAAACTTACCAGGTTTGGTTGGCGTTGAAGCTGACGTTTGATAGAGGGATTGCAGCCAGAATTAGCAGGGTATTGGAGTTGGTTGACAGGTGTAGGCTGTAGGTGTCAAACGAGGACAACATTGGGATCTTTTGAAAGCAGGAGGCACTGATGTATGGAATTGTGCGAGTTAAGCTGAATAAGTGACAAGGTTTGTTAGTAATTAATATTAAAACATTTTGAATAAAGGTTAATTAGTGAAATACAATAATACAAAGCAATATTTAATTTAATGAATTGATTAATGTAAAAATGCAATTGTCAATACCTGACTTGATGAGTTTTGAAAATCGGTTTGACAGCAAATGTCATTAACTGTAATATTAAAATTCAATTAATAGAGATCTTGATTGGCGACCCACCTGAGATAAGAGAACTTGATTTTAAAAAGGAATTATTATTTAATTAAAAACGGCATTGCATTAATAAAAGGCTAGCTTTATATAGCCATATACATAAAATATTAGCGCCCAAAACGTGAGGCGAATATGAATAGGAAGTAATAGATCAATAAAAGGTGAATTGTAATTTAACAGTAAATAAATACACTTTGTTGTCCAAGCAAGCATAACAATATATATAAATTTTCAAAATGAGATAGTTATATTTTATACTCCACATTGTTTGTTTACATTATGTGGTTCATTTCTTATAATAAATATTAAATATTGAAAGGAAATGAATTTTGGCCAATATATCGGTAAAAAGGAAGGCCGATATGACCGATACCGATATCTCCCTAATTCGGTCAATATGCTGATACCGATTATCAGTATCGGTCGATCCCTATTAAAAGGTACTGTAAGATGTCCCGCTAAATATTAGACATGAAATATGGTATGAGTACGATGGGGCACCCGCTCATGCAAGTTTACGCGTAAGAAATTGGCATAACACACATTTCCCAGGGTGATGAATTGGAACAGGCGGTACAGTGGCATGCCCACCGCATTTGTCAGACCATGAACTTCTACCTCTGGGCTCACATGAAACAGTTAGTTTATGCTACGGAAGTACTCACTGGAGGAATTATTTCTTAGAATATAACAGGCCACAGATACTATCCGCAATAACCTACAATCCCCCATCAATGACCTTTGCAATGCACGGCTTGTGCATCGATTGCAATGAAGACAATTTTGAAAATGTTTTGTGAGTAGTGATGGTGATAGTATAATATTATAGTATTTAACTGTATTAGGCTGAGGTCGATCAGGCCAAGGCTAATAACAGTTTTCGTAATATCTATTAAATGTGGCCAATTCTAAGATATGTGATTTTAATAAAGTATGATCAAAAAGTATTTTCATCTAGTATAGCCATGGAATAGTTCCTCATTTATGAATGCAACTATGTTTATACTTAAATGTCAAAATTGGACATTTGCTTTGTAAGCGAGTTATAGTTGTATTCACAAATTAGGAACTATTCCATGGCCATACTACGAGGGCGGGATGATAATTGGTTAGCCTAACAATGAAAGACCGGTTTTATGTTTTCAAAATTATTTTTATTTTTTAACATAGCCTTTCAGACGCTCGATACATTTTGTCCAGCGATGCTCGAAGACTTTGATCTCATGACAAAAGGTGCTTTACTCAAGGTCTGCAAAATAGGCGCCAACAGTGGCCGTGGCCTTTTCAATAGATGAAAATTTTTATCCACCGAGGAAAATTTTAAACCTAGAGAATAAGTCGAAGTCCGAGGGAACTAAATAGAGTGAATAAGGTGGATGCGGACTTTACCCATTTCAGTAACTCTAGTGTGAGAACGTGCATTTTCCTGATTGAACAAACGCGGCATCCATCATGCGGCAGCTTTTTCGTGCCCAATTCTTGGGTTAAAATATCGCACACCATCTCTTTTGAGATGTTTACTACATTAGCTATTTTACTCAATTTCAGTCATTTTTGTGTTTCAACACCATATCGTGGATTTTGGTAACCATTTCTGTTGTAGTGACACTGCTTTGGCATTCAGAGCGGTGCTCGTCTTGGACGCTGGTGCTGTCCTATTAAATTTAAACATCAATTTTTTTTTCGGTCGTATATGATGGAGCATATTCACCCAGCACAGTTTTTGTCTATTCAAAAATTTTTGCTCCTTTTAAGACTTTTGTATGCAAACATTAAATAACCGCACAATGGCCAGTATTTTCCATTGTTAAACAAATACAACACACGTTTTCTTTAAACAGCTTGTTATGTTACCTCGACCTCGTTTGTTCTACCTAAATTTTACTGGATTCGGCCCTGTACTAGTTCTCAGCCAGCGTTCAGATGCCCGTGACCTGTAAATTCCCGTTGTAAGCGCTTTTCTGGGAGCGCACAGTTCATTATAAATATTATCGCGTAGATTATGTTCGCCGAATTGCAACTATGAATTCATTCTTTGTTCCTTTTTGTAGACAGTGCAGCTTGGCGTCTCGCTCAATTCTCGCTTTTCGATAAACTTATGCCTTTTGGAAATAAATTCTGAGCAAGCTCTTTGTCTTAAGCAATAACGAAACTAGGCCTTAAAGCCCAATGTTTTCTTTCAATAACTTAGCGCCTAAAGTTCTTAAGAATTGTCCTTGCGACTTCATATTTAAGCCCTTGGAATTCCTGTACGTGGCATTGCAAGGGTGTGGGAACCTTTTTCTTTGTGCTTTGTTAAACGGGACTTCCCCCGGGTTCTTTGAGTAACGTTTCACTTCATGGCGCAATAGCGAGACGGAAAATTCAGTCGGCTTGCTGCTAAAAAGAGATGCATTTTTCTGATGCGGGGGGTGATGATTGAGCTGCCTCCTGCTTGCATATTTCGGAATTAATTCCCGTTGAGCTGTGAACTAAGAGAGTCGTGTAGGAATCTTCCTCCGCCTCCCGCGTTTCCCGCGGACGTCGCCGGCTTTAGTCAAGAATTTCGTTTTCGTGTTAACAAGTGTGATGTAATTAATTGTGCCGTCTCGGCGATTTGGTGGACTGTTTGAGCGGAAGTTCGCTGGACGTTTTGGCGCATTGTGACCGACGTAATAAATTTGCGGGGCGAGGTCGTTTTATTCCGTTTCGGGTTCTGCTCACCTGCCTGTGGGAGAACCATTTTGCCTTAGTGCACATTAAAAACAAAAAGACACCTCTTTATTAAGTTATTCTCGTACCTAGTGAGAAGAATTGCCGCTGCAAATCCTGTTGTGTCGTGTCCTAAATCGCTGCCTCCTTTGAACATTCTTGGGGAGGAACTTCTTCAGCTACCATTTTGGCGGAATTTTCGACTCCATCCTCTTCTACGCTGTGGGTGCTGCTGTCACCGCTTCTAGCTTCGTCGCCGAGCAATCACCAGGCCGGCCCCGTCATCTCCAGATAACCATGATTTGGCTATTCAAGGTAATGTCAAACTTTAATTAGATTGCGCAATTAAGTGCTTCGCGGAAGTGCCGTATCTGTTTTTGTGTGCGCCGATTCCCTTTGTTAAAGGGCCGTATAAATATTAACTTTTGTCTTAAAAAGTAACTGTGGGAAAAGTTTTCCTTGTTTTTCCTTTCGTTTTGCATGTGACATTTTTGTGGTATTGTTTAGCAATTAAGATAACTTTTGCTGGAATCCCCTATAATTTTCAGCTAGGGTGTACCGATTGGATATTTAACTTGAAACTCTTTGTGTGTTTGATTCATTAAATACTCATTTTGTTAAAGCCAGCCTATTTAGCATTTTAGAAACCTTTGGGGTCTTCCACCCGTAATTGGCCAAGGCCACTTGTACTTAAAGTGTAAAGCCTAAACAGGGGTTTTTTCTTATTGATCAAGCCCTAAGAATGTCGGCTTGAATTAAGCTTATCCTTCAGTAGAGCGGCCTCGCAGGTGAGTTATTTTGAAGGCCGCTCTGTGTGCTCCGGCAGACCTGGTGGAGCTTGGTGAGCGTCGGTGAAGAGGCGGCTTGCAGCGAACCCAGTGCTTTTCTGGCATAGCGACCGTGAACTTTCTTGCTTTGGTCACGGAAGCAATTCCTTTAAAAGTAAGTGGCGCTTTGGGTAAGACGATTTTGAGTAGAGTTATAGAGTAAGTTCCGTCGGTTTTAACTGAGCTTTCGAACTAACCTCTTCACGACTGAGCTAGACCGAGGGTAACAGGAACGCTTCTATCTGTTCCGACACATTTAAGATCTGTGTTATCGCAGAAACCGGCGAACCCTTTACTTTTCTTTCCGGTTTTGTCTTGTAGAATACTCAATGTCGATTGAGCTAAATTATCCTGTAACAAGCTGCTAACAACAAACTATTTCACAGATGCATTTTATATTTTCAGTATTGCCAATTCAAAGATGAAAGTTGGCATATTGAAAATACATTTATATGTGGAGGGTAATTATCCCGCCCTCGTAGATAAAAATAATTTTTGATGATACTATATAAATAAAACTAATAACCTGAGTTTCGCACAAAATTTGATACTGTAGGAACAGATATAATTGCCGTGGCTGTTAAATTTTAACAGCCTTGGCTGTTACGGGTGAGATCTCAATCAAGTACACAGTACTGATATAGTAAAGTAACATATAGGTATTATGAAAAAAGTGTATTTGATAAATTCACTTTTATAAATTTTAATCACAAATTATAAAATCAAGAATAACTCGTTATCAGTTGAGTTTAGGATATACGTTTATCTAGATTTTTTGACTCTAAATGTGTTGCAGAATTGATTCCTGGAAATTTTCTAGTATGTTTTGGGACACCTTGTGTAATGAATTAAGATATATGACGTTACAGTCGCACATAGAGCATTCCAGGTCATTTCAGATAATTTTGTATTTTGACTATTGCATGTTTTTATACACCCACCCTTTTTTATTGTAACGTATTGCAATTATATGATTATTTAATTAAATAAATATTGATTAAAAACCACCATGCAAATAATTTGTTTACACTATAAAGTTCTAGGTAGATTAAGTGAGTTGTATTTTTCCGAGTTGATAAATAAATGGTTATATGCCCTGTATCATATTTTATTTATCTGCAAATATTGATAATTAATCGCTAGCTCAATTTGGTAAAGCAATCACTCAATCTCGGTTAGGTTCCTGGCTGAATGTGTAATTCTTAAATTAATTGAGTACGGATCTGTATTCCGTCTTCGCTCTACTGCGCACAAGCAAATACTCGAAATTAGGTCAAACGCTACTCCAAAATGGATTCCTCTGACAAGTTGCGATCAGTGAATTAAAAACAATGTGAAAATTCATCAAAGTTCCACCGGTAATTATTTAAATTCAGGTGCTTTCGCGGTATTATTTGTCATTTGTTTTCTAGCATTCGTCGAATGCACGCGCGCGCCAATTTCCCAATTGTTTTTCTCGGCGTCGTTTTGTGATTCAACTTCCGCCTGACCTCAAACTATGGACTGGGCCTATATTACGGGCTGCATTTACATTACAGCAACGGAATCGCTTGGATTGTCTTGAGTATGACTCTTCTTACATATGCATAAACTTTCACGGGCCTAATGTAGGTTAAACAGTACCTGCTCTCACCGATCTTGTATCGGGAGCTCGAAGGACACGCTTATGTGGTTCTTGGGGCTGCTATGGGCCGGATCCTGCTGCAACTCCTGGCACACGTACTCACGAGGCTGCTCGATGCTCTGGAAGCTTTCCCTTTGGGCTGTATCAGCTCGCTTTCCTCCAAGCAGAGATCGGACTTGGTATGCACGGCTTCGAGGTTACGTACACCTGGGCTTCGGAAAAGTTTTCACTTTTTGGTGTCAGAATTGGCTACAAATACTCCCACACGACCACGAACATGCACTCAATAAACTGGATTTATTATATGAAAATCTGATTTAACTGGAGTACATTTTTAACATGTCAATTCATAATTAATTTTTTTTGTTCTCTCCCAAAAATCCGCTATAAACAAATGCAAGTTAAATATTAAATAAAAAACGGATATGAGCCAAGTTCAAAATAATTACTTATAACAGTAAATTTTAATTGTTCACACAAGTCACTGCACTGATTAATTTTTATTAGAGTATTTCCTGCACCAAGGAGTCCTTTGAATTCACCTGTTTGTTTTTCCACACAATTTTTGGTTCATCTGATGTGTCCTTTTCTAGGCTTTTTTACTCTGGCTTGCTGATTCTTACAATTTTCATTAAATGCCTTAATGCCTGCCTTCTTAGCTGCTCGTTGCAACGTTCATTAGCTTATCTAGCTTCTCATACCTTTCTTTTAAAACCCTGACAAATATTTCACTGTTTAACTTTACTTGAATTATACGCTTCATTTCATTGCCTTTGCAATCCATTTTGTAATTAATAGTTCGGCTATTACCTTTGCACAAACTTCTCATTTTAAATTGATCTTACAGTCAACTTAGATCCCTGTGAGAATTGAGCTTTGCTTATTGCGTTCTTTATTTAATTATCTCGCTATTAATGATATCTTTTTACAAATACCCTCATTCTATTGAATTCAAGTTTTAGCCTTGAAGTTATATAAAATACCTCACCCTGAGCTTTAGTAAAATGTCCGTTAATTTGGCAATGCTATCAGAGTTGAGTTGTAGGGCTTAAGACCATAGCAGTATATGTACCATTGCCGTAATAGAAAACAGCAAAAATATTAAGATACTATAGTTTTTAAAAAAATTTGCTATGTAATTGTGCCTCTGCTTTTTACTTCCTTTTACGATAAAGGGAGTATTGGATTCACCCCAAAAATTTGAAATTGAGTTTTCAACAAATCTTGACGTTTTAGAGTTCCCTGAACTCAAAAAAACATATTTTTGTTCGTTGGTCTGTGTGTGCGTGTGTGTGTCTGTCTGTGAACAGAATAGGTTTTGTTAAGGTACTATATATATACGAGCAAGCTTGTCCGCCATTTTGAGTTACTGAAAGTGGCGGCTAATCTATAAAAGCACTCTAGGTTTTGTGTACATTCTACATGCGACAGCAAGCTTTTGAAAATTGCATAAAGGGAAGTATGGTGTTTACTTTTGTGATTTTTCAGTTTTTTTAGATTTCTTCAAAAACGGCTCCAACGATTTTTTCAAACTTTACATTTTTAATGTGTATTGATGTGAGATAGGTGATTTTTCAGTTGAATACCCCTAAAATGGGCTTCTTTTGTTTTTTTCCCTATTTTTTTTTATTAACTACTTTAAATAGAACAGCCGGTATATTATTACATCTTTGAATTCAGCTTAAAATTTTAGAGAAAATTTGTCTCTTGAACTAACGCTCAATTTTGTACGGTTTCTGTAAAATTTTTAATTTTTGAAAATTTTTGACAAATGCTTAATTAAAAACCAAATTTTTGGCTAATTATAAGATCACTGTAAAAAGAAGTTGTGTGAGTGTATCATCATAACCCTCTCTAAAAAAGGCCGTGTTCCTTGAAATATGGCAACAGCGCGCAGACGGCCGACGACTAAACACCTGATTCGTATACGGTGTGCAATTCTGCGTTGTGGATGTACTTTCTGTGTAAAGATTATTGCTTGGTTTATTTGATACTAGCAAGATGCCCGTTCTTCGTACGGACTGCAAACGTTTGTTTTTTCCTAAATCTTAAATTTATTTTCGAGTTCTCTCTTGCTGCTGACATAATACGCTAAACCAACAAACGCCGCAAAACGATTTTGTAGGTAAAAGAGAAATAATATTCTATCGAAAAAACTTCTCCAGCACTCTTTGATGCTTCATGTACCCCTGGAAATGTGTATGTAATTGTCGTACCCTTGTATAGATTTGATAAAACTATGGTTGAAGTATAACAATAACATTTTAAAATGTTTGTACAAACTAAATGATGTATTCCTAAATATAGCAAGGGGGTGGAATTTCGGAAATCTTCCCATTTTATTCTAAATTGGACTCACAGCGAAAAAAAATCAATAACCTTAACCCTTCATACAATTCTACTTTTACCCCACTTTTACCGCTTTGAAATTTAAAAGAAAAACTTTTTAAAGATTTTAAAGGACATCTAGGCAGCGTACGTACGCTGATCTAGGTACATGCCAAGAACAATGTTTTAACTCAACAAACACAGAAGATATAAAGGGTTCTATAATTCGCCCCTAATCCAGATTCACACCTTTAGGGGTTCATTAGGGCAAAATCTTGAAATACGTTTCTAGGCATTTGCATTCACAATCTTTTGCAAGTGAACGCCAAGACGATATCTCATCGGACCTAAGAGATATTGAAATGTATATACAAATGACGTGGGTTAAGTATAACATTACAGTAAAAGAAGTTCTAGACGCAGAAAAACAGTTACTAGCTAAAATCCTTCTTGGCATACGATCTTCTCAATATGGAAATGTATCTTTATATATGTTACAGGAAATGTATGAAATGTATATAATGCCGAGCCAATTTAGGAAATGTGTAAAATAATTAATGAAAGGTTCTTTAATACATACATTTCCTAGGAAATGTATGCATTTCCTAGGCATTGTATGCAATTCTTAAATGGTACTAGGAAATGTATGAAAATCAACATTATACTGTAGAATTTGTGAATGAATGAAAAATAAAACACAGATGAACTGAGATTTTCCTTAACAGTGTGACGATTTGTTAGTGCTAGTAAGCTAACCTAACCTAACCTAACCTACCGACATGACATCTCTAATTTAATACATTTCCGATTCCAGGTTAGGAAATGTATAAAATTCCTAGGAAATGTGTATAATAACATTTATTTCACACATTTCCTGACGATTTTAGGCATTATATACCTTTCCTAGGAATTCTATATAATGACAGATTACATACATTTCCGGTAACATATATAAATCAAATAGAAAAAAATCTTTGCCTTCCGGTGTTTCTGAGCTTAATCAAGAATATCATAATGATAAAATAATTGATGACGCATTTTCAGAAACTTCAAATGATAAAAGTGACTTTAAAGTTGATCAATTGGCTATGATTTATATTTGCGGTTTTTCTATTTTTAAGGTGTCAACACAAATTAGTTGCATTGATTGTTAAATTTAATTAAGAATAGTAAAAAATGTTGTGATGATGACTATTTTCGGCAATTAGACAGAGGAAGTTTATGTGTACCATCAAATTGTGTCTTAGCTGTACGCACCATTGTTATAAGTACCTATAATACAATAGTTTCAGAAAAATATGAGTCCCTGTTTTTGAAATCTGAAAAAAAAAACTATTTTGTGTAGCTTAAGTTTTTCAGCAATTTCTGCTAATAAGGACGCAAACAGTATTGTGCAAGATTCTTGTATCTGTGGTAATTTGAATTCGGTATTAGTTCCAACATATGTATGATGTCTACCATAGCAAACATTCTTTTAAATAATTACTTAAAAGTAAGATCGTACAAATTGTCACAAAAAAGGGTCGTAGGAATTATTTTATCTCTATTAATTTAAACGTGTTTTGTATACTAACTGTCTAATAAAACTGTTTGTGGTTATGTTTTATTTGTTTTGTGGTGCTGTCACCCATTCTTAAATCAATACCTCGACTTTTTCTATCACATTCAATAAATTCCTTTGGCCAGGTTCACCGATTCATCGGCCACGGCCTTCTTTAGAGAGGGCTATGGTATCACACCAGATTTTTCATAATACTATTGCAGGTTTGTACAAGCATGAGCCCTAATGTACAGTCTCTGTTTCGTGCAGGTTGTGGTTAGTTGAGGTTTGGCCGCTAGGCAATAGAGGCTGCCTCGGGGAGCGTTTTGGAATTTTGGTCTTACTTACTTATGTCATTTATTCGTAACGACTTTTCGGGCGGCGTTCCATCGCGCTTCTAGGACAGGCTTCAGCTCAGTGTTGTCAGATTTGAAGATATAAAATAAATCATTGGCCCACTGAATATTTTCTTCCTATGCAGGTAAGACACTTGATACTGTAACTTTCTGAGAAGTAGCAATTTACCAAATTATTTTCAGCGAACGAAAACATCTACATACACATAATGAGACTGTTTGATGTGTTGTATCGTATTTCAAACACAATACTTATATATAGGCCACCGTATAAAAATAAGTAGGTGAAGGTATTATTAATAGATATAATTTTTTTGGTGTACTTTAATATGTTTTAATTTGAGTGTCTGTTATTTTGAAAACCGTTGTGCAATGTTTTGCACCGAATATAACAGACATGTGTACGAAAGATATGGCTAAAGATGCAACGGTTCGTCATTCACCGAGGATTTGGCGGGACTTGTGTGCGAACACTTGAAGAGCCCAAACGTGTTGCTGTGTTGCTGTGTTGTGGCCCTCGGCGGCTTTGAAGCTGTCAATAGCCCGTTAACTTAAAACCTTCTGTGCCTGGATTCCTTGAAACAGTTTTTAAGCAGTATGAACTTTTAGTTGCGCTTGAATTTCTCACCAACCTTCCATTGTGTCTTGAGCTAGGGCAATTTGAGTAAATTTAAATTGCCGTCAGCCCCAAATTAATATTGAACGGTGGGTTAAAATTTTTTATAATTATTTGACTTGGGTAAAATTTGAAAAGTTATTTAGGAGATTATTAGTCAAAATTATTTAGTATGTATGATTTTTGATGATAAATAAAAATCACACAGTCGTGAAACATACTTTAATTTAAATTTGAAGAAAATTTACAATTATTAAACGTTTCGCCATTTTTGGTGGATTCATCAGTAATTTAAGTATTCATTACAATTTAAAAGTTTATTACATTCTGAAAATAGAAAAAATAGGATTAGCGAACAAATTAGGTTTTCCTTTAACATGTGTACTTACATGATTAGAGTATAAGGATTTTTGGAAAATTCCTTCACGACATTTTCAAAATTTATATATCAAATTAATAATTAATAAAAGCAGTTATTATTTATGTACAATCCATACTTGGATGTAATTAAAAACCAGAAAGCTTAGCTGTTCTGAACGCAGAATGCAAATGAAATTTGATAAAGGAGCTTGCAAGGCCATTCACATATTTAAGTTATCAGTCAATGCGCAAAGTGTAGAAAGTTCGGAAATGCAGGTGACATGGTCAGAGAAGTAAAGTTAAATTTTGATTTAATTGAAAAGTTAGTTTTAAAAATAATAGCATGAATATGAGAGTAAAATATTTGGTTCAACTATACAAAAATTTTTATTTAAACAGATTATGATAAATAGAACGTGGTCAGTCAATGCAGTTTTTCTATTAGACGGAGATAAATTATTAATTTTAATTGAGTACTTAAGTCTGAACTCGAACGCGACACGCTTGAAAAGTGTTTATCGCAGCTCCGAGTGCAGAAAGTTAAAATCAGTTATTTATCGTGAGTTAGCCTTCGGCAGAAATTTCATTCACAAAACTACTTTTAACAAACAGTAAGTAGTAACTACTTATCACGAATAACAATAACACAAATGATATCCCAATGGAAATTCAAACGCTGAATAAGCGTAAACACGACTCCTTATCACCACCTGTCAACGAGGTGCAAAAGCGATACATGTGGTTACCTCCAAATTTATTAACGCCAAATAAATATTATTTACCACCTCAACTAGAAGCTAATCTTAATGACAATCAAACTGCTAAATCAACCAGTGCATCAAACACTACAGTAACGAAACCAAAAATTCCACCTCTTTATCTCCACAATGCAGTCAATCACACAGCGCTAACAGCTGACGTTAAAAGTATGATAACTGGCGAGTTCACTACGCTCTATAATAATAGCACATTACGATTAAACTTAACAAAAGAAGAGGATTACAGAACAATAACAAAGCATTTTAAAGATAATAGCATACAATTTCACACATTTCAGAATCCAAATAATAAGCCACTCAATATCGTAATTAAGAACGTCTCAATCTCTTTAACAGAACAGGAAATAAAACAAGAACTCAAAGATCTACCAATCATTAAGATAACGCGATTACTAAACAAAAATAAACAACCACTAACAACATGCGCCGTTGACCTAACAGACAGCGACGCTGCCAAAAAAATTTTCTCACTGAACAAATTGTGCTATTCCATTGTAACTGTTGAATTAAGAAAAAAATCATCAAATATACCTCAATGTTATCGCTGTCAAAGATATGGGCACACTAGGAATTATTGCACACTGGATCCACGATGTGTCAAATGCGCCGGCAACCACTCCCACAGTCAATGCTCAAAAACTCCTACAGAACCACCAAAATGCATAAATTGTGGTGGAGATCATACTGCAAATTTCCGAGGATGCAGTCATCACATTGAATTAGTTAGTACAAAGACTTCAAAAAAACCAACCAAACTACCGAAGTCAAACTTATGCTAGAATCGTACAGAACAAGCAGCCAAATACATCACAAGTACCAGCTAATATCTCCTAACCTTAACCCCAATGGTCAACCACAATCAAGCACCACCACAACAGAGTCGCCCCTGGCAAATACCTTAATCAAACTTCTACTCGACTTTATTACCCCATTTCTCCCACAAATAAAAACCTTTATCACAACCACCCTCCTCCCTCTGCTCCTTAATGGCCCATAATAATCAGCCGAGAACATTAGAAAGATTAACAATCCTAAATTGGAATTCCAACGTCATCAAAACCCAACGATCCTTATGTATTTTCTTTCTGGCTAGACATAACGTGGACATTGCCTGCATATCCGAGACTCATCTGTCTAACATCGATATTTTCAAAATACCTGGCTACCAAATATATCGCAACGACCGAAACTCAGACAAAGCTGCAGGCGGTGTGGCAATAATCATCAAAAAGCAGATCCTTCACCATAGTATCCCTAACCTACCACTACACAGTATAGAAACCACAAGCATACAAATCATGTTAAATAATCAACGTCACACAATAACAAGCATATACAAACAACCAAATAAAAAACTAAGTGAAGCAGATATTCAAGCAGTATTCAATACAACTGAACCATTATTGGTAATAGGTGATCCAAACTGTAAAAATACAATATGGGGATGTAGAGCGCTTAACCCAAATGGAATCAAACTGGAAAACCTAGCAATTGAAAATGGCTTCCAAATTATAGCACCCACAGAGTACACCTATTACCCCTACAGATATGATCACAACCCAGACATACTGGACATAGTGCTACAGAAGAACTTCTCAAAACAGATTCACCAAGAAGTAATCAATGAGCTCGACTCCGACCATCTTCCGGTTCTCATATCATTTATTAGCACCACACAAACAAGACAACCCATTCCTCGACTAATCACTGGTCCTATTCAGTGGGATAAATTCCAAACCAGCTTAGATCAAAACCTACAATGTCCCACAAACTTGAAGTCAGCAAAAGACATAGATAACGCCGTAACCAATTAACAACGGCAATTGTAGATAGCGTACAGCAAGCGATAATACAAACTAAATCAACTCAACACCCTAGGAATTTTAATACCCCAAACTACATAATTGACCTCATAAAAATGAAGAGTAAAGTACGTCAGGAATGGCAGAGAACAAGATCAGTAGAACTCAAGAGATCCTTAAATAACCTAATTCATCGAATTAAAAATGAACTGGATGCATTCAGGATAACTACATATCAAAAATACATCGAAGAACTAGAACCAGGCGATCCTAACATGTGGAGGGCGACAAGGAGAATCTTAAAAACAAAGGAGGAGATACCAACTTTAACCTCAGAAACAAACAACTATAGCACGGATGCTGAAAAAGCCACAGCATTTGCTGAATATCTTGAACTCGTCTTTACACCTGAAATTACTTGCGGCCCCACCCATAGAACGAACATAACAAATCACATAGAAAGGAACTTACCATGTATCACACAGCCTATTAAGCCCACATCACCCGCTGAACTAAAATCCATAATCAAGAAACTCCCTAAACGAAAGTCGCCGGGACACGACTTAATAACAAACGCAGTGATTGCACAACTAACCATGAAGACTCTGCGTATCTCTCCACAACCCTTTAATGCATGCCTTAGAATAGGATACTTTCCTAAAACTTGAAAGCATGCCCACATTCTTATGTTTCCAAAACCACACAAAAATAAAAAACAGATTGAAAGCTACAGACCTATCAGTCTACTAACAACAATGTCAAAACTATTGGAAAAGGTCATCTACTCTCGATTAAATACCGAAGTGATCTCCTATAACGTCCTTCCCACCGCACCAGTTCGGTTTCCGAAAAACGTATTCCACTAACCATCAGCTGCAACGAATCACTGAAGTCATAGAAACTGGCTACAAAAACAAATGCTACACAACAGCACTATTCCTCGACGTAGCACAGGCCTTCGACAAAGTCTGGATTGAAGGCCTGAAGAGCAAAATACTCAGGCTAAACATATCGACTTACCTCAAAGCAATAGTCTTCTCCTTCCTCGAAGACAAAAACGTTTGCTGTAAAAATTAATCTTACTCTTTCTGAACCAAAAAACATACGTGCAGGAGTTCCACAAGGTAGTATATTGGGTCCGCTACTATTTAATATATTGCTATAGCCCCTATCTAAGGAAACTATGCCTTCAAATAATTCTGTTATATTTTTAATGACTTTTAATATAATCAAGATCTCTTATCTCATTGGGCTGGGTTCATCAAATCTAGCATGCTATCTAATATTGCAATGAAATATTATAACCTCAAATTAGCTTTATATTTGAATGTCAAAATTTACTTTTCAAACTCTTCACACTAAGGTGTACTGACAACTATGCTTTACATTTGACGTTTAAAATTTGTTGACTTTTCTAGATAATTTTGCTTCAGTTTCCGTTAATTACTTTCAACATTTGACAGTATTCAAAACTTCAATCTAAACTTATTTTAACAAACCTGTTTCTGTTACTTACGTCCTCACTACGCACAACACTCACCACCAACAGCCTTCTCGAACAGGTAACACCTTCAAAACCTCCAACAGCTAATCCTTCCTTGGTCCTATGAACTGATGCAAGCTCCAACCTCCTGCAGCTGCCAATGTCAGACGTCACAACCAGCTCCTACCTTTAGCCTGTAAGTTACACAGCCACTGGTTCCTGTTGTATGCCTGTACCATCAATCCAATTTCCGTCACTATCCTGCTCGCTCGCTCACATGCAACCAACTCAACTGCCTCCAAAACCTCGTCCTATTTACTGCTGCAGACCACAATCCTGCTATCACACGATCTATTTGTCTAGGTAAGTTTCTCTCCTTCTGTTATTTTCAACTATTAACTTTGTCCAATTATTTTCAGGTACGCTGACATCTCAAACTTGATGTTCCCAAGTATCGATCTAATTCTTCACATAATCAATATGAAATTACTTCCCATCACTTGTAGTTCAATGCAATAAATCCACTTTCAATCGATGATGATTATTTTTGTTTACCAATATTTCAATAACTGTTTTTCTTTGCCTTTAATCTTACTATTCATAATACCATATTAAATAAATAATTATTGCAGTTATTTCCATTAATTTTTAATATTTAATTTTCCATACATTTTCTTACAACTGCCTTTATGAGTACTTATTTGGTAACTGTTTTATAAACAACTTTTTTTATATACTAGTAACGATTATTTATGCACACTATTTAATTAATTTAAAATAATACTAACAATACATAATTTTCTTAACAAGACACAATTGTCAATGTAACCTTAGTTGAATTTTTTTATTTCGTTAATTATTTATTTCAATGCATTCAAATCAGCCTACCAGTATTTATGAATCCCAATGAATAATGCAATCAAAGTTGATCTTCATCAATTAATATTAAATTTTTTATTTTATCTATTTAGACTCAATTTCTGTAACTGTTCAAATTACTCGTTCAATTTTCAACATTCCTTTATTATAATCTCTGTCCATATCATGTATCATAACAATATACACCTCAGACATACCAACAATTAACGCCACCATAGCAACTTTTGCCGACGACACCGTGATTATAACACAAAGCACTGATCACCTACAAGCCATCTCCAAACTACAACGAGCAACTGATCAAATCTGCTCCTGTTCAACAAGTGGAACATACGAGTCAACTCAGCGAAATGCCAAACTAAAGTGTTTACCCTAAAACGCATACAAACCTACCTAACATCCACATCAGTAATAATAGCATCGAATGGAACCCATCCGATAAAGCAGTCAAATATCTGGAGTGCTTCTTGACACTCGACTGTCATGGAAACTACACGTTAACCAAAAGCTCAATCAGAGTTATGCACGACTGGCGCAACTATATCCTCTAATTAATAGAAAGTCAACACTAAAATTCAGTGTGCAACCCTAATGTACAAATCTTTAATTAGACGCTGGCACTGTACGCATCACCCATCTGGAGCAACACCGCAAAAACGAATTTAACCAAACTCCAAAAGCTTCAAAACAAAGTGCTTCGCATCGCCGTAAATGCACCATGGTACATACGAAATGAACAATTACACTATGAACTGGGTATCTCAACAATACAATAGTACATCAGTGCCAGAGCGAAGAAATTCTATACCAACATAAACTCCTGCGAGGCATCGGCACACTATAATCTTAGCAGTCGAAATATCCACACCCGACTGAAGCGAAAGCTACCTCAGGACCTACTAACCGATGACTCTACCGACTGATCACAATCCAATTAGAGATGCCAATATATCTCAAATGCTATTTTACTCAGTTATTTGTACATAGTTCAACCCCTACCATGTATAACATGTATGTTGTTGATCTGGTAATAAATAAATTAAAAAAAAAAATTGAGTACTTGTGTTGATCAATTCTGTTCTTTAATAGCTGTTTTGTTTGTCCTATGTAGATATAGTTGCAATTATTACAGTTAATTTGATAAACAAGTTTTGATTGCATATTCTTTTCAGTCTTGTTTTTTAAATTCGTGAAAAACTGTTTACTTAACGTATTGTGGTTGTTAAATGTCGGAATGGGACGTTTCAGCGCCGCCGTTCATCGCTGCCGTTTTATCGCCGCCGCATAATGTATTGCCAGTAAACGTTTTACATGTATGATGCCAGTTAAGTATAACAATCCTTAATTTTTAAATTATACTAAACTGAAAATTAGAGCTTACGCGTAAACAATAAGCCTATCTTACGGTAATAGAAATTTTAAATTTCTATCGTTGCAGGTAGGTATTATTTACAAGTAATTTGCGTTTAAAACCTTAAGAAGATAACAATCCTTAATTTTTAAATACCAGTGTTCTAAACGGAATATTACAGCTTACGAATAAGCAATACTCCTGTCTTACGTTATAGAAATTTAAAAATTTCTATGGTTGCAGGTATTATTTACGTTTAAAATATTAAGAGGATTAGAAAACATTCAGCCTTGTTGTTTTCGTCCAACTGTACACTAATGAGCAGGAACTTCATTGGGATTTTGGGTATATAATTCGGGTTTTGTCAAATATTATTTAGTTTATTGTCGATGGCTGCATAAGTTGCAAGTATGGAAGTGCAAATTTTGAGCAAACAACGAAAAGAAAAGTTTTCCTACGGTGGTCATCTACAGTGTGACCCATTTGTTCTTGAGCACCCTGTAAAATCTTTATTTATTGTGTGATTTTAACCGGATTTTTTTAAATGGTAGAGCTTGATGAACTGTATTTTTGGAGCCGAAAGCGCCACGTTCCTACAAAATCCAAGACCTACTATATCAGTGTGTAGTAGTAAAATTTCAAGAATTCATATTAGCGTTTTTTTAGAAAAAATCTGGATCCGCCACCCCTCAAAACGGCACTGTACTAAATTTTATCGAAATTTTTCAAGTATTAACGATTTTATAGCCAAATTGAAAATACACAATACTAAATTTATTAAATTTAAGAATAGTGTCTGAATATCACAATAGGGATGCAATAGAATATCTCCGCGGGTTAGCTCATAATTGTCAGTTTTAAATATCAAATTTCAAAACATACATTTTTTAAATTAATTTTAGTCCTCTATTAATTATTCAAATTAATTATTTATAGTGAATTAATTGTATGTAGTCTTAAATAATACTTACTCTCAAATAAAATGAATATACATTTTTTAAATTCATTATAGTCCTCTATTAATTGTCCTAATTAATTATTTATAGTGCATTAATTGTCTGTAGTCTTAAATACGACTTATTCTCAAATAAAGTGAATTAGAGACCTGCGCGGGTCCAAAATATAGGAACCGCACCCGACCCGCGAACCGCAATTTCTGACATTTTAAACCCGCACCCGACCCGCAAACCGCAATTTTCAAATTTTTATACCCGCACCCGATCCGCGACCCGCCGTTTCAAACCCGCACCCGACCCGCGACCCGCAAGTTTTGCACTTTTAAGCCGCACTTGACCCCAATTCAAATATTAGACCAGCAACTTGCTTCAGGTAGAATGTATACACAATAAAAAAAGTTATTTTTACACTTCGGCGGTCAAATGATTATTAAGTATAATTTTTTTATACACAAGCAAAATTTATGTTGAAGAAATTAAGTTATACCCGACCCGCGACCCGCAGTTTCAATCCGCACCCGACCCGCTACCCGCAATATTGATATAAATTCTACCCGCAACCCGACCCGCAATGCGGGTAACCTGCTGATACCCGCGGGTACCCGACCCGATGCTGGACTCTAAAGTGAATTTCTATAATTTTTATTTTATTTACTATAACTGGCGATGAACTGGCGGGCGGTGAACCGGCTGGTGATGAACTGGGCCTGGTGATGGAACGGCGGCGATGAACCGGCGGCGCTGAAACGTCCTAGACCGGTTAAATGTTGTTATGAGGTTGTATTTATTAAGTTCTTTTTCAATTTTTTCAGAAAGTTGGATATAGTTAATGAAAATATATTTTTTTTTGGATAGAAATGTTTGAATTATTAATTATTTGCCCAAGCAATTTGGTTGTAGATCTATTGATTGATTAATTTTATTGCAATTGTTAATTACATTAATTCGATTTTTAATTTGTTTTTTAATAAAATAAATTGGATATTCATTTATGATTAAGATGTTTGTAATGATTTCTAAGTTTTTTTATGAAATTGTTTTGAAGATAGTTTGATTGCTCGGTCGACTAAATTGTTAATTACACTTTTTTGTATTTAATTGTGGTATTAGAATTAAATTTAAATATCTATTAGTGTTTATGTTTTTTGGAAACACAATC